>CM032446.1:184209401-184219401 GCA_019049505.1 Pachyrhynchus sulphureomaculatus
AGCCTATATAGTAGTTGTTACATTTAAATTTTAAACTATTATAAACCCCCGAAGACGAAAAATAGTGCTTTACACTTCACTTTTTAGTCTGTTTTAAATTGTAGTTAAGGCACTACTCCGGGATAAGTCTATTGAAGGAAGTTTTGTTGACTTACTGTTCTTATTTTCCTGTTTTGATGGACTACGCCCGATTTCACACTTTTTCTTGGCAAACACTTAGAAAGCCCACTACGGGCTTTTAGTTAAGACACTGGTGCTTTTACTTAGCGGCTCTGATGAAAAATTAGCCTACTTCGGCTAGATGGAAAATAGCCTCTCCGGCTAGACGGTACTACCTGGCTGCGGCTAGATGGAAAACAGCCTCGATTCGAGCTCTGCGGAGCCTTAAATAAACCGTGCGACTTTTGCCTGCTATATCGCGACGCCGGAACCAAAACCGGATACAAACATTTCACCAATCCCGGCGCACTATGAATTCGATAGATTCGGTCGGCAACCCGCACAACACCGTATATACCGAACGTCTTGGAACTTCTGTTTAATATACCGTTCGATACAAAAATGAAAATAAGTACAATTTGAAATGAAAAATCAGTAACATTACATGGTCTTAAAATCTAGGAAAAAATGAATGTTACATTTACCCCCCTTCCAAAAAGAAATAGACTACACTAGTCTATTAAACTTAGGCTACTTATGAAAAGGTACAAAGTGGTACACTATCACTTAATACTAAGGTCAGAACTTAAAACAAAATTACAAACTTCGGACCTTACTACTAGACTTAATTCAATTAAGCACTAATATTAAGTACAATGAAAACTAAAATAAAAATCTTTGCATGTACACAAGAATCTTATAACTAGACTTAACTTAATTAAGCACTAAGGTTGAGTACATCAAAAAGTAAATAAAAATCCTTGCATGAACATAGGAAATACCTTTCCAAAATAACAATCGCGGTCTTCTTATATAAAAGAATCAGCTCTATTATTGTTACCAAAACAAAAAATTATATCTTCGTCTAGACTCTTGTCTAAAATCAAAAAAAAAGTGAACTGAAATAAAATATGAACACCCCCCTTAAAATCTTTTAAGGATTGTCTGAAAATTTTCTATTTCAGCAAAAGAAATTTATAAAAATTCTTAAATAAAGAAAAAAATAAAAAAATGATTCTAGTGCAAACACTTACACTAAAAAGAAAAAGTCTTGTCAGACCATTTAGCACTAGGCCAAAAAAAAATAATATCTGGATAAATATCCAGACAAACGCTCGGGAAAAATCGCCATCCATGCTCTAGCTCATCGCTAAGAGAACATTCTAAATCTAGTATCACTACTAGTCGCACTCGGAAAATAATCGCACTCTATCGCGCAATGTCGACGTCCTAAGACATCTAGACATGCTAAAATCGCTAGGGAAAACGCTCTGGTTGATCGCCAGATAATCGCACTCTATAACGCAATGTCGACGTCCTAAGACATCCAGACATGCTAAAATCGCCAGGGAAAACGCTCTGGTTGATCGCCAGAAAACACGTCGGCTTATCGCCAACCAAACACTCTGGTATATTGCCAGAAAAAAAAAGCCTCGGCTCCTCGCCAAGAAAACACTCTGGTATATCGCCAGAAAAAACCTCGGCTCCTCGCCAAGAAAACACTCTGTAAATAGTCCTCGTCTGCGTTCTGAAAGAACAATCTCGCCATTAACATAGTGAGCAGCTATAAAAGCTAACAATATCACTATAAGCGCAGTGAATAGCTATAAAAGCTAAAATTCACTCTAAACACAGTGAATAGCTATAAAAGCTAAAATTCACTAAACTGAATGATCCTGCTTCAAAAAGCAATGTTCACTAAGAACAGAATGATTAGTCCACGCGCAACTAACATTCAAGGAAACATTCCCAACATAACTATATGAGACAGCAAGTCTCGAAATAGGACCTCCCTAAAGTCATAATCCTATATATAGGAGTCCATAAGCAAAACGACTCAAAATCTCGCATTTTGAGCACATGCCCTCAGGCAACCAACATACACCGAAATATATACAGAAATATGTACAGAAATATATACAGAAATACATACAGGAGTTCAAATCCCAAACTCTTGGTTATGATAACTCCATACTGAGCTTGGTGAAAGCTCTTAGCAAAAGCTAATCAAATCTTCGGCACATCGCATCAAAGTGACGAATCTGCCTAGAAACATGAGCCGGAAAAAACGCCCTCCGTCATTCTTCAGGGTGGCTACACAGAGATATAAAACTTAACCAGCATTGCGCCTCTTCAAGTTGCATGAAGAACCCTCGTGTACTGGTCTCGCCCTAGAACAACAACGAAAAACATTCAATCCATCCCACATAACAGGAGACAAATACCTCACCACGATATACTGAATGGTGGAGACAATAAAATACTGAAATGGTGACCCTGGTGTCCACCAACAAAAGGGAGTAGATTATAGCATCCACTAAACTGAAACGGTGTCTACCACACCACCATAAGTCAAAAAAATTTAATCAATAGGGTGTTCCGAAACACACTACTGCCAACAGCCTGTCACCACTAATAGGCTAATTGGAGCTGAGGTCGACTACAGTAGCTAGGCTCTCCTTTGGCTCAAATAGAAATAACCATTGGGTAACAAAACCTCTAAAGGTCCCAAAGGTCAAACGTTCACCCTCCATAGACTACCCTTCCAATCAGTCTGTTCCTCAGGAAGACTAACTCCCTGCCAAACGTCGTAACGGCATCTGTTAGCACCCGGTGCATCACAGCCTGTAAAAACAAATCACTCATGGGATACAACCTAAAAGGTTTACAAGGTTGACTTAACCAAGCTTCTTACGGAAATTTCCAAAAAACGAAACTGAGCTTGAAAAGCTACAGGAAGCAAAAATTGCTCAATTTTCGGTGGCAACGCAACAAAACTTTTGAAGACGACAAGAGCTTTTCCAGCTTAATCAGAAACAAGAAGAAAACATCGTTGACAGCTAAAATATTCGATCATGGTGTTAATCGTCTCCCTAGACAATAGCCTCTAGAAGAAACTGCTACAGGTATCAGGCATAACCGTTTTCTGTCAGCCCAAACTTCTAGATTACCTCTTGGAAATCTAAAAATTCGGTTAGGAATCTTCCTTCACTGCGCTTAGCCTCCCTTGACAAGGTTCTCATCTCGGTATCAGATTTTGATCATTTCTTTGTGAAACGACTGTCTTACTCTGCTCTCATCTCCTGTAAATGATCAGCCTTTAGTTCTCCTGCAGGACTTCAATTTCCTATCAATCCGATAGTATACCGAAAAAACTCATCAGACGCCTATGAGTCTATGCAAAAAAATTTTAAAAAAAATTAGTGACTCAAAGGTAACGTTTAAACGGCTCTGAAAAAAATAGAAAATACCCTCAGTTTGTCAATTCAGAAGAAGATCTAAACCAAAATAATCCAAGTCTTAGACTTACAGGATAAACCAAAATCAATTTACTCTTAATTGCACCCAACATATACCATTAAGGTAATAAAAATACACCCACTCGGGTAACAAACTTTGAAATTGCTCATAAAAAAAATTTTTTTTTGACTCAACATCATACTACACGAGCTACATCTTGCGCTTGTCCTAACTCAAGATCACCTTGGATTGCCTCTAATCAAAATTTCGCTTCCAAGTGTCAAGAACTGGATATTATTTGGGGTCATAAGCAAATCAAATCCCGCGACCACCGACATACCAGTCTTATGATATATCCTGAGTGTGACTCTTTCGCAAGCTCGCAACAGCTGAGTCGATGCTAAACATCAACACAATCAACCTAAGTTTGGATATGATCAGTACCCAAAACCTTAGCAAAAACTATAAAAGTAAGCTATCCTCAGCTCAACTTTTATAACAGTCAAAAAAAACGAGGTCGTCACCTCTACAGAGCAACATCAAAAAAATAAATTAAAGCAATTAAGATAATGTAAATATAAATTATTCTTCTTCTGACAAACTTTCACTAGGGCTAGGTCCGTTGAATGGTTTTAAGTCTTTAATATGCCATCGTCCTATTTTAGTCCCATCTAAATTAACTAAACCATAAACTAAATCTGAAATCTTTTCTCTTATCACGCAATGCACATACTTAGGTACCAACTTAGATGTGAATTTATCTGCTGCACTGGAAAGAATTTTATTTTTTCGCCAAACGTGATCACCTATTTTAAAGGAAAAATCCCTTTTTCTAAGGTTGTAAGACTTACTGTTCCGTTCATAAGCCTTATGTATCCTACTACTCACGTCGGTGAAAATATCTTTTAAACCCTTTAAATTTTCGGCGTACGCACCCCTGTTACTCGGAATTATTCCGCTGTCAACATTGACATCCAAATCTAAATTTTTGTAATACGATCCTGATAGAGGTATCTGTCTGCCGTAAACTAAGAAAGACGGTGTAAACCCTGTTACTTCGTTTCTTGCGGTGTACACGGGATTAAAACGGATGTTAAAACTATATGTCCCACTTAAGCTCTTAAAACACACAGAAGTAAACTGAGTACCGTTATCGCATATCGAATGCGATGAAACTCCGTGGATTAGAAAAATATCGTTTTCTAAAATTTTCAAAAAGCATTCGGCTTTAGAGCTTTTCAAAGGAAATAACACGGTATACTTTGTTAACCAGCAAGAAATTACGAAAAGTCATTTATTTCCTTGTTTTGAACGTGGAAATGGACCTACTAGATCAGCTGCTATGACCGTTTTTTTGACCGTTTTCTCTTTTCCCATCAGTCCCATAGGTAGTGCATTTGGAGATTTCTGCGCTCCACATATTTCACAAGTCCTCACAAACTTTAAGATATCAAAACGCATTTTAAACGCATGTTGTCTCAGCCTAATCGCCCAACGTGCTAGTTTGCCACTAGGGTTTTTAATAGAATTAAGCCACAATAAACTATAATGATCTGTTATGACCGTGAAAGGAACACCTTCTATGTAAGGTCGAAACTTTTCGATGTTAAAGAGTACTGCTAAACATTCTTTTTCAACAACCGAATAGTTACGTTCAGCCTTTGACAAAGTTCTACTGGCATACGCTATCACTCTTTCCTCACCTTTGATTTTCTGTGTTAGGACGCCCCCTAAACCGGTATTAGAAGCATCACTAGAAATATAAAACTGTTGGGAAAAATCTGGTTGGGATAAAATTGGAGCTGAAACCAATAGCTCTTTAATCTTTATAAAAGATTCTTCGGCTGCCTTTGTCCAATCTATCGATTGTCCTTTTTTTTCGTCCTTTCAAAAGATCATTAATAGGTGACAACAAGGTAGAAAAATTCTCAATAAAACGTCTGTACCATGAACACATTCCTATGAAACGCTTGACTTCCGTAGTATTAGTAGGTCTCGCATAATTAACCATGCTAGCTACTTTATCCGGATCGGTACGCAAGGAATTTGAGCCTACAATATAGCCTAAAAACTTTAGAGAAGTTTTGAAAAAAATCACACTTGCTCAAATTTATCGTCAGTCCGGCCTCTTTCAATTTATCTTTTACTTCCTTAAGTAAGCGAATATGCGATTCGAAGTCTTCCGATGTTACTAAAATATCATCGAGATAGGTAAAAATATGTGGCTCATATTTCGGACCAAATATAGCGTCCACTAAACGTTGCTGAGTTTGAGCAGCGTTCTTTAGACCAAACGGCATAGTGACGAACTGAAATAGACCTCGGCCTACTACTGCAAAAGCGGTCTTTTCCTTAGAGGATTTGTCCAAAGGAATTTGCCAGAAAGCCTTTCTAAGGTCTATCGAAGGTACATACTTAGCATTCCTGAGTGATGTCAAAATTCTGTCGATGTTCGGTAAGGGATAGTTATCAAATTTGCTGACCTCGTTGAGCTTTCTACCGTCAAAGCATAGACGATATCACTCCGAGTTTCAACATTTCGTCTAACTCCTTACAAAATTCTGTCGGTGTTCGGTAATGGATAGTTATCAAATTTGCTGACCTCGTTGAGCTTTCTTCCGTCAAAGCATAGACGATTTCACTCCGAGTTTCAACATTTCGTCTAACTCCTTATTCAATACTTTTGACATGTTCGGAGACATGGCGATGGGCCTTGTCTTTACAGGATTGGCATCAGCCGTATCTATAGACATGGTGATTTTATTCATTCGGCCTAACCTATCTTTACTACTTATTTCTTTGAAAGAGCTTATTACTTTTTCTGCCTTCAAGCGTTCCGTCCGCGAGAGATCATCTAGGGTACATAGACGCGAGAAAAGGTTTTCTAAAGAACTTTCTGAATAACAATCTTTAAAACTTGTATTAGAATTGACTTCTAGGGACTGTGGATACCACGAATTATTTTTAAAATTTACTAGAATTCCGAATTTTTGTGCAAAATCACATCCTAAAACCAAAGTATGTGATAGAGAAGGTACTACTAGAGCTGGGATTACTAAAACAATGACCATTGCAGACTAGCGGCAACTCAACCGTACCTAAAACTTTTAGACGGCTGCCATCTGCAGTGGTAACACTTCTATTTTTGACGTGGCATATTTTTATACTTAAACGACTTAAAATTTTAATACCATTCTGACCTATAACAGAGGCATTTGCACCAGAGTCAAGTAAAGCCGAGAAATGGGCACCTAATAGATCTATCTTTATATGCGGTATGTTATCTAAATATTTATGCACGAATAAAGGAGACATGTGACCATTTGGAGAAGCAGGAGTTTTAACTTGAGGAGAATTTTTATTAGACTTTTAAAAAAATCAGAAACTTTTTGTAACTATTTAGTCCAATCTGATTTATTGGAGTATTTCTTTACTTAAGATCCTCGTTAGAATCTTTCTTTTATCCGCGACCGGACGTTCTGAGAAAGTACGACGGATTTTCAGTTCATAGTCTAATTCATTTTCCAGTAGGTGATTGACTTTAAAATCGAAAGCTTCCATGATAAATGAATACAGTTTAAAAGAATTGTTTAAAAGGTCGTGAAGATATTTCTCCTGTGCTCCCAATAGTCAAAATAAAAAATATGTAAAGGCACTTAAAATATGTAAACTTCTTTACTAAACATTTAAAAAATCTTCGACAATTTCAAAAAAAATTTCTAAGTATTGCCTTCTATTAAAATTCTTTTACCAAATATGTTAAGAATTTTCAACAAAAAAAATCTCCAGATATCGTTTTCGTATCAGCTAAGTATTTTTAATATTCATGCAAAACATAGGTGAGAAAAAAAACGTACATTTTTTCTTCGGTTATCCGCAAAATAAACAGTGCAAAATTAAAGTCGACCAACACATCTGCTAATCTGAACTATAAAGGTAGCTTTTAAGAAAAAAGTAGGAATCGCTTATCTTAGAGTCAACAACAAAATTCAAATATCTATATCAGATAAATTGAAATAAAAAAATTCTACAAATTTCCTGCTTTTGTCTTACTGCTATAGTGTAGTTTCGTTTAATAAGTATTATGAAATAAAAATATCTGCAAAGTTAGAGCTTTTACTTTGTTCGAAAGCTAGTACACTGAACCCTTTAAAAAATAAAATTCCAAAAGCCCCGCGCTGACAGCGCTATTTTGTAGCCTCTGAAAAGGTGTTTAATTGCGCCCCACGTACACTGCGTCATTTTGTAAGCTGTGAAAAAGTGTTCTCAGTTTGAGGCATCTTTTTTTGTACCCTGTGAGAAGTTGTTTGTCCCACGCTTGAGCGCAATTTTGTAACATTGGAACTTACCCGCTTTAATTTCTGATACTGAATCGAGTGAATCCTGATTTTAAAAGAACTAAAGAAATTAAACACACACTAGCTCAGTTTTCCTTGGTAGAGAGATATGGGTAAGAGATAATTGTTTTACGTCTTTTTGGAATTATTTTCTATTTTTTTAAAAAAGCTTCAGCCGTACAGATTTTTGGGCACCATTCATTTAAAATAGAAAGGATCTAACTTCAGTTAAAAAAATGAAAAAATACTGAAGTGTTTTACGGATATTACTAAAAAGAATTATACTAGTACGACTTTTCTTATCCTGAAAAGAGAAATAGGTATTCAGTGAGACACTAGCTTTAATCAACAAAAAGAAAATTTATTCATGATTTTAAAAAATAAAAAGTTCTAACCTTTGCAGTTTTATAAAAAAATTCTAGCCTATATAGTAGTTGTTACATTTAAATTTTAAACTATTATAACCCCCGAAGACGAAAAATAGTGCTTTACACTTCACTTTTTAGTCTGTTTTAAATTGTAGTTAAGGCACTACTCCGGGATAAGTCTATTGAAGGAAGTTTTGTTGACTTACTGTTCTTATTCCTGTTTTGATGGACTACGCCCCGATTTCACACTTTTTCTTGGCAAACACTTAGAAAGCCCACTACGGCTTTTAGTTAAGACACTGGTGCTTTTACTTAGCGGCTCTGATGAAAATTAGCCTACTTCGGCTAGATGGAAAATAGCCTCTCGGCTAGACGGTACTACCTGGCTGCGGCTAGATGGAAAACAGCCTCGATTCGAGCTCTGCGGAGCCTTAAATAAACCGTGCGACTTTTGCCTGCTATATCGCGACGCCGGAACCAAAACCGGATACAAACATTTCACCAATCCCGGCGCACTATGAATTCGATAGATTCGGTCGGCAACCCGCACAACACCGTATATACCGAACGTCTTGGAACTTCTGTTTAATATACCGTTCGATACAAAAATGAAAATAAGTACAATTTGAAATGAAAAATCAGTAACATTACATGGTCTTAAAATCTAGGAAAAAATGAATGTTACATTTACCCCCTTCCAAAAAGAAATAGACTACACTAGTCTATTAAACTTAGGCTACTTATGAAAAGGTACAAAGTGGTACACTATCACTTAATACTAAGGTCAGAACTTAAAACAAAATTACAAACTTCGGACCTTACTACTAGACTTAATTCAATTAAGCACTAATATTAAGTACAATGAAAACTAAATAAAAATCTTTGCATGTACACAAGAATCTTATAACTAGACTTAACTTAATTAAGCACTAAGGTTGAGTACATCAAAAAGTAAATAAAAATCCTTGCATGAACATAGGAAATACCTTTCCAAAATAACAATCGCGGTCTTCTTATATAAAAGAATCAGCTCTATTATTGTTACCAAAACAAAAAATTATATCTTCGTCTAGACTCTTGTCTAAATCAAAAAAAAAGTGAACTGAAATAAAATATGAACACCCCCCTTAAAATCTTTTAAGGATTGTCTGAAAATTTTCTATTTCAGCAAAAGAAATTTATAAAAATTCTTAAATAAAGAAAAAAATAAAAAAAATGATTCTAGTGCAAACACTTACACTAAAAAGAAAAAGTCTTGTCAGACCATTTAGCACTAGGCCAAAAAAAAATAATATCTGGATAAATATCCAGACAAACGCTCGGGAAAAATCGCCATCCATGCTCTAGCTCATCGCTAAGAGAACATTCTAAATCTAGTATCACTACTAGTCGCACTCGGAAAATAATCGCACTCTATCGCGCAATGTCGACGTCCTAAGACATCTAGACATGCTAAAATCGCTAGGGAAAACGCTCTGGTTGATCGCCAGATAATCGCACTCTATAACGCAATGTCGACGTCCTAAGACATCCAGACATGCTAAAATCGCCAGGAAAACGCTCTGGTTGATCGCCAGAAAACACGTCGGCTTATCGCCAACCAAACACTCTGGTATATTGCCAGAAAAAAAAAAAGCCTCGGCTCCTCGCCAAGAAAACACTCTGGTATATCGCCAGAAAAAACCTCGGCTCCTCGCCAAGAAAACACTCTGTAAATAGTCCTCGTCTGCGTTCTGAAAGAACAATCTCGCCATTAACATAGTGAGCAGCTATAAAAGCTAACAATATCACTATAAGCGCAGTGAATAGCTATAAAAGCTAAAATTCACTCTAAACACAGTGAATAGCTATAAAAGCTAAAATTCACTAAACTGAATGATCCTGCTTCAAAAAGCA
>CM032446.1:184224401-184711901 GCA_019049505.1 Pachyrhynchus sulphureomaculatus
GGCTGGCCGAAACAACGAAAAAATACAAGACAGAATAACAAAAGAAAAAAGGTTATTGCGGCATTAAACGCAATACTATGGCAAAAAAATATTAGAGCGGAGACAAAAAAGAAAATCTATAACTCTATATTACAACCCACACTGACTTATGGCTCGTAAGTATGGCAGCTGACAAATAAACAAAAAAACAACCTCCTTGTAGTGGAAATGGATTTCTGGAGGAACGCGCAATAATTGATGATATCGAAAGACAACTAGCTTGGTATGGATGTATGGATATGTAAAACGAATGTTAAGGGAAAGATTACCAAAAAAGATTTGGAGTGGATTCCTACAGAAAAGAGGACGACCACCAACAACATGGCTGTAGGGAATAACAAGGGCAATGTCTGCAAGGAATCTCTCAGAAGATGACTGAGAGGACAGAAATAACTGGCGATTAGGAACTCAAAGGCGGAAAACGCTATAAACGGGATTTTATATATATATATATATATATATATATATATATATATATATATATATATATATATATATATATATATACAGGGTATAGCAAAGGCAGTCGTAGAGAAATATTGATAGCGCCCCCATAATAACACTTAAAGCTAGCCCAGAGAGGTCTTTAAAATCTAATTCTTGTCTGCCTAGTAAACTGATTGATTGAACTTGACACCTATATTACTGCAATTAGCTGGCTATTTCAATATGCGTATGCTGTAAACCAAGTCACAAAGAAAGTGTTTTCTTTCAACAATTAAACAGTGTCTTTTAAGAAACGCATTAAACACATCGGATACAAGTTAAAAATTAGATATAAGACATTACATAAAAGTATCACTTCTTTTGTGTAATGAAAATTTACTGTCACTTAACTTCCACAACATCAAAATACTTTTTGGCATTACCAATTTGTACGTTATTTTGCGACATAAACAAGACTTATTGTTTTTGAGATTCGAAGGTGTGTAATTTACGCATAGCAAGGTGGCCTACAGCTGGTGCCAATAGATGGCCCTGCAATACTTTTCTAAATTCCGTAGTAGAGATTTTATAAATTTTCAAATATGTTCAAATCTATTAAAAATAAGTGTAAGGTGTGTCTCCAATCTATTTGAGGAGCCACCTATTTCAATATATTAAACTATTTTTATTATCGTTATAATTTTAATAATTAATTATAATTTTGTTAATTATCTTTAAAAATGTCTAAAAAACTTAAGAAACATACCAGAAAACTATTTCTTGGAAAGTATAAACATTTTCGGCCCTATGTTTTAATGCACTTTTTTATTTTTTCAAGTACTAAAACACGCTTTAATTTTAGCTGCGGAATGTATAAAAACTTACTTCGAGAATTTCGTCGCCTATTTGTATGGATCCAGTCTTGTAGGCCGCGCCATTGGGGTTGAGGCCGCACACAAACACTGCCATGCAGCTGCGGTCGCGGTGCCCTGCAAGGCTCAGTCCAAGCCCTCCCGTACCACGCTCCAACTGCACCATGAGAATTGTGTGACCCAGGTTACCGTATTTCTTTTTCACTTTATCTGTAAAGAAAACATAAACGAAATAAGCATATTATGGCGTCCCATGTATTGGAAGAGAATAAATTAGATCAAAATGGTTAAGTTTAGGCTAGTTCAAGTTGTAACTTGATTTTCGAAAAGAGTTTTTTTATACAAAGCGTGGAAGTAAAGTATTTAAATAATAATAATATTATTAATAAAAGTTACCGTGGGAGAAAAAACTGGAGTTGATAAAGCATGGAAAGTAAATACGATCGGTAAAATAAATTAAATATTATGATTTCCCATATATCCCAATATCCCATATATCTAATATTTGGGCTAATTCTTCTAAATGCAGCAGTTAGAAAAAAATTATTATCAAAGTGGACTGATAAAACAGTCGCTTGGATCGGTAAGGACGAAACAAAGTCCAGACCAGCTTTTGCATTGTTTGATTTTTTGTGTTTTTAATTTACGAGCCTAATTCTTTAAGGTAAATTACATTAAAAAATAAGTATCTATTTAATATCAAATGTGATTTTTTTAAATTCATCTCTTCTTCCTTTTTATATGGGCATAGCACATATGCTGCAGGGAAATCCCTAAAGGGCTTCAGGAGCGACTAATGTGCGGATAAAGCGTTGGTGTTGAATCGCTATAAATTGTACTTAGTAGGAAACACAGTCCTGAGCAAATCATTTCAAAGGGATGATGTTCTTCATATCAAAGACTGCTTGAAAAGGGTTGCAGGAAGAATGACAAGCTGAACCTCATACGGATGTGATATATTAGCGCAACGTGTATTTCTAGCATACACCGCTCAGAGAGGAATTAAGTGGGTTACATCCATCGAATACTTTCCATCAAAAATACTTGTAGAATAGACCCAACTCGCCAACCAACGTCTTCTTGCCTTTTTTGGGTATCTGCTGAACTGTAGCTTATTTCCGGCAGGAAGGAAATAGTCACTTCGCTCACTCATTTATTTAGTACTATGGCAGGTATTTCCTTAACGCCAGAAGCATTTTTTTGATGTCTAGCTTGATTAAAATACGTTTTATGACACATTGTATGAAGCCAATATCGGACATCCTTGACCGGACAGCAGAATGTGAAGCAAAATGTTCAGCCAACAAATTGGCCTTCTGGCTTAGTGACTGACTAAAAGGATTTAGAATTGTTGGTGTTGGCAAGAAATTTGTTTTTATTTCTTTGTTTGTGTGCCTCGTTGGTTTCGTCGATAATTTCTTTGCATCTGTTTCGGGTACCAACAAAGATTTATGGATGGAATGGATTTTAGGATTTCCACGCCAATGTCGATACGCAAGATGTTTAAAAGCAACTACTTTGCATTTTCGGTCAAACCAAAGCTTACCGTTGGGCATTTCTTCGAAAAAGTAATGTAATCTTCCATACCAGGCAAAATGACATCGGAAGCCAAGGGAGAGTTGAGTTCTTCCCAGTTAGCAGATTTTTAGTGTCAAATCACGCGCTGTTTTCGTTGATAGTGTAAATCTTTGGATTCTTGGTTAAACAGATGGCGAGCCGACCATCTTCATCAGCGATCCGTGTTGATTTATTGATAAGCTGAGTAAAAACCACAACTGACTGAGAATGATCAGTTTTACAATCTTGTTCGTCTGTCGTATTTGAATACTTAAGCCCGTTGATGTTATGGACAATAAAATAGTCCAGGATGACAATTACATAATTAATCTGTAAATGATCGATGGTGTCTGTAAGAGAAGTGAAACGTGTTCTAAACTTAGTATCACTTGATGGTCGATAGAGGCAGTAGATAAACCTTGTGGTTTGTTGAGTTGTTATTTTTAACTATATAATATCAAAGTCAGATCTCAAGATTATGCCGAAATCGGAAATAGAAGCAGTACCCGCACGGAGCGAGTATTTAAGTTAGTGACTTATTTGATTGCAGGTGTTTGTTCACTGAATTTTATGTTCATGTTTAAACCTCGGATGTTACAAAAATCTATTTTAAAATTGTGATCTTCTCATGTAGACGCTCTTGATTTAGCCCCTCGGAGATCCGAACGGAAGGCTATTTTACCTCCGGAATTTCTTGATCCAGGGAGCTTCATCATGCTTTTTTCCCACAGTCAATCCGGGAACATCGGCGCAGCCACGAAACGTTAAGCAACTTCACGCAGTCTAAGCCGATACCACCTCGATAAAGAAGTAATTATTATATTAGTTAAAAGGAGTTAAGTGTTGAATGTGAAGTAGACAACAACCATGGTACACACATAATAAAGAAAGCTCTGAGTATATTTGGGACACTTTTCAACATTGATTGAACTACAAATATTACTTTTTTTTTACGTTTGGGTAGGAAATAGTTTTACGAGACGAAAGAGCCAAATATAACTAAATTTTAAAAATGTAGTTTCAGAACAATATGTTACACACTCGGGATGAAATATGTAGTCGAATAATAATAATCTTGGCAATACAATGCCTTACATGAATTATATTCACAATTTTAAGGAGAATTGAAAATGAAATAAAGCATAGGGCAATTCATTTTTAGTGTTCCGTACGGAACACTTATAAGATCACTTCGGTGTCTGTCCGTCTGTCTGTCCGTCTGTCCGTCTGTCCGTCTGTCCGTCTGTCACACCCGATTTTCTCCGAAACTATTTGTCATAGAAAGTTGAAATTTGGTAGTAATATAGGAATTGATGGCCTCATCAGAGCCATGTAGTTTTGAAAGTTAAATTTTGACTTAAGGGGTTAGTTTTGGGGGGTGAAATCGGAAGTTAAAAAAAAATTTTTTTACTAGATAATCAAGGGTGGTGTCAAATGAAAGCTTGTGAAAACACGAGTAAAAAATATATATATAATGTAGTACTTGCGCGCATTTTTCTTTGTATTATTTTTAAAAAATCGCGAAAAATCGCTGTCCTTATCTCGGAAAGTACTTATCAAAAAATTTTGAAAAAATTCTGGAATATTCTCCACGGGGTGTAGATTGAACGAAAATTATCACGAGTGTATTACCTGTAATAATTTATCTGGTATATAAAAAAAAACAGAAATTTCAAGGTCATCAATTTTCAGTAAAGATTGGAAATAAACTTTGTTGAAACTTATTTGGGGTGTATTTTGTGAAGTCACTGATCAGTTTATATCACCGTAACATAAATTTTGACTTAAGGGATTCGTTTTGAGGGGTGAAATCGGAAGTGAAAAAAACATTTTTTTTACTAGATCATCGAGTGTGGTGTCAAATGAAAGCTTGTGAAAACACGAGTAAAAATATATATATAATGTAATACTTGCGCACACTTTTCTTCGTATTACTTTTAAAAAAATCGTGAAAAATCGCTGTCCCCTACCTTATCTCAAAAAGTACCGATCAAAAAATTTTGAAAAAATCCTGGAATATTCTCCACGGGGTATAGATTGAACGAAAATTATCATTACCTTTAATAATTTATCTGGTATAGAAAAAAAAACAAAATTTCATGGTCACCAGTTTTCAGTAAAGATTGGAAATAAACTTTGTTGAAAACTTATTTGGGGTGTGTTTTGTGAAGTCACTGATCATTTTATATTACTGTAACATAAATTTTGACTTAAGGGATTCGTTTTGAGGGGTGAAATCGGAAGTGAAAAAAAAATTTTTTACTAGGTCATCGAGTGTGGTGTCAAATGAAAGCTTGCGAAAACACGAGTAAAATATATATATATATATATATATATATATATATATATATATATATATATATATATATATATATATATATATATATATATATAATGTAATACTTGCGCACACTTTTCTTCGTATTACTTTTAAAAAATCGTGAAAAATCGCTGTCCCCTATTTTATCTCGAAAAGTACTGACCAAAAAATTTTGAAAAAATCCTGGAATATTCTCCACGGGGTATAGATTGAGCGAAAATTATCATTACCTTTAATAATTTATCTGGTATAGAAAAAAAAAACAAAATTTCAAGGTCACCAGTTTTCAGTAAAGATTGGAAACAAACTTTGTTGAAAATTCATTTGGGGTGTGTTTTGTGAAGTCACTGATCATTTTATACCACCCTAACAAAATTTTTTATTTTAAAAACAATCCACGTACGGAACACTAATTGTGCAAGTTCAACTTGCACTTGACCGGTTTTTAATAATATAATTGGCATCGATTGTCCAAAGCCACAAAGAATAAAACGATGTTATTACCTTAATTAACACCATTTTCTCTGTAACTTTTCCAATTACCAGATCAGAGTTACTTCATCTTTTCGTCAGTTTTAATGGTATCATCTTGCATCATCTACATGTTTCAATGAATATAATTATTTTTTGTTATATATTTTATTGCATAATAAATAAACAATAAAATTACTTAATTACTTTGTTAACTGACACTAAACATATTTTTGTAAAACTTTACAAATGCGTTATGGCGATTTCGTAGTACAACTACTTTAACGCTTAACTAAGTCTTAGTTAAGTACAAGTACAAAAATATATTTAGTGTCGGTTAACAAAGTAATTAAGTAATTTTATTGTTAAAATGTACTGTCACAAAGTAACGGACCAACCAATCAACTCTTTATAATAAATAAACTTGTCAAACCTATGTGAAATCAGTAATTAGGGCTGGAAGGGCTTCTGTAACCAGAATAATAAAACGAGAAAAATGAGAACTGTTCCTTGTATCTTTGAAATGTTATTTTTTACATAGTTATATTTCGGCTAGACTCGGATATTCCATTGTTTTGAAAATAAAAGCAGTGTCACTAAAACCACTGTAACTTGTAAACTAATCGTCGAAATGTCAGGAAATTGTGACACGTATCGTTTGAAGGTTGGTACTTCTTAGAAATCATATGGATTTTTTTTAAAAGGGCGACATCTATGTATCAGACCAAAAACTTTTCAGCCTACGTGTTATATCGGTTTATTGCATATTATTTTATAATAAATTGTAAAGTATGTCGGGGTCCAGCTCGTTGCTCTTACAGGATAAATCATTTAGGATGAACGCACTGTACACAGATATAGACATAAAAAAAATCTTTCCAGTTGGGGGCAAACGATGTAATATACTCATTATATTCATAGCTATTTAACATTTAAAGAACTGAATGGGTGGTATGCCTGTGTCTGTCCTGTGTGTAAATTTTCTCTTTTATACTCAAGAAGGTTAAATTTAATTTCTATTTTGAGTGGGAATATGGAAGTTTAAATAGGATCTTATTATTCAGTATAGAATTTACAAGATAAATATATCCAAATATGAACATTTTAACAGTGATGATGGATTGAGTCGCTTATCAATAAAATTTTTTGACATATATGGTATAAGACGACTCTATTGGTAGGTTGATCAACTGCATGGATTTTATTTGGAGATCTTGAATTATGATATATTTTCCACAATCTCCAATCGATGCGGTTGTTTTTAAATTTATTGAGGGTCAATTTGTCAATTTATACAGTGCGACAATTAATTTTCTGGACTAGTACAATATATCATAGACAAGTGGCGTCATTTACACGTTCAACATTCGACAGAAACATTTAAAATGATGAAAAAAGGATATGACAATAATTGCTTATCAAGAACACACTTTTTTGACTGTAAATTTTTTTTCGTCTAAAAAAAACATTGAAGCTAACAGACGCACAGTGTGTCGCGTAGAACATGCTAGGTGGACAAAATTCATGTTATGATTTCCAGGAAATCTTATTTGCAAAACGTAAACAACACCACCAAACCCCGAATTCCGAGAAAAGGTTGTTTATCAAATTTGCAAGTGGCGAGTCATAAGCGTCAGAAGTCAGGTAATGAGTTTAATGCAGCTCTTTCAGTCAATCAGTTGCAATTTAGCGACACTTTCGTGCACATCTTATAGTGACATATTGTAATATTGTGAAAGTTTTTGTGATGAATATTAATACTGAGGGTAAGTACTATTTTTTAATGTATTTTTTTTATCAGAATCTATTAATCTGAATTTTTAGTATTTTTTTAAATAGCCTATATATTTTAGCGTGTTTTTTTTTAAAAAAACTTCAGTTCAGTTCAGAATATACAGACTTTCACCTCTATCCGGGCTAGTTTTTAGATATTACACAGAAATAACTTTATTCTTCGTAAAAATACACATATTGTTTAGCACACTTCAGTACAACATGTTTTTTTTTTCTTTTTTTCCAGAACACGTTTACTCTATTTCAAGGGTAGCCTTTTTTGAGGAGTGGTTGAAACACACGAAGAATGAAAAAAACTCGCGTGTATATGACTTTCTTTCTTCAAAATTTCACTTTGGTGACATTACTGAAAGCAGCCAAAAAGAAATAAAGTTGAAGATATCCAATTTGTCTAATAAGTTTGGTGCCAAATGGTTGGCTTCAGGAAAGTCGAAGGAGCGTTTTTTAATTAAAAATAAGAATTGGTTGGATGAAGCAGACATACAGTTTACTGCGAGTTCTTTTGTGCCACAACCTTCAACATCAAGTGAGAATGTGACTCCTGCAGGAAGACCTCGCAAAGATTTCGAGGAATCGTCGTTTAAGACGAAGAAACGTCGCGTCGTGGATCTCGTAGAATCCCGAAGTGTCAGTGAATTGGTGACTGCTGCCGAAATTGCTGTGCGTTCAGCAGGGCAAAGGAAAATTGCCAATGTGATTAGAGACATTAGTGAGAGCCCAGATAATATTATTAAGTCTAAAAATACCAGTTCCGTTAATGCTAGGCAATTAAGTAGTGACGAAGCCTTAGCTTACTATATAGATTCTAAGTCAACAACGGATTCTTACAAACAAACTAGGAAGTGGTCCATGAAGGCGGGGCATAATGTGTTTCCGTCATATTTTAGTTTAAAAAAGTCCAAACAGGCCTGTTACCCTGCAGAGGAGCACATTGCTATAACAGAAACTCGTGCTGAAATAATTTTGCAAGCCTTATTAAATAAAACAGTGGAACGCCTAGTATTAGCACAGAATGAAGTTATCAGCAGTGTGCTCCCAACAAGTTCATCGTTTACACTTGTTAGTAAATGGGGATGTGATGGAAGTTCTGGGCACAGCACATACAAACAGAGATTTGAGAACACTGAATATACGGACGAGTTTCTTTTCGCATTTTCTTTAGTTCCCCTTAAGTTATATGATGGGTCCAAAATTATTTGGCAAAATCCTCGGCCTTCATCAACTTTGTATTGTCGCCCAATCAAATTTATATTTGCCAAAGAAACGAACGACTTCACGTTAGTGGAGACAAATAGATTGTTGGAAGAAGTTAATGCTCTTCTTCCAACACTTATCAACTTTGGTGATTCTCAAATCTCTGTAAAATACGAACTTTTGCTGACAATGACAGACGGAAAGGTGTGTAACGCCTTAACGGAAACTAGTTCATCCCAAAAGTGTTTCATCTGTGGCGCCACCCCCAAGACGATGAACGATGACCCCGCGATGTTTAACAGCAATCAAGAACATTTTGGCTTGGATTCGTTGCTTCGAATGTCTTTTACATATCAGTTACAAGTTGAATATTAAGAAATGGCAGGCTAGAAGCAACGAAGACAAAGCAGATATCAAGGTTCGTTCCGAGGAAATCAAATTGAAATTTAAGAACGAGATGGGACTCATTGTAGATAAACCAAAGCCAGGATTTGGTTCTTCAAATGATGGAAATACAGCCCGTCGCTTTTTTAACAATGCTGAGATGAGTGCTCAGATCACAGGGTTGGGTGTTACAATTATAAAAAAGTTTGATGTTATTTTGAGAACATTGTCTTCTGGATTCGAGATAAACTTGAATTCAAAAAATTTTGTCTTGAAACCAGAAAACATTATCTTAGTCTCTATTCGTGGTACTGTATGCCTGCTACTGCGCATAAAATATTAATTCACAGCACAGAAGTCATCAAAGCGGCATTGCTTCCAATTAGGCAGCTTTCCGAAGAGGCTCAAGAAACACGGAACAAAGATTGCCGCAGATTTAGGGAGTACAACACCCGCAAGTGCTCGCGTGTTGCCACGAATAGAGACTTACTGTGCATGTTAATTATAACATCTGATCCTTTGATCAATAGCCTTCGAGAGATTCCCAAAAAAAAGCCGGAAAAAATATGTACAGATGTATTAAAGTTAATTGTAAGCCCTAGCATAGAAGAGTCAAGATTGGAATCGTCATCGTATTGTCGCACAATGCCACAACATGATGACGATTATACAGTAAACGACTCATCAGAAGACTCTGATGATGATTATTAGGTTCAGCTACTATTTTTAGTTATGTAGTGCTTGTACTAAGCATGTAAACCTTGACTTGTAAATTTTTCTTTATCAATAAATGAGTATTTTTATTTTACATATAATTACAGTCAGTGTCATTATGCTAAATTTATTACAGAGCATTTATAACATTTATTTTAAAATTAAACAAAAACAATTTTTGACTGGATTTTCAAAAACAATTTTTTTTTGAACCGAACAGCAAGAAATATGTACCTTAAAAAAATCAAAAACATTTTAAAATACCAACTACTTATGTATGTATAATGCACAAGTTACCTACCTGAAAGGCAGATATTATTTGAGTTTATCCTTTTTGTGTCAATAAAACTAAGTAATATGGATTAATTGTTTTATTTTTTAATTGACAAATGCAGTAAATGATTTTTCATCTGATTATTATTAAAAATAATAATACAGTGTCTTTTATTTAGTTGCACATTCAAGTTTGTAGAAAAATTCGTGCACATACGCAGAATATTTTGTTTTTGTTATACAATGTTTTGTGCAGCTGGACAAAAAATACAGGTAAGCGAAATGCAGCTAAATGAAAGACACTGTATTATAATTTTTAATTCTAATAACCATACAAAATACCCTTGCCCTTTAGTTCCGTTATCTACCTGCTAAGCTGATGCAATCCTACCGCGATATGCAAGGGTGGCTGTATTACACAAATTTTATCGATATTGAGTACCTGCGGTAAATTGTGAATAAAACCCACATTTATTAACCGATTTTCATGATTAATACCTTATTTTATTTTCCAGATACGCAGCTGTCAGAAAAATGTATAATATTTTGTTTTTCTTTTGTTATTGCGCTTTTTTACCGAAAAAAATAATGAATTTTACACGAAAAAAATTTTTTTCTCTCCATTAATTTCTAAATAACTCCAAAACGATAAAAGATAGAATAAAATAATATTCAATCAACTTTAATAATAAATTTTGTTACGCATTTTTTAATGTTTTATTTATAAAAATCTGACAAGTTGTTCCCGAGTTATCGTTAAATATGTCTGCGTAGCTGACTAATTTAGGGGAAAAAATTAGCCACGCCCATAAAAAAAAACCAACGCGATGAATTTTTTCTTAAAATAACTTAATATGCCTAGAATATACATAAACAATTGAAATAAGTGAAAAAATAATTTTGTCCAGCTAACTTGTACTAGTCGACACACTGTGAGACGGTCAGGCCAATATCAATTCAAACATCAAAAATAATTTAAATAGTTTATGAATTCATGGCAGATGATCGGAAATCGTTATTGAAAGTTGCAGAAAAAGCGTTAAACATCAAAAGATAAATAATTCGAACGATTTTGTAAGGAGTTCTAGGCCAAATAAAAGTTTGGGCAAAATTTCACACTTTAAATAGAGATAAAAAATTATTGAAAGTGGAATATTCCAGGGAATCGAGCTTATAGAAATAATTCAAGCTTACGAAAATTAATTATTACTGCAAGCCAAAAAAAAAAAAAACACGTAAAGTTCCTCAGGAATCATATTTTCTACTATTACAGGGGTATTATTCGTCGTGAATTCCTTCCAACTGGCCAAAATATCAATGGCGAGTGTTATTTGGCAATATCTTAGTACTTTTTACTATTCTAAAAAAATAAAAGCATGCTCTTTCGAGGACATTAAGACCAGCAATTCCACAAAATGAGCTAGAAAATTCACTTAAATCATTATGAAATTGTTATAAAAAGTATATTTAATTAAAAATTCAATTCTCTTTTCCGTATATTTTCCAGTTTATAGTTCTCCTGTTTCGTAACCTCGTCAGTAGTTGTCAGAATCCCTTAGTGTAAGTCTTGACATGCACCTAGCAACGGACACAACTTCAGAGCAGCCTCAGCCGAGTTCCTCGTTGGAGGACGTGGTATAACATTGTGTACCGCTATGAATTTCCGTAAGGAAGTAGCCAAAGCGACGATAATAGGCGTATCAGTAGCGACTGGCAATAATTTAATGAAAGTAGAACATCGAAAACAAAATGACATGTGTCAAGGTACAGACTTCGATTGAGTGCATTCTCCTCTCCCACCCTCTTTCTCCTGGACTGCGGTAACCTTGAAATAACAAGCAGCCACCGAGTTTATTCTTTTGCACTGTTGGGACATCACATGATCTTTGGAAGTTGTCCCAAAATTGACCTCAGATCTGCACTGTTTGTCTAATTTCTGGATTTTCGCTCAAATTTGTTGAAATAAAATCGCGTATGGTGTCGCTGTTATTGTTATTTATAGGACTATGACATATTTAAATAATACATACCATTTTGGCTGCAAAGGAAATAGAATAAAAAGCAGAAAAAAGGCATGTATTGCGGGCTTGCCTACCCTGAATATTTCAAATTCGATGTGGTAAGGTTTAAAGTTGATGTATCTATTCGAATTTTTTAGGTTGTCTAATCTGAGAAAAAAGGCCACATATTTTTATTATTACAAGTCAAATTTCTATAAAAAGAAAATGTTTTTTTTACACCGCCTTAGTGTAAACTGATTATGTAAAGTCCATAATTTTAAAAGTAACACGCATTATAGTCAATAAAATATTTAGATTCGGTTTGAGTTTCTTTTTGTTATCTTTTCATATGTGAACCACCGTTAATACCTCGAATATTTGTTGTTCAATTTGACAGCTTGCAGTCCTTTGAACATTAAGAGTTAAATTAATATTAACTTACGTAAAAATTCGGCTAGAAGTACTCAAGGTTAAACTGCTTAACTGAAATTTAATATTGAATATCCAATAGCGAGCATTAAAAAAAATATACCTCATATAATTTTGACAGCACCTAGAGGTTTTTTTCGTTTTTAGTGTTCCGCACTTATAAGATCACTTCAGTGTCTGTCTGTCTGTCTGTCTGTCCGTCTACCTGTCGGTGTGTCTGTCCTTCTGTCCGCCCATCTGTCTGTCCGTCCGTCTGTCTATCCGTCTGTCACTCCCGATTTTCTCCGCAACTGTTTGACGTAGAAAGTCCTCCTTTATCTCGAAAAGTACTGATTAAAAAATTTTGAAAAATCCTAGAATATTCTCCACAGGGTGTAGATTGAACAAAAATTATCACGAGTGCATTACCTTTAATAATTTATCTGGCATATAAAAAGAAACAAAAATTTCAAGGTCATCAATTTTCAGTAAAGATCTGAAAAAAAAAACTTGAAAACTCATTTGGGGTGTGTTTTGTGAAGTTATTGATCATTTTATACCCCCGTAAGAAAAAAAAATATTTAAAAAGCAATCAACGTACGGAATACTAATTGCGCAAGACCGACTTGCCGGTTATTTATTTTGGTTCTTAAAAAGTACCTGGCTATGCAAGTAATAATATAAAATATTCCCCATTTCTCACAATTTTTATCGGAAATATCAATTTGTAGTCAGATGTAATTTACTGTAAATACTTTGTCATTATATTTTTTTAATCTATAATCAATGATATACATTAGTGCAGGTCTATTTTTGTCAGTATGTTTGATTTTCCTGATATTAAAATTTGTTATTTTTTATACAAGTACATATTAGAGTTAAATTTAATATCGGTTAGCAGCAGTAGAAAACGCGTAATAGAATTTTGGATAATTTATGTAAATGGATTCAGCCCATTGATACCTATGATATTTTAAGGTAACTTTGACAACTCGGTTAATTTTTAGTGATACCAGCTAATTGATATAAAGAACAATTAAATCATTTTTTTTTTGTGTTTTACTGCGTTTTATCATTTTATTTATTTTTGTTAGGTGATAACAATGCTAATATGAGCTACTCTATGCATGTTTTTTTCTAAGAGTGATCTCAAATTAAGTTGAGGAAAAAATGGGAATGACAATATCGACAGCTACAACAGAGCGAACGACAATATCCAAAATACTATTAAGATGTAGTTTAGATATTGAAGAAAAAAATTTACGACAAGCAATAATGTTTGAATATCTCGACACGGATATATCCAGTTTTGGTTACCAGGTGTACAAGTATGAAATGCGGATTTCAGATAACAGATGGTGCACCAATGCAGTTTGTGCTATAAAGATTTGACACTGCGCTATTTTGTTGTGTCATCGACAAGTGTCAGACACGCACGAGTGATAAATTGGAAAAGTGTGTGCATAGTGTTGTATTGTTGTGTTCAATATGTCGAAATTTATACCGAAGAAAGAGCATTCGCGGACAGCATTAATTTTTTTGTTTTCATTTGAAGAAAATTGCTTTTCAATCATACCGATTACTTCGAGAAGCTTATGGTGAACATACTCCATCGCAAGAACGATGGTTTCGGCGGTTCAAAAGTGGTTATTTCGATGTTGCAGACAAGGACCGTGGAAAACTGCCAAAAAAATACGAAGATGTGGAATTGCAAGCATTGTTGGACGAAGATGATTCGCAAACACAAAAAAACAACTCGCCGAGCAATTGGGCGTTAGTCAACAAGCTGTTTCCAATCGGCTACGAGAGATGGGAAAGATTCAGAAGACCGATAGATGGGTACCACATAAGTTGAACGACAGGCAATTGGAAAAGCGCAAAAACACGTGTGACATTTTGCTCGCTCGGTACAAAAGGAAGTCGTTTTTGCATCGTATAGTTACAGGGAATGAAAAGTGGATTTATTTTGAGAATCCCAAGCCCAAAAAATCAAGTTAGACCCAGGCGCACCATCCACATCGACCGCAAGACCGAATCACTTTGGCAGAAAGACGATGCTCTGTGTTTGGTGGGACTAGAGGGGCGTGGTCTATTATGAGCTGTTAAAATCTGGGGAAACGGTTAATACTAAACGTAACCAACAACAATTGACCGATTTGAACCGTTCGCTGCTTGAAAAAAGGCCAGAATACCGAAAGAGGTAACACAAAGTCATTTTTCTTCATGACAATGCTCCATCACATACGGCAAAACCAGTTCGCGACACGTTGGAAGCACTCAGTTAGGAAGTTCTAGTCCATGCGGCTTACTCATCAGACTTGGATCCTTCCGATTACCACTTGTTTGCATCGATGGGTCATGCACTTGCTGAGCAGCGCTTTGGTTCGTACGAAGATGTGAAAAAATGGCTCGATGAATGGTTCGCAACAAAAGGAGAAGATTTTTACTGGCGCGCTATTCACAAATTGCCCGAAAGATGGGAAAAATGTATAACAAGCTATGGAGCATACTTTGAATAAAGCACTTTTTATCATTCTTCCGAATTTAACATGTCTTTTTAGAAAAAAAATCTGCATTTCATACTTGTTCACCTGGTATATTGGCACCGAAGTGAGACCGTAAAGGCAACGAACGCAACGGTATGCTTAAACAATATAGCGAAAGCAACACCTAGGAATTGAAACAAAATCTCGAATAAACTGGTTCACAAATATTTCCAGCGGAAAACGGAACCGAAACGTCAAAAATAAAACAAATACTCGCAACAACAGAAATAAAGCTTGTGCGCAGGATATGGGTGTATTAGTACAAGATATTTAAATTTTTAACTGGATATTTCGGGTACAAAACATTATTCATTTTATTAAAAGTTGTTAATAGCTCTATTTTGCGACTTTTAAATATTTGCCTTCCGGTAAGTACATCCTGGTTTACATGTTGATTTTATTTCTTAGAGTTGAAATATTTGACGTTTAGAAGTAATATCTCCGTAGATTACCAGCTAAAATTCTTTGTCCATAATTCAATATTAATTATGTGAAAGAGTTCCATGACAAATTACCGTCGGTCTTCTTATTATGGAGAAAGATCTGACATTTTACCAGAAATTAATTTTGCTGCCATCTGTCGGATTCACGGCGGACTGCAGAATGACCATACACTATTTATTCATGCAACGTGAAAATTATATATGGTCATTGTTATTTGTAATATTGACTATTAATAATTTATAATCGTAGGATTTTTTTTGTGATTTTAACTTGACAATCCGACTAAGGAAATACTTCTTGTCCAAAAGTTATAATAACTTAAGTAACCATTTCTCAATATTCTGGGATATCCGGAAAGGCTGGCAAATGAGACGAAGCGTGATGAAATATGGCGATGAGTCAATGTACTGTGAATAATCGTCAGCCAAGCTAACACCCAGCACTTTATGGGCTCCATTCCTCGTCGTATAGCTATTATATTGTGGGCGACACTTAACATTAAGAATGTATATGTGTAAAAGAGCGCATATCAAATGAATATTATTTTCGGCCAAGAAAGCCTTTCTATTAAAGAATTGTTCGGAGACTCTTACGATAGTGTTTGGAGAAGTTTATGATTTTCTAGAAATTTAGGGTAAGGATACGGATAAGAGTATCCTTTTTAAATAATCTCTGAACAGGTTTTTTTTTCCTTTTAAAATTGGAAAAAAAAATTTAATGACTCTTATTGGGTACAGTTGTTGTTTATTTGTTTTAGTTTATTAATAGATTTCTTTATTTTGTAAACATGTCAAATTTGCCTTTATATTAACTAAGGGTTGTGACGCCTAGATTGGCAGATAATAGAAGAAAGTAGACGAATAACAGATAGAAAACCAAGCTTCTTTTAGTTAGATCGCTGTTTAATTGCTAAATCCAATTAAAGGTAACACCAACTTCAGTCAGTCTTTCTTTGTTCCAGTGTTCAAGAAATTTATAATTGTATTTTGTATCTCCTTATCAGCATTGTTTTAAATCATTATTCCTAATCATTAACAATAACATAAATAACTAATAAATCTGAACTAACCTAATTAAATAATAATCCTGATTAAATGATCGGCCAGCAAGCATATATACAGGATCGGTTTCAACAAAAGGCAACGTTACCATATTCTCTCACAGCTTACTGGATAGAAAGAATGTGGCAATATTAGGTAGAAGTTATATTACTGTATAAAAGTCGAATAATAAGCGAGATATAGGCATTTGAAAATATTTGAGGTTTTAGGTGTTGACCTGAATAAATCTCCGTTTCGCTAATAATAGATTATTGAATGTCCGAGGACAGTTAAAAGTTTATTTTAATATAATTTATCTTGGCCAGATTTACAAAATCTTAACATTTTAAGCTGACAATAATGACTCTAGACAGTATTATCAGTCCACAGCCGCCGTATTTAATCTGGCACATCTAAGTAATTTATGGGCCTTCTAATTACCATTGCCCTTTTTTGGCATAATATTGTTGACCGCTCTTCTTTAGACAATACGAAGTGATAATTAAAATTTATTTCTATAAGTGAACACTTACCAAGTTCATACTCTGTCTCCTGGTCCTCGGCTATGGGTTCCATGGTTCCATGGTCGCGCGAAAAACATAATCGGTAGCACTACCGGCGCGCTATTTCGCACGTTGGGCACTGTTGATGATTGACCGCGATGGTGCCTGAGCTAGTTGAATGGTACTCGTCAGGCGGAGGTACCCGGGAGCTCTGTTGCAAGAGCTCCTTCAAAGTATTTACGCGTTTTTTGTAAAGATGTAGTCTCTTCAGGCCAGGCATGGCATAAAACCTGTGGTTCTGTCCCACAGGTTACCGATGGTACTTGTTATGACTTTTCGATTTATTATTGACGATCATATGCCAAGTTTTCATTTGCACTAACATTTATAAATATTTTAGAGGTTGTTACTGTAAAGTCAGATTTTAATAATCACAGGAAAAGATGTTATTATCCAAGCAATAGTAAAATTAATTGTTTAGTCATTGTTTCATTAAATAAATTTATATTGAAATCAAAAGCAAGTAAAATTACAAATTTAATAATTTAATAATTTCTCTACTCGTTGTTTCAAAGTAAGTATTTGAATGTGAAAAGGGTAGAGGCCCATTAGTGTACCTTTTTTACTTCTCTCATTAAAGCAAATATATTCGTGAAAAATACCTCTACGAGAGTTTTGCATTTTTTCCCGTTTTAGGGTCCCTAGAACACGAAAATATTGGTTAAAATATCGTGGTTCTTGGGATTAGACGGTGTCAATTTGGACTAACTTTTGCCTACGATTGCATGAGATAACTTCAGAGCTCCTTACTTTTCGGAGTTAACTCACTGAAGATGCTTCGTAGGCAAAACGTTGGAGAGTTATCCGAAATTAACACGGTCTAATTTCAAGAACAACGATTTCTCATTTAAGCAAGACCATAAAAGCGTTCCATTTTCAAGAAAAACTTAATTCTCTGTTTCCAGCCTGTCTGTTAGCACAATATTTCCGAACAAAGTTGGTACCTATATAATAATAAAATAGGAAAGGAACTTTAGGCGAAGGGAGTGATTGCTAAATTTTGTATAGTTCCAATAGTATTATGATTTATTTTCTTGATTTTGGTTGTAATAATGAACAAATAATGATTCTTTATAGTCAAATATGTATTTATTTTATTTATTTATTTTATTTGCTCACTTGGTTCCATTTTTAGACCGAAAATTATATGAATAAAAATTGAGAAAATTAACATTCCACAACTAAAAATATTTATAATATACTACCTTATTTAAGTAAACTCTATTCTTATTATAAAAATATTTTATTAACCAATTAGTTGGGGGAAAACTGTCCTAGCAATACTAATTAAATGTTTAATAGAGCATTCATCTATATCATACAGGAGCAATGATGTTAAAGCGATAAGTCATTACATAAATCAGTGATTTCTTTTATAAAAATGATACGCAAGGATTGATAATAAAAAGCCGAGGAAAGTCAAGAGTTATTTTACGGAATACGGAAATTCATTACTAAAAGTAAATACGTAGAACCAGTATAATTATGAAGTAACTTATGGAGAAAAAGAAGAAAGTTTGAGATTCTTCTGAAATTAAAAGATTCAACATTAAACCTAGATCAAAATAAATTGATATCAAAACGCCTTTGCTGGTGTATGCCATCTAATTTAAAGGAAAAAAAGACAGGCACTCGTTACAAGAGGAACCAGACCAAAGAATAATACTCTAACCCGTCTATTAGGGAGAAAAAAGAGTTTTTAGTTAATTAGTACTAGAAAATATTTTACCGTTGCGAATAATAAAACCTATGATCCTCATAGGGCCGACCATAGCGTAGAACGTAAAGTATCTTTTACGCTGCACTATGAGGATATTACGTAATTTTTACCCAAATCTTAATAAGTTATTTTAATCTTCGTTCTTGATTTCTCTATGATGATTTTTACT
Organism: Pachyrhynchus sulphureomaculatus; assembly: GCA_019049505.1. Classification (NCBI taxonomy): domain Eukaryota; kingdom Metazoa; phylum Arthropoda; class Insecta; order Coleoptera; family Curculionidae; genus Pachyrhynchus; species Pachyrhynchus sulphureomaculatus. The sequence goes on from CM032446.1 coordinate 184,243,336, forward strand.
AATTTATCAATACATATTGTTTTTTTTTTCAAGTCAAGCAATTTTCAAGAAATCTCAGTATTTTTTTATAATCTTCGTTTTTGATTTCATTACACAGCCCCACAAAAAAAAAAGTGGGGTATACTTTTGATGCGATATATCAGATCCGTAGTATTTTTGTCCGCTGATCACGAATCGGATGTCAGAATATCGCCATCACATCTCAATTTTTTTCTAACCTCAAAAAATAGGTAAAAATTAAGAAAAATATACTCCTAAAAAATTGATTCAAGCTTTTTCATGAATCCAAAGATGTATTAATATGTATTCGGACACGCTAAGCTAATATTCATCGGTTGGATTAAGCCATACAGTTCTGTTTTCATTCTAACCTCAATAAATCAGACAGATATAGTGCTTCTCGAATGCAAAAACGAATTCAAATTAAAATTCAACCGATTCTTACCAAATTTGGTACACAGGGGTTTTTTGGGTTGCTGATCATGAATCGGATTTGCAAAATTCAAAATGGCGGATCCAAGATGGCGGATCCAAGATGGCGGGCACAATTTTTGAAAACCAACCGATTCCTACCAAATTTGGTATACAGTTGGGGAATCCTCAAACCTGATACTCTTAAACCCTAAACCCTGAAACCTTAGACTCCCACACCCTGTAACCTCAAAAAATAGACCTCAATAACCCTGTAACTTTAAAAATGAGACCCAGTAAACTCAAAACCAGGACTTTTAAACCATATACTCTCAAATAGTAGACCCTTAAGCCCTAGAATTGCGAAGGTTAGACCCGCGCCTAACTTTCCTTTTTTTGGCTGTATCTTGTTCTTTTTTCCGCGAATGACCTATTCAAAGGCTTTCTGCCCAAACGCTTTTGAGGACTTGTTTCTCTTTTTAGCGACCAGCAATAGTCCGCTAGCATATGGTCATCCCATCGTCCTTGATACCGATTTTCTATGATTTTCAGCTCTTGGTGAAAACGTTCCCCATGCTCCTCACTGTAGTCACCAAGATTATCTGGGAAATCATCGATGTGGGAGTCCAGGAAATGTAATTTTAGATTCATTATGCAACCTAATGTTTGAAAATTTTTTACCATTTTCTCGACTATTTCTTTGTACTTAGGACTTTTATTATTTCCCAAAAAGTTTGTTGCGACTTCTTTAAAACTAAGCCAAGCAGCTTTTTCAACTTTATTCATTTTAGTAACAAATAATGAATCTTGAAATAATTTTCTTATTTGTGGCCCGTCAAATACGCCTGCCTTAATTTTAGCTTCAGAAAATTTCGGAAATTTTTTATGCAAATATTTGAAACATGGGCCGTTTGTTTCTAATGCTCTCGTGAATTGCTTCATAAGTCCAAGCTTAATGTGAAGCGGGGGAATAAGAACTTTTCCTGGATCTACCAATGGTGCAAACAATACATTATTTTCACCAGGAGTGAACGATTCTCTTGGCCAAATTTTTTTCTTATAATGACGTTGCCTGTCTCTGCTATTCCACAGACATTTATAACAGGGATAAAGTGTAAACCCTGACTGTTGGCCAAGGAATATTGTTACAATTTTCAGATCTCCACAAATTTTCCAGTTATGATCAGCATATTTTATTTTTATCAAAAGCTGCTTCATTTTTTCATATTGCTCTTCCATAACTGTGGAATGAGCAATCGGAATGGGAGCATAAACGTTGGTATTATGCAGCAAAACTGCCTTAATGCTCCATTTAGAAGAATCAATGAACAATCTCCATTCTTCAGGATCGTATGAGTTATTTTGAAATTCATCCATTAGACCTTTTACATCGGTACAATATGAAATTGACAATTCCTCGTCCATTGTGAAATATTTTCGAAATTCTTCATCTCTGTTTCTATAATAAGAAATCGTAGCTTCTGGCTTAAGTAAATGTCCTTTCTTTAAAAAGGAAGCAAGATGCTCTGAACCATCTTTGGATAAGCCTAAATCTCTGACTAGATCACTAAGTTCTAACTGTGATACGAGTATTGGTTCTGGTTTACGGTTGTATGGTAGAAATTCTTTATCTGTGTCACTAGTATATGATAGGTTGTCACTAAAACATTCATTAGTAACAGTGTTTGAATCTTTTTCGACAGTCTCAATGTTTTCGGCATGAACTGATAAGGTGAAATCATTTGTTTCCATAACATCAGCATCAAGTGGTTCAGGAGGCGGAATTAGTTTAGTTGGTCTTGTTACTGTCGAAACATCGTTATAAGTAATAGTGCTTTTATTTTTTCGGTTATGCCTAGATACAACATTCATACAAAAGTAGCAATCATTTTCACTGTATGGTCTATTCCATATTGCTGGTCTGGAATATTTAATCGCCTTCTTATTGATGTACAACATTATTTTGCAAGAACTGCAAATGATGTGGGGAACCCAATCTGTATCCTGGTGCTGTATTTCAATGTTAAAACAATCCTTATATAAGGTTTTAATCTTATCCGTTATCGGTGACCCCATTTTACTCAATAAGTGTTGACAACAAATATAACAAAATGAATCACTGTTTTTATCGCACTTATGAAAAGTCCTTGTACCGTGAGACCGTTTTCTTGTAGCATTATACTCTACATGAGCCAAGTCACCCACACATGAAGAGCTACGGTCGCTGGATGACGACGGCTGCGGGCCCGCTTTCCCACCCTGACCAACCGCCGATACTGGGTTTCCGAGTCCCTGCATCGTAATTCTCTTTCTTCTACCTGCCATGACGGCATCTAAGCCGTTATCCAGGGACTCTCCCGGCTAGGGGAGTAACACCGTTGCCCACCGTCACCACGTGGAGGTGCCCTGGATGCAGGTAGAAGAATAAAAAATCGACCGATGAATTTTCTCGGCGTTCAAAATGGCGCGAAAACATCTGCCATCTTGAATTTTGCAAATCCAACCTCAGATTCGTGATCAGCGACCCAAAAAATCCCCGTGTACCAAATTTGGTAAGGATCGGTTGAATTTTAATTTGAATTAGTTTTTGCATTCGAGAAGCACTATATCTGTCTGATTTATTGAGGTTAGAAAGAAAACAGAACTGTATGGCTCAATCCAACCGATGAATATTAGCTTAGCGTGTCCGAATACATATTAATACATCTTTGGATTCATGAAAAAGCTTGAATCAATTTTTTAGGAGTATATTTTTCTCAATTTTTACTAATTTTTACCTATTTTTTGAGGTTAGAAAAAAATTGAGATGTGATGGCGATATTCTGACGTCAGATTCGTGATCAGCGGGCAAAAATACTACGGATCTGATATATCGCATCAAAAGTATACCCCACTTTTTTTTTTGTGGGGCTGTGTTATCAATCTGTCTGGGAAGATTTTTGATTATTGACCATAATTTGAACTCATTTTTCAATAAATATAGTTTTTAGCCATTTACAGCAAGAACATCAAACCTATCATAACCCTATGTAAAGAGAAAAAATGATCAGTTGAACATTTTCTAAACTTAAGGCTTTTAAACCATTATGTTATGTTATGTTTGCAGTTCGGTACATTAGGTTATGTTAAGGTAAAGTTCACTACATTAGGTTATGTTAGATTTGGTCTTCGCTATTTTAGGTTATAGGTTTAGAGTATATAACTTTACACTTAAAGATATTTAAATTGAGTTTATTCGAAAGGCATCACTTATGTAGTATCACTATAGTATTTAGTACTCTGTTATATTTTTAAGATTTGCCTTTTTACCTGTTTCTTCCCTATTAACGTGTAACTGTGCAGTGTAAATTTGTATATATAATAATTTATTTATAGATAAATATTATTAATAGTTAAGTTGCCATATAATTTTTAAATATATAATTATGACTATACGAGAGTTACGAGCCGACACTGCTATTTTTTTTTTAAATATAGCTTCTTGTTGAGTCCATGTAACATCGTAATAAATTTATAATTCTATAGATAAAATTAATTAAGGCAAAAGTAATTGCAAATAATATTTTTAATATTATCTTAATCTAATAATTCGTCTTATCAATAATACAATCGAAAATTTGAGAATACTGTTTACTTCATTATGGATTCTGTTATTCATTTCATTATTAGTGGTATCTGGAAAAGTAATCGTAATCTGAACAGAATTGGGAAAATTTGTATTCAGCTGTTTTACCAGGATGTTCTTTCTAATAAAAATGGAAGCAAAAATGTATGAGACTATTGTTATTAGTTATATGGAAGTATAACTTTTCTTTCTTTCTTTCTTATTATTAGAAAAACAATTTAGATACCACAGTATATATTACCTATATAGTTTCTGTGGTATTTGCATCTACAAAGTGATATTTTACAGCTTGACAAGCCACATTATTCAAGGAATGCATTTAATGGTTTCCACACGTAAATGCAACTCCTTGCAATTAATCTCACGTGTAACTCTTTAGGTGTCATATTTTAAAAAGTAATATGCTGTACTAAAAACAAATACCAGGTGTACAAGTATGAAATGCGGATTTCAGACAACAGATGGTGCACCAATGCAGTTTGTGCTATAAAGATTTGACACTGCGCCATTTTGTTGTGTCATCAACAAGTGTCAGACGCGCATGAGTGATAAATTGGAAAAGGGTGTGCATAGTGTTATGTTGTTGTGTTCAATATGTCGAAATTTATACCGAACAAAGAGCATTCCGGGACAGCATTAATTTTTTGTTTTCATTTGAAGAAAACTGCTGTTGAATCATACCGATTACTTTGAGAAGCTTATGGTAAACATGCTCCATCGCAAGATACGTGTGAACGATGGTTTCGGCGTTTCAAAAGTGGTGACTTCGATGTTGAGACAAGGAACGTGGAAAACCGACAAAAAAATACGAAGATGTGGAATTACAAGCATTGTTCGACGAAGATGATTCGCAAACACAAAAACAACTCGCCGAGCAATTGGGCGTTAGACAACAAGCTATTTCCAAACGGCCACGAGAGATGGGAAAGATTCAGAAGATCGGTAGATGGGTACCACATGAGTTGAACGACAGGTAAATGGAAAAGCGCAAAAACACGTGTGACATTTTGCTCGCTCGGTACAAAAGGAAGTCGTTTTTGCATCGTATAGTTACAGGGGATGAAAAATGGATTTATTTTGAGAATCCCAAGCGCAAAAAATCATGGGTATACCCAGGCGCACCATCTACGAGGCATGTTTTTTAAGTAAGTACCGTTTTGGAATTAAAAAAAGACGTGCAAAGATATCGCTATAATTTTATTTTTACATGAAAGCCTGTACCTTAATCTACTTTTCTACATAATTTCCGTGAATATTGAGGCACTTGTCATAACGTGGCACCAGTTTTTGAATACCCTCCTCATAAAATTCTGCCGCCTGACTTGTTAACCACTGTATCACAAATGTTTTGACTTCGTTATCGTCTTGAAGACGCTGACCACCCAGGTGCTTCTTCAAGTGCAGGAACAAATGGTAGTCGCTGGGCGCCAGATCAGGGCTGTATGGAGGATGATCTAGAGTTTCCCATTTAAAAGATTTGATGAGATCTTTGGTCCGATTAGCCACATGTGGACGGGCATTGTCATGCAGCAAAACGATACCCTTACTCAACTTGCCACGTCTTTTGTTCTGGATTGCACGACGCAGATTGTTCAATGTCTCACAATAAGACGCTGCATTGATTGTCTCATGACGAGGCAGAAACTTCACTAGCAATACTCCTTTTCTGTCCCAAAAAACTGTGCACAAGATTTTGCGGGCAGAAATTGTTTGCTTAAACTTCACTTTTTTGGGTGATGATGAATGTCGCCATTCCATGGATTGTTGTTTCGATTCTGGTGTGACGTAGGCCACCCATGTTTCGTCACCAGTAACAATTTGGTCTAAAAAATGTTCACCTTCATTGTGGTACCGCTCAAGGAAAGTCAATGCACTGCCTAAACGTTGGGTTTTGTGCAAATCCGTCAACATTTTTGGAACCCAACGTGAACACAATTTCCGGTAATTCAAGTTCTCGGTCACAATGCGATACAAAACACTACGAGAATATTGAGGAAAGCAGTCGCACAATGATGAAATTGTAAAGCGTCTGTTTTCTCTCACCTTTTCGTCCACTTTCTGCAACAAATCTTCATTAACGACCGAAGGACGCCCACTCCGTTCTTCATCATGCACATTTGTGCGGCCATCTTTAAATGCTCTTACCCATTTCCTTACCATTCCATCACTCATAATGTTTTGTCCGTAAACTTCACAGATCTCACGATGAATATCGATCGGTTTTACGTCTTTAGCACTAAGAAATCGTATAACAGCCCGTACTTCACAATCGGCGGGACTCACGATTGTCGGAGGCATCTTAAACACTCAGTAAACAACGTATACAATGAAGAATCAGACTGTAATGGCGTCAGTGCGTAGATATGAGATGTAGGTTACCAGCGCGCATGCGCGGAACGCCGACCGTATCGCTGCGGCGGCGGAATCGCAAAACGGTACTTACTTAAAAAAACATGCCTCGTACATCGACTGCAAGACCGAATCGCTTTGGCAGAAAGACGATGCTCTGTGTTTGGTGGGACCGGAGGAGCGTGGTCTATTATGAGCTGTTAAAACCTGGGGAAACCGTTAATACTAAACGTTACCAACAACAATTGACCGATTTGAATCGTTCGCTGTTTGAAAAAAGGCCAGAATACCGAAAGAGGCAACACAAAGTCATTTTTCTTCATGACAATGCTCCACAACATACGGCAAAACTAGTTCGCAACACGTTGGAAGCACTCAGCTGGGAAGGTTATCCCATGCGGCTTACTCACCAGATTTGGCTCCTTACGATTCCCACTTGTTTGCATCGATGGGTCACGCACTTGCTGAGCAGCGCTTTGGTTCGTACGAAGATGTGAAAAAAATGGCTCGATGAATGGTTCGCAGCGAAAGGGGAAGATTTTTACTGGCGTGGTATTCACAAATTGTCCGAAAGATAGAAAAAATGTATAACAAGCGATGGAGCATACTTTGAATAAAGCACTTTTTATCATTCTTCTGAATTTAACATGTTTTTTTAGAAAAAAAATCCGCATTTCATACTATACCATTATTATACCATTATTACGTACGCACAATAAAAAATTATAACAAAAACATTAAGAGGACATTGAGGAAAATATAAGAAAAACAAGGTTTTCCGTGTCCCTCTATACCATAATCCTTCGTACAACAATTCTATAAAATTCATTTCACCATAAACAGAAAATAGACATTAAACTAAGCTGAGTTGGTTGTCAGTTGCAATTTGAAATTAGATAAATAAATATCATTCACTGCAAAGAGAATATTTCGTATTTATAATTTTTTTTTACGATCTTTGCCAAAGGGAACTATAATATTCGTGAAAAACACACTCTTCTAAATTTTTGCATTTCTTCACGTTTTACGGCACTTAGATCACGAAAAACATAGCTTCCCATTTCGTCTGTCTGTCTGTTGAGTTTTCGGTCTGTTCGTTGGCACGATAATTGAACGAAATGAGATATCGGCTTCAAATTTATAATATTTAGAGTAGAAATGGAACTTCTAGTTTTAAGCCGTTTCGGTTGAAGCAAAGGGGTGAAAGAGGTAGAGGCAATAAATTTTGTATGTTTTTTATATCATTATGAAAATTTTTCTTGGGCTTTAGTTAATATAATGAAAACGTTTTCGGCAAACATAAAAGGGGTGGGAAATGATATTACTTCGTATATTTTGTGTTATATGTTCTTTTCAATGTTCTTGGAATCCAAAAGTCGTGTTACTTTTTCATTATTTTCAATTATTTATGGTCAAATATTTAAAGAGTTAACGAGGTTGTTTTGCATATATCGTGTTATATATATACTTTTCAGGGTTTTTAGGGAAGAGAAACCTGGAAATTGTGTTTTTTTTTTTTCTCTTCAATTTTGCCAGAAGTTGCAAGCACAGGAAAATATTCCATTTCAGTTGTAAATATCTCTGAAACTCTTTCTATGTTCGACTTTTTTCTTGTGATTAATATCTTGCCATAAAATACGATTTATATTGCTTAGATTAAGTTATCCTTTAGAGTAAGCAACTCAAATTCAGCACTTATTTTAGAAATATATACTTGCAAAGGAAGTACTGGGTAAATCACTTTATTGATTTTTTCATTTGGAATAAAATAATTTTTGATATGAAAAAGGAGAGTTGTAAAGTGGGAAATCAAGTTGTTCTGTGAAATATATTGTTTTAAAGAATTTACAATTACAGGTTTAGCCTTTTTTGGTAGTTAATTTTTCCGTTGTAATATATGGCCGGAGAGATTCCCTAGTCTCTGCAGAATCTTATGAACTCCTTGATTTCTTTGATACTGACACAATGGTGAACAATAGAGAATAAGGATGTCGCTCTGTATAGTACGGTATGGTAAATAATAGCAAGTGGAGCATAAATTCTTTGTGACATCCTGTCTGAAAAATGGACAATCCTGTAAAATTCTTAATATCTTTTAATTTTTGACTATAAATTATTTTTTTATTTCGAAAGGCATAATGTAATGTGTTATGAGTCTAATAAATAATTGAAAATTCTGCGAATATTTTCAAAAAATTGTATCTCATAAATTAGTTTTATTTTTTCCAAAGAATTCTGTATTTATGTCAAATTTTGTATAAATTATATACGAAATGCACCTTATAAAATTTGAAAATTGATAATTATATAGTATATGTTGTACAGATAATGGTATATAACAACTTTGTTAATAAACACTTAAAAAATATTATTATATACATGTATGTCAGTAAAGAAGAACTTTGTGCACTGGACTCATAAATATTTTAAACGTTAATGTCCCCTTTCGTTATGATAACGTAAGAGGCGTATCAAAAGAACGATGGCTCGAGAATGAAGATTTCAATTCATCTATAATATATATAAAATGCAACGTCTCTCTGTCTGTCCGCTAGTGCGCGTATCACTGGAGAACCACTTTATAGGTTATAGGCTATATTTTATTACGTTAGGTAATATAAGGAGTAAGCAGTGACGATAATAGTGAATTCAGTCGGAAAAAAGTTTGCCGCTAGCGCGTTCTCTTGCAATACACTGCCTAAACCATTAAATATGGAATAATATCATGTAGCAAAGAGTATTTATAATATATACAAAAATGCAAAGTAGCTCTGTCTGTCAGTCTGTTAGTGTGCTTATCACTCGAGGACCACTTATCCGATTTACGTGTTTTTTTTTAGATTTATACATATGTTCTTTGGTCAGGTTGTAGGATATATTTTATTACGTTAGTGCCACTAGCGCACTCTCTTGCAATACGCTGCCTAAACCGTTAAATATGGAACAAAATCATGTAACAAAGAATACAACATATATAAAATGCAACGTCTCTCTATCTGTCTGTCTGTCCATTAGTGCGCTTATCACTTGAGAACCAATTATCCGATTTACGTGTTTTTTTTTTTTTTAAATTCATACATATGTTCTCTGGTCAGATTATATAATAATAATAATAATAATAATCTATATAATATATATAAAACGCAAAATCTCTCTGTTTGTCCGTTAGTGTGCTTATCATTCGGAAACCACTTATCCGATTTACGTGTTTTTTTTTAGTTCTTAACTTAATATTTATCAAAAAAAAATCTATAATATATATATAATAGGCACCGTCTTTCTGTCGTTCTGTCCGTTAATGCGCTTAGCACTCAAGAATCACTTATCCGATTTACGTGTTTTTTTAAAATACATATGTTGGTTGGCCAGGTTATAGGATATATTTTATTAGGTTGGGTAACATAAGGAATAAGCAATGACGATAATAGTGAATCAAGTGCGGGCACGGCTAGTATATATATATATATATATATATATATATATATATATATATATATATATATGGTATCTAAAAATATAAGTCTAATTACTCTGACGTAACAAACTTTGTGATTTTAAACTACACAATTTGCAAAGTCGGTTCCATTAATGATCATCAAATAAATATATTCTCTTCATGACGATGTACGTACAATGATACGGTCAGAACTAAAAGCAAACGATAATTGGTTTTAACCGTGTATTGCCTATCGTACGCCTTGTATCCCTGTGTCGGTAAATCCATTACAGTATAGAAGGATTTTTTTATTATTATTTTTTTGGCTTGGGCAGTTCTGCCGTACAGCCAGTCGCTAAGTGAAATATTTTAATCTGAATTTACAGTACTACTCGTATATATCACCACTACACCAAACACTTTATTTTTGCACTCGACGCGCGTTTCGCTAACCATGTTAGCTTCATCAGGAGCGATGATTGAGTCAATCATCGCTCCTGATGAAGCTAACATGGTTAGCGAAACGCGCGTCGAGTGCAAAAATAAAGTGTTTGGTGTAGTGGTGATATATACTGAGTAGTATCATTGTGCCAAAGATTCCACATTCCCAACTTAGCTGAATTTACAGTGTATCTAAAACTATTCGCAGAGATTGAGCCGTTGCTACTTATTACAAAATAATAAAAAAGGAAATAGACTTCCCCTAACAGTAATATTGACAGGGTAACATTCTCTTCGTTGTGGGCCAATCAGAGTATTTTAAAACAAACAGGTAGGCCCGGGGTAATACATAAATTTGAGATTATATGTGAATTATTTACAAGCAAGGCAATAGTTATATTCAGAATCCAATTTTCTAAACATCAATGAGTATATGTAGAAAGATTAACGGACCTGCTGTACAGTAGATATTTATTAATTTTGGGTATATATCGTAACTATATTTGTGACATGATTCAAATATCCAACAGTTTTACATAACTCACGTAAGTCGGACTCTATGACAAAATTTTTTTTCAGATGAGCAGGGCAACACGCATGGCCAAATTTAAATCTTATAATAGTAGTAATAAATCTTCTGGATTAGTTTAATTGTCTGTACCAAAATTTGCATAGAATTTCTTGATAGATCTGAGCTAAATTTATATTACTACTTCTTCTGAAATTGTTGCATCTATTTTGGTAAGCATTCGCCGTCAATAATATCTGTTTAATTTCATATAGGATGTGCAATTTTCTAAGTTCTAAGAGTTCTTACTCATGAGACTTTCTAAGGCTTTGAGTACCGAGAGCGTTAATATTGATATTCTATTGCAGTCTTTCTGCAAAAACCAAGCGATTATGGAATCGTAATGGCTTCACAGAAGAAATGGAAAAGGTAGGTTTCAATTCAAATAATTTGAATTTTAATTGTATTCTAATCAAAGGGATATATAGAAAGCTCCTTTACAACCGTGCCTCGTTTTTAATGCTGTGCAAAGTTGCAGTAATTAGCAATATTAGATTTAAGTATGGATGGTAAGTAAAGGTTCAAACTATCGGCCTCATATTCTGAGATAAGTTTAGAAGTCAACTTTTAGGTGGAAAATTACAAGAACCTTGAAAACCGCTTATGATAAAACACACGAAACAATCACTCTAACCTTATAACTACCTCAATACTTTTTCATATGTTTACTCATAAATAATTTAAAATAATCAAAAAATACCCATTTTTCAGATTCCTCAACTCTAAAAAGCCTAAAAAGGGTCTCTAATACAATAAATACGAAGCAATCCTTTTAACACCCTCTCACCGCTTGTATGTATAAAATAATTATTCCTAAAGGTTGTTCATTATCTCAACAAAAAACCAAGAAAAATTGTATCGAAATTAACAAAATGTTTACCCCAACCCTTCTACTCCCTTCTGAGGCAACGTCGCCTGAAAAACAGAGTATTCATTTTTACTCTAGGTGTGCTATGTGTATCAAATTTGAAACATATATCCCATTTCATTTGAGAGTTGTACCAAAACAAAAACAGATCGACGGAGATAGCACAGTATGACAATTGTAATCTAGGAGCCCTGAAATGTGAAGAAATGTAAAAAACTCGAAGGATAAGAACGAAGTTAAAAAATCTGCCTCCTAGTTTTGCCCAAAGTGGCATTACAAAAATATAAAAAATACACGTATCCGCTAATATAGTAATATATTTTCATTTTGTTCCTATTTGAAAATTTTCATGCTGTTCGCATATTAAAAATTGCGAATTTAAATGTTTTAAAAGAAGACGAGTACCGATAGAACAATATTTTTTAAGGCTTTTGCAATAAAAAGCAATTAAATAATGCTAAATATTGAGCTCATTGAGTTTTTATATTTGCATTAAAATGATGAAAGCTAGCAGAATTTAAGTGTAGTGTCATATTCTTTTGGGTTAGGTGTTACTTGTTGCAAATATCAGTCGAATATTGGGAAGAAAAATTGAAAAACTGAAACGCCCTTATAGGCCACTCGTTAGAGGCAAATTTTGACAAAAACCTCTCATTATATGTTAAGAGGCTGCATTTTGGCATACAGGTAGTTTTTTGGACGTAGAATACGATAAAAAAAGTTTGCTGCTCTAAAGTATAAGTTAAGCCTACAAAATCGAAAATAAAAAAAAATCATTTTTTCGCAAATATCTCTAGAAATAAATAACCGGTCAAGTGAAAGTTTAAACCTGCGCAATTAGTGTTTCGTACGTTGATTGCGTTTTCAACAAAGATTGTTTCCGATCTTTACTGAAAATTAATGACCTTGCAATTTTTGTTTTTTTTATATACCAGATAAATTATTGTAGGTAATGTACTCGTGATAATTTTTGGTCAATCTACACCCCCGTGGAGAATATTCCAGAATTTTTTCAACATTTTTTGATCAGTACTTTTGAGATAAAGGGGGAGACAGAGATTTTTCGGGATTTTTTAAAAATAATACAAAGAAAAGTGTGCGCAAGTATTACATTATATATATTTTTGAATTCGTGTTTTTACAAGTTTTCATTTGATACCCCACTCGATGACCTGCTAATTTTTTTTTTCACTTCCGATTTCACCACCCATATATCAGATAAAATATCAAACGTAATGCACTCGTGATAATTTTCTTTCAATCTACACTTTATGAAGACGACCTAGTGAAAATTTTTTTTTTCATTTCCGATTTCATATCTAAAAACTCCCCCTTAAGTCACACTCACCAAGGCGGGAAAATCAAGGCAACGCATGAGTTATACAAACGAACACACCATGCGTTGCTTTGATAAAAGCACAAGTCCTGACAAAGAAACCACTGAGAAGGGAATCACTCGCCGCCTAGACCCACCACCATCAATCCCAAACGCAACCGACGAAGTATTTAATCAAAAACTCCCGCAACGACAAAGAAATCCCAACAGCACAAAACCAAAATTCAAACGGCAAATAAGAATAGAAAACAAAATCAACAACATCAGGAGATATCTAGGACACCTTAGCCAGTTTATCAGCGGGAACGTGTCCAAACGAGTCACACAGAGTAGAAACAAGATCAGGTCCGGGTCTCCCAACAGAACACTGCCAGAAATCCTGGATACTCTAAAACAAAAATTATCCGTATATGCCGCAAGACTCCGTAGATACAAAGAACCAAACGAGAGGAAAGATACCAACAACCTCTTCCGAAGAAGCCAAACACAGTTCTACCGGAAAACTATGCACAGGAAACAGACAGCAGTGACCGAACCACCAAACAAACAAGAACTCACAGGTCATTGGAAAAGTATCTGGTCAGAACCCAAACTACTCAATAATAACACCCCCTGGATCAAAGCCAAAGAAGGCAAAGATAAACATGTGACAGAACAGGAAAATTCCACATTAACTACTGTGGGACCAAGGAGCATGATGAGGCGCCTGGATGCAAGAAGTTCCGGAGGTAGGATGGCCCCCGTTCGGATCTCCGGGTGGGGGTTGGTTCGGAGGCGTCGACTTGCAGACATCATAATTTTAAGATAGATTTTTGCAACATACGAGGTATAAACTCGAACATAAATTCAGTGCATCAACACCTGCAATCAAATAAACCTCATGTACTCGCTCTATGTGAAACCAAGGTCAGTCCATCGACCAGCACGGTCAACTATCTTTATCCTGGGTACGACTTCTATTCCCGATTTAGGCGTAACTTTGGAATCTGTCTTTTTGTCAGAAGCGACCTCTCTTGTCAACGAGAAGAAGCTCTGGAGCCCCCAAACTTTGATGTTATGTGGTTAAAAATAACGACTCAACAAACCACAAGGTTCATCTGTATCCTGTATCGACCACCAAGTGATACCAATTTTCGAACAATTTTCGCTTCTCTTGCAGACACCATCGATCATTTACAAAGTAACTATCCAAGTGCCGAGATTGCCATCCTGGGCGACTTTAATCTCCACAATATCAACTGGCTTAAATATTCAAATACTACCGACGAACAAGGTCGTGAAACTGAATCATTCTCAATCAGTTATGGCTTAACTCAGCTTATTGACGAACCAACACGGGTCCCGGATCGAGACGGGGAGTTCGCCAGTCTTCTTGATCTGTTTTTAACCACCAATCCGGAGATTTACACGGTCACCGTAAATCCGCCGTTAGGTTCTTCCGACCATAAACTGCTTTCGACATCGAGTATCCTGCCAATCAGTGACAGAGAGGCGCCTAGGCCGCGCAAGATTTGGCAATACAAATCTGCTAAATGGGAAGATCTTATGGAATACTTTCGAATTTTCTCTTGGATGGACATTTGTTTTCGATCCGATAACCCATCTGACTGCACCAGGGAGGTCTCCGATGTTATTTTGGCTGGTATGGAAGCTACATCCCTTTTTCGAAGAAATGCTCCTCCAACGGCAAGCCTTGGTTCGACCGAAAATGCAAAGAAGCTGTTGCTTCTAAACATATTGCCTATCGACAATGGCGTGAAAATCCTAACATCGTAAATCGTAACATCTTTGTTCATGCCCGGAACAGATGCAAGGGAATTATCGACGAAACCAAGGAGGCACACAATCAATGAATTAGAAACAAACTTCTCGCTTGTCCCAACAATTCCAGGTCTTTTTGGGCAGTCGCTAAGGCAGTTAGTCAAAATTTTACCAAATCCACCATACCACCACTCACACGGCCAGATAATTCCATTGCAACCACACCTGTTGAGAGAGCGAACTTGTTGGCTGAACTCTTTGCTTCACATTCTACTGTCGATTTCCAAGGAAAAACACCACCTACTATTCCCATATTGCAGTCAAGGATGCCCGATGTTGTCTTCAGACAGCGCATCATAAAGCGTATTTTAATGAAGCTAGACACCAAGAAGGCTTCTGGCGCTGACGGAATACCTGCCATAGTTCTCAAAAACTGTGCAAGGGAACTAACACCAGTTTTCTGTAGACTTTTTAACCTATCCTACAGAAAGGGAATATTTCCGTCCTGCTGGAAATGTGCCACGGTTCAGCCGATACCTAAAAAAGGTAAGAAGACCTTGCCAAATAACTACCGACCAGTTGCACTGCTTTCAATAATATCGAAAGTCATGGAAAAGGTTATCAATGAGCATCTTCTAAAATATCTTGAACGATTCAATATTATTAGCGATCACCAATATGGTTTTCGTAAATATAGATCAACAGGAGATCTTCTGACTTATGTAACACATGTTTGGAACAACGCAATTGAACACTTTGGAGAATCTCGAGCGGTTGCTCTTGACATATCCAAGGCATTCGACCGTGTTTGGCACGATGGACTGTTGGCTAAGTTACGCTCTTATGGTATGTCTGAAAGGTTCTGTTTGTGGCTCTCATGTTTCCTCAGAGAGCGTTCTTTACGAGTGGCGGTCGACGGATTTCTTTCTAACACCCTCACTATCAACGTCGGTGTGCCCCAGGGCTCCATACTGTCTCCTACTCTCTTCCTCATTTACATTAACGATCTGCTGGAAAAGACCGGGAATCCAATCTATAGCTTTGTAGATGACAGTACGCTTGTCCCTTCACTCACTTTGAACGCTCGGACATCGGCTGCTCAGGCGAATATCCGCAGACAGCAGGAGGCCGTTCAACTTAACAAAGACCTGGAAGAAATTCTATCTTGGGGTGACAGTAACCAAGTGGAATTTAACGCTACAAAAACCCAAGCGGCAGTTTTTTCTAAAAAAGTTAACGTTGCTGAACCCGACATAGTTATGTCGGGGCACTCCATTCCCCTAGCATCGTCGCTCAATTTGTTGGGCGTTAGTTTGGGAGCAAATATGTCTTGGCATAAACATGTTGCAGGCATAGCAAGGAGAGCTTCTCAAAAGTTGGGAATATTATTTAGAACCAGAAAGCTTTACACCCCACAGCAACTGTTAATTCTTTACAAAGCCCAAATTTGACCAACTATGGAATACTGCTCCCACGTTTGGGGCTCCGCTCCCAAACATACACTGCATTTGTTGGATTCTGTTCAGAGAAGAGCGGTCCGTCTGATTGGGGACCCGGAATTGACCGGCGGCCTTGATTCGCTGGAACATCGAAGAACGGTTGGCGACTTGAGTCTGTTCTACAAGTATTTTCATGGAAAGTGTTCGAAGGATGTAGCCCGCTTAATTCCTCCCAAAGCAGTGCATGTTAGAAATACACGTCGCGCTGGTGCTTCGCATCCGTATGAGGTTCAGCTTGTTACTCCGCGTACAACAATTTTCAAGCAATCTTTTATATGGAGAACGTCATCCCTTTGGAATAATTTGCCCAGCGCTGTGTTTCCCACCGAGTACAATTTACAGCGATTCAAGAACAACGTGAATCGCTTTTTCCGCACTCGTGCCGCTCCTGGAGCGCTTTAGGAACTTCCCTGCAGCACGTGTGCTAGACCCATAAAAAAAAAAAAAAAAAAAGTCAAAATTTAACTTTCTAAACTACACGACTCTGATGAGGATATCAGTGCCTATATTAGTGCCAAATTTCAACTTTCTACGTCAAATAGTTTCGGAGAAAATCGGGTGTGACAGACGGACGTGCGGACGGACGGACGGACGGACGGACGGACACCGAAGTGATCTTATAAGTATTCTGTACGGAACACTAAAAAGATATCGAAAAACTAATAGCACCACCTGAAAAAAATGGGAAAATTTACAAAAAATAGTATATAGATTTTTTTTAGTTTTACCGCAATTTAAAAAAATTATTTAAAATAAAATGGTTTGGATTAACCCCTTCAGTTGTAGTGAGAATCATGCTACCAACCTCATTTATGATTAAATTAACGTTTTTATATACCGTTAAATATTTTGAAATTGGCTATTAGGAGGTTTTTCGGGGTGCTGATTAAGAATCCGATAACAGATTTAAAAAATGGAAAATGGCGGATCCAATGTGACAGCCAGAGAGTACGTAAATCATTTAATTTCTTCGAGTAATTTAGAGTTTTTGTGTTTTCAACTGTTTTCTTTATACCTGTATATATTTAAATAAAATATAAATACTTTATATTTAAAGCTTAGACCTTTATCTTTCATTTCCCACCCAGGCAAATTTTCATATTTTAAACCTCTATTTTTAAATAATACAGACAATGTGGGCATTTCTAAATATTCTTATATTGGAACTTAAGATATAATAATGATATATTCACAAGGATTTTTTTTAATACTATCTTTTATTAAATATTTGTAATTTACTGTATGCCCGTTAAATTTATGCAAACAAAAATTTCATTTTAAGTTTTACAAATTATAAAGCAACAAAAATAAAAACTATTAGTATCACCGGAAAGCTGAAAGTCTCCTCTTCAAAAAGATATCTTTTAATTTTTTTTACACTCTGAAAACAAGTAATATCGATTAATCTTTGAGCGGTGCGCGAAGACTTTCAAATTAACTTGTTTGGCGCGTGACACTTTTTGAATTACTCCGAATTTTTAATAAATTCTCACGATTATAAAAAAAAATCTAAAAAAAAAATCTATATACTGTATTTTTGTAAAATTTTCCGCTCTTTTACGTGGTGCTATTAGCTTTTTGATATCATTTTTATTTTTCGAGATATTACCGAAAAACCGAATTTTTGATTTTATTTTGGATTTTGTGGGCTTAGCGTACATCAAACCTTAGCAAACTTTTTTATCGTATTTTACGCCCAAAAAACTACCTGTGTGCCAAAATGCAGCCTGTTAACATTTAATGAGAGCTCAAAATCCCTGGCGACTGGGCTATAAAGTGTCACAGTTTAATATTGTTGAAGGTTTTGAAATAGAGCAGAAATAGGGCTTGAATTTGAGGACTAAGACGCCAGAAAAAAAAATGTTTTTAGGTACTAAAGTACCTTTGGGAATCAGTGATGGTTCAGAACAGAACAGAAGCGGTAATTTCTATACCTGCCTATTTTAGGTATGCTGAAAGGAAAGCTACAAAAAATGTGCTGAAATAGCTGGACTAAAGGTACTAAAGCTGATTAATGAACCAGTAGCAGCAGCAGTTCACTATACAGTAGATTAACTTAATCACGAAGCTACATTATTATTTTCTGATTTTCGAGATCGAACCTTATCAATAATTAAAGTTGACGAGAAATTGTTTAAAGGTAAGAGTATTGAAGGAGAAACATTTCTGAGAGGTCGAGATTTTGGTAAAAAAAATAATGAAAGAATACGAAAAGGAAATGGAGGTAAAATAAAAGTTAAATAAAAATCTTCTGCTAACAAAAAAATGTTTGCATTAATTTGAAAATATATATATTCTACACAAGTCTTTTTTTGAATTTATAGAAATATTTAACCCTGTAAAAGATGAAGAAGTTGAGCGTTCTATATCTCTGTCAAGAGCAGATTTTGAAAATTTTTGTACAGGGTGATCATTTTTACACGCCCGGCCCCGATTTATGGAAAATTGTTGGATTTTTACTTTTTTTTAAGGAGTTTACTGATGTATTTGACATTTGGTAGTGAAAAAGACGCTGGGCGCCGCGACTCCAAACAACATCGACATACCTTTTATAAAACTGCTTTGGAAAGTTCTAATTTTTTTCAACATTTTTTCCTTCAACTGTTTTTTTCGAATTTGTATTGCAAAAAAGTTTTGCAGCAAAAACCCTCCAAAATATTATTTTTTGGTCATCACAGTTACCATGGATCGTATGGCACGTTTAGCGTTCTCAAACAATTTATCTAGTAAGCGGCTGCCATACTTTAATTCGACAGTAATTAATAATAATAATAATATTAGTTACTATACTACAAAATACACTTACTGCAAGACGAAACGATAAGAGACCTATATAGACGACGATTAGATCAAAAATTAAATGAATTTAACTACGACAACCTCCAACAGATGTATGACCACATAAAAGAATGCATCAAACAGGCGTCCCTAGAAGCATTAGGTAAAGAAGACAACGAGAATGAGAAACATAAAATTAGAATCTGTGAAAAAACCAAAGAATCTATAAAGGAGAAAAAAATACTATACGAAAAATGGCTGAATACAAAATCAGAAGAAGATCTACAGAAATATAAATAGAAAAATGCAGAAACGAGGAGGATGATAAACAAAGAAAAGAACGAGAGATGGGAAAAATCGTGCGAACATGTAGAACAGTATATAGGAGGAACTAGAAGTACAGAGTCATGGAGAATAATTAAAGCATTAAGGACTAACAATAAAGATAAGACGTATGTAGAGTACATCCCAGAAAGCGAGTGGGAAGAATATTATAAGAAGCTGCTAATAGAAGATAGACAAGAATTCCAAGAAGAGAACCCTGAAGAAGAACAGAATAAGGAAATAAAAGAGATAGAACTAAGCTATGAAGAAGTAAAGAAGACAATAAAAACACTCAAAAATAATAAAACTGCAGGGCCTGGGGGTGTGGTAAATGTTATTAAGTACGGGTCTAATAAATTACATCGAATGCTGAGAAACATGTTCCACAGAGCGATAAATGGAAAAAAATACCAGAGGAATGGTCAAAAGCTTATATAGTATTTATATTTAAAAAACGGAGACCGCAGAAAAAGCACAAACTATAGAGGCCTAAGCATAATATCGAGTATGGGACGTTTGTATGGAAAAATTATTAAAAATATCATGGAGGAAAATATAAAAGGAAAAATTGGAGAAGACCAAGCAGGCTTTACGGCCGGAAAATCATGTATAGACCACATATACACTATAAAACAAACAATGGAAAAAAAGCTGGCAAAGAATAGAGAAGGTCATCTAGCCTTCATGGACATAAGAAAGGCCTATGACTCAGTGCCAAGACAAAGATTATGGAATCCAATGAAAGAAATAGACATTGACAAAGAACTAATGTACGCAGTAAAAGCTCTCTACGAAAACAACACAGAGAACATAAAAATAGGACATAAAATAGGGAAGAGACTCCAAACATCAAAAGGCCTATTACAAGGATGCTCTACATCTCCAACACTATTCAAAATATACCTCGAACAAACATTAAAAAAATGGAAGCAAAAATGTAGTGGAATGGGAGTCCCAATACGAGAAGATTACTTATATACTCTAAGTTTCGCAGGCGACCAAGTAATCATAGCGCAAGATGAGGAAGACCTCAGTTATATGGTAAGAAAACTGAAAAAAGAATACACTAAAGCAGGATTAGCAATAAACTTTGATAAAACGGAATATCTAACAACAAAGGAGGGAAACGTGGAGAATCTAGAAGTAGATAACGAAACAATAATCAAAGGAACCGATAGATTTAAATATCTAGGAACCATCATTTCAAAAAACGCAACATCAGAAGAAGAGATTAAAGCTAGATTAGGACAAACGCGAATATGCATAAGACAATTAAATTCGATCCTGTGGGACAAGCACATTACAAAGAGAAACAAAACACGCATATACAAATCAATAATACAAAGCATAATGGCATACGGGTCAGAAACATGGACGATCAACAAAAGAAATAAATCTAAAATTAACGCGGTAGAGATGTATTGGGGAAGATGTTGTAGAGTGACACGTATGGAGAGAATAACAAATGAAGAAATAAGAAGCAAAATGAACATCAAAGAGAACGCAATAAACACCATTGAAGAAAAACGATTAAAATGGTATGGACACATAAGACGAAGCGAAGATAATAGGTGGATAAAGAAAATAACGGAGTGGAGCCCTATAGGGAGAAGAAAAAGAGGAAGACCCAGATGGTCGTGGAGAGACGATGTGGACGAGGCTATGGAGGACAGGGGTCTAACAGATGGAGACTGGAAAGATAGAAACGGATGGAATCAAAGCCTGAGAGAAGGAAGACAGCGTCAGCTGCAGAAAATCCTTGTTATATATATATATATATATATATATATATATATATATATATATATATATATATATATATATGTATATATATATGTATATATATATATATATATATATATATATATATATATATATATATATATATATATATATATATATAGCAATATAATGAGATTAATTATTTAAGCAGCATTAAACATAAATTTAATAAAACACTTAAAACAGCACTTCTAATACTTTTGATAACGATTTGCCAAATAAAAATTTGCTTATCAAACAAACAGCTGAGAATTGGAGGGAAATACTAATAAAAAAAATAGTTGCATGGCAGATTGGACAACTTAAAAAAGAAAAAAATTAAAGTTGCACAAGGTTTCTCTTTTTCAAGAGTGGTATTGATGTTGATGATGTGGGATATAAGTCACTTATGGCGGAGGTAGTGGTACGTTAACCCTTTTATCAGACAAGGTTCTTGGTTTTTAATTATTCAAAAATTAAAAATAATACAGAGGTGGTTTTATTTTATAAAACTGATTTCTTTGAAAATTGATAAAACTAGGCAAGTAAAAAAGTCAAAATCTCAAAAAATGACCTCTTCGCCCTCTTACCTATGAGGTATCGAAACTGTTTCTTCAGCGTGTGAAACCAGTTCAACCAGAAGCTATGAATACACCGTTTACTTAGTTTAACTCTATTGAATTGAATAAGTGTGCAAACAAGAGCTGTCAGATTAAAGTATGACAGCCGTCTACTAAATAAATTTTTTGAAAACCGCCAAATGTGGCATACGATCCATGGCAACCGCAATGGCCAAAAAATAATATTTTAGAGGATTCTTGCTGCATAACTTTTTTGCAAAACAAATTAGAAAAAAAAAACAGTTGAAGGAAAAAATGTTGAAACACATTAGGGCTTTCCAAAGCCGTTTTACAAAAGGTATGTCGATGGAAAAAAAAAGTTGTATGGCATCGCGGGGCCCAGCGTTGTTTTCACTACCAAATGTCAAATACGTCAGTATACTTCTGGACATGCACTATACCATTCTATATTTAAAAAAAAAATCTATAAATCGGGGCCGGGCGTCTAAAAATGATCACACTGTACAGATCTAATGCAAAGAACGAAAAAATGTCTGAAAGATATAAAAATGTCTAAAGATGACATTACCCTTGTACTGTTAGTTGGTGGTACAACGCGAATTCCCAAAGTACAAGAAATGCTAAGTCCTTTTTTGATAAGGAAAATTTAAGAACCGATTTGAATCCAGATGAAGTAGCGGCTCTTGGACCTGCAATGCAAGCAGCTGAATTACATGCATTTCAAAAATATAAAATTACTGGAGGATGACTTAATCAGAGCTTTGGTAGAGAAAAGTACGCCATTACCCAAAGCCAAACCCCTTCAAGGTTACTATAAAAGGAAAAAGATACTACAAAAAATAATCAAAAAAGTCTGGAATTAAAATTTTTTGAAAGTGAAAGAAAAAAATTGCGAATAAAGCAACTTATTAGGTTCATTTATTATAGATTATTTACCTGCTGGTAAGACAGGCGACGTAAAAATTAAAGTAACATATCTATGAAATAAAGACTGCGTATTGACAATTGAGGCTCATTAAAACTTTAGTAATAAAAACAAAAAGTAGCTGTAATTCTGAGGGAATATCGTTTGTGCAAATATGCAGTTAAAACCTTGGAACACTAAGCCATGGAAAATAGTAAAGAAGATGAAATCTTTAAAAATATTTTCAAATCATATGCAATCATACCTTACAATTTAAATCTGAGACCATTAGACATTGGTCGTGACTTTATAGAAAAAAATGTAAAGCCACGAAAAGTTCCCTAAGAAAACTGGAACTTCTAGAACTTGATATAATGCGAGAAGATTATAAAAAGTTTACCCCTCCACATATTACAATCGATTTTCTTGGAGGAGAAAATATGCTAGCCACATGTACAATTTCTTACCATAGCTAGAGCATCTAAGTGTAAAAGAAAAATAATTATTTAGGTGTTAAGTTGAAAAGTGGTATTTTGAAATACCAGTAAGGTGTTAGGACTCTAATTGTATTACTTTTCGAACGTAATATGTAATTTTTTAATAGTTGATATGATAGCTGTCATTTTCAACAACTTAATTTCTCTCTTGGAATATATGGTAACCTGAAATTTTATCATTACCGAACGTGAGTTGCTAAGAAAATATACGACACGTGGTGTTTTGTACGATGATGGATATAAGGTGATTCGACGTGAACTGAGTAGGCTTATTTCGCTGTTTTTTAATTATCCTAAATCGGAGCGCATGAGAAAATGTTAATTTCATTATTTTGTTCTTAAATCATCATCATCATCATCATCATCAGCTTATACTGTCCACTGCTGGATGAAAGCCTCCCTCAAGTCTTGCCACATTCTTCTGTTCTGGGCAGCTTGTACCTAATTTCCAGCCACTCTTTTCAAATCATTAGTCCACCGACTTGGTGATCTACCTCTGCTTCGATAGACTTCGGATCTTGGTCGCCACTCTATGATTTTCTTTGTCCATCGCACATCCTTAAAACAGTCCCAGCCCAGTTCCATATAAGATGTAGAATGAATTTGACTGCATCTTGTACCCCCGTTCTCCTCCTGATAATGTGATTTGGAATGTGATCTCTAAGAGTAAGGTTTAACATTCCTCTCCATCTTTCGTTGCATGATACATGTTTTGTTGATATTTTTCTTTGTCATCCTGATAGTATCGGCTCCGTACGTAAAAACAAGGAGTATGCATCTGTCAAATACTTTTCTTTTTCAACATATAGGAAGAATAAATTTGAACACATAGGCCAGTTTGCCATATGCAGCCCAGGAGAGACCTATTCGCCGCTGAATTTCATGTGTTTGGTTATCTCGTCCTACGCTTATTTTATGTCCCAAGTATTTATATTGGTACACTTCCACTATCTTTACGTTATTCAATTTTATAGCGTCGCTTAATACAAGATTTGTCATAAGCTGGGTCTTGGATAGATTGATTTTTAGACCAACCTTTCCTGAAGTTTTCTGAAGCATGTGTAGCATAGTTTGTGCTTCTTGTATTTTGTCTGTTATTAAGACAACGTCGTTGGCGAAACAGAGGTGATTTAACTTTTCACTGTCAATGCTAAGTCCCATTCTTTCCCAGTTTATTGATTTTAAAATACTTTCTAAAAGTCTTACGAAAAGCTTGGGTGAGAGCGTATTACCCTGCTGCACTTCTCTTTCGATTCGAAATTTGCTGGTAGATTGATTAGTTTATGTTTTAACATGAGCGGTGGCATTTTCATATATGTATTTAATTACATTGGAATATCGATGATCAATACGACACTCAACAAGCTCTTCCAAAAGTCTCTGTTGATTTACAGAATCAAAAGCCTTTCGAAGTCCACAAATATGAGTACAAGAGGCTATATATTCTATACATATTCTATAAATTTTTCAATGAGGATTTTAACTGTAAGTCAGATGGTCGTTTGTTCCATACCCCGAGCGGAATCCTGCCGGTTCTTTTGAAAGGAAAAACTCGAATTTATTTGCTAGACGTTTCGTAAGTATTTTCGTGAATAACTTATAAACATGGCTCAGGATGCTAATGGGCCCATAGTCTGTAAGGTCTGAAGTATCTCCTTTTTTTCTGCATGATGACAATACTTGAATTATTCGATTGCGATGGAGTTATTCCTACCAGGAGGCATTTATTGAATAACATTTCAAGTGATATGATAATTTGTTGTTCTTAAATAACATCACCAAAATTTATAGCTATATCAAGTTAATTCATTGCGTATTTTGCTGTCTTCGCAACGCCCAGAAAAGGAAAAGAACTCTTTGTAACTTTGTACGCTGGTTCCATAACAATTCAATTATTCCCACACTTTACGCGCAAGGGTAGATGATGATGACGTGAATAGAGTATTTAGGAAAAAAATCCAGAATGGGGATAAACGATGATACAAACGGACCTAAGCTGAAAGTAAATACACGTATATAAGCGATTCCTTTTGTTGCAAGCCCTACACTTAGTGTCCTATGAACGTTAATACCGGTAAAATATGGTGCTGCTTATTATTAATATTACCATGTATTTTGTAAATAAATAAAATGTTATTCATGTAAAATACTGTGTGAAATACATCGGTAATAATTTTTGGAGTTTAAAACAATGAATTTCGACGCAACAACACCAATATGTATTGCTATTGTATTCAAAATATTTGGATGATGATAAAATTTATCGATAATAAAAATTTAGTTTAAATAGGGTAAACAACGAAAATACTTTATTAGTTATTCAATTTCTTATTAAAATTAAGTTCAGGCAACCGTAGGTAAATTACCTATTTTCGTATTATCGAAAATTTTCGTTTTTATGGTAAATAATTTTTAAAGTTAAGGTAATATTCTTGTAACCGATCTATTAAATAGAATTTATAACTATTTTTGAGCATATTTAATGATGATGTCAGTGTCAGAAACCTTTTTATTTCATACAATTGTCAAGATTGGTGTAGCTTACTTCAATATTGTTAGTTTTGAGGTTTATAAATTAATATATTCATGAAATTGTGCATAAAAATTTCTTTAAATGAGATACGACACTTCTTGTTGGATATTTAATTCTACCAAACATTGAACTTGAGGGTACATAGTGATAGTAATATATTATTTTTCAAGATGTGTCCGGCAATAGGAATAGATTTGGGAACTACGTTCTCTGCGGTCGCAGTATATAGAAATTACCCAGAAGTCATTTCTGACCCACAAGGTAAACGTGTAATACCATCGGTTGTATTTTATCACCCAGAAACTGAAGAAATATGTGTTGGAGTTGAGGCTGAACAATATGCTGAAAAATATCCAAGCAATTTTATTTTTGGTAAGTTTTGTCAATTATAATTACATGGGTTTAATCAAGTTCTTGTTTTTGTATGTAAGTCTAAAATAAGTTAAATTGATTTTTCTAACTGGGATTTCTATAAAACGACTGTCTTGTATGAGATATTATTTTTCTAAAAACAAAGCAGAATTGGTATTTTGTTCCAACTAAACCTGAAAAAATACCTTCAATTAGGCAAAAATAGCTATTTACTTATCAAGTCCGGAGTAATTATTGGTTTATTTTATTTCTATTTTTTTTTTCAAGATTCAATTTCCATTGAAAAAATTTTCTTCGTAACAGTGTATTTTTTAGTTTAGTAGTATTATATTGTTCTAATGGTTATTTCATTATTTTTTGTTCTCAGTCCCTTACTGTACAGAGAATATAGCTACAATTCTATATAATACGTAATTTTAAGCAACTTACATATCAGCTTATTCTATGTACGATAATTCTCAACCGTTAGATAATTACAGGGGTTTTATGGTAGTTGTTGGGGCCTGTGAGTTTCTTTCTTCGAAATCATAATTTAATTATGCCCCTAGCTTTGTGAAAAGTAATAGATAAAATGGACTTTCATTGAACATAACCATGGATGTGGCGGCCGTAGCTTCGTGGCGTAGTACCTGCTTACGGTGCCGAAGGTCTCGCGTTCAAATCCCGGTAGGTTGGTATACTTATTTATTAATTTATTTAAGTATATTTGGCTTGGACATATGCATAGGTAGTACTTGTTGCAGAAATGTAATATTGCTGGTGGTAGCACTAATGCGTTGTCTAAAAGGTGTCATAAAATATCAAAATGTACGTTTCGACGCTTGGACAACGTTGTCGGATATTATGGTATCTTGGCCGATATCGTTAGGATATAAAAAAAAGGGTAAATCCCTATCCAGGCGGGGAGGTGAACGATAAAAAAAATATATCTAGAGTCCGTTAAGTTTGATTAGAACTCTTGTCTCCATGTCAATCCTGCAGATGATGTCAAGACACTATTTTAATTATGTTAAAGCAACTCTTTTTCTATTCGGATTCTTTGGACAAATATTAAAATATCAAAGTATTATATTTGAGATATTAGCAAAGTGTATTTTAAAGAATCTTTTGATGGAAAATTTGTAGTCGTGGTGTGGTGTAACTGAATATACCAGAAAAAAAAGAAGATATCAAAAATGTGTAATTAAAAATGTAAACCATTTAATTTTATTTTTGTCGTAATAATTTATATTGGTTATTTAAGTTTCTGCGACTGTATTTTACAACGTATATTATATAGTGATATTTTTATTCATGTAATATATTTCTAAACTTGCATTTCTATAAGCAATAAATCATAAGAAAAAATTGTATGGTTTTTCGGTTTTATTGGCCTCACGAATTTTAACGTATTAGCAGTAAGCTTGTATATATTATTTAAACTCTAAGACGTCACAGACAGCCGCTAGCCACTCATTCGAACCAGCTACCTTCAACTCACTTGGCAGGCAATCTACCTAGGACGCTACCGTGGCCGGCTAAAAATTGTATGAAAGTATTAGTTAATTATACCTCCATCAAATTTCTTTTACGTCCACTGTTACACACTCTTTGCTATAACTCAATTTTTTTAAACTATCCTTTTATTCCAGTCGTACAAGAGTGTTATGTGAATATTCTTTTATTCATTACACACCCTGAAGAAATATTGTAAGAGTGGTGGTTCTTAATGATATAAAAAATAAACAATAAGTTAGCATTTTCTGGAACGTAAGTTGTCAGAGTTAGAATAAATTAACAACCACCTGATATTTTCTAGGACGACTAAGCAGCGTCAACCTTACAAGTCCTGCTATAATACTAGCTTTTGTTAAAATAATAATTTATTTATTTGTCATAACTTGTATGGCAGATATGTCATGATTAGTTCGGAAAATGCAATTTTTGTAAAAAATTGTTCAAAAGCAAAAGTTTTCGGACAAATGGACAAACTTGAAATTTTGTTTCAACTTGGAGGCATAACTCAAACGATTAATTTTGATTAAAATTTTTTTCTGTGGGACAAATCGACTACAATCTTTAGTAATATAGGACTTTCATATTTTGTAGTATAATACATTACTGCATAACTATTATAGTTTTATGATTATTCTTGTATGTTTCAGATATTAAACGAATAATTGGAAGAAAATTTAATGACATATACGTTCAAAAATTAATACGATCTGAAGAATATCAGTTCAAAATTGTTGACGGTGTTAATAATGGAGCAGCAATAGAATTTCAACATAATGGAAAGATAATATTTAAGACACCGGAAGAAATTAGTGCGGAGATTTTAAAATACCTTCGGGACTCAGCGCGTACTATCTTAGGTAACAAGATAACAGAAGCAGTAATTTCAGTACCTGCCTATTTTAGCAATGCTCAGAGAAAAGCTGTAATAAAGGCAGCTGAAATAGCTGAGCTTAAGGTACTAAAATTAATAACTGAACCAGTAGCAGCAGCAGTTTATTATGCAAAAGATCGACTTGATCACGAAGCTAGAATATTAGTTTTTGATTTTGGAGGTGGAACCTTAGACGTATCAATAATAGAAGTTGATGAAAAAATGTTTAAAGTTAGAAGTATTGAAGGAGATACGTTTCTGGGAGGTCGAGATTTTGATAAAAAAATAATGGACGTGTATGAAAAAAAAATGATAGAAAAGTATGAAGATAGAATAAAAGAAAAATTCAATAAAAAACTTTGGTACACAAAAAATTCTTGCATTAATTTAAAAATGAACCTATCTACTAAGCACAGGTCTTTTTTTCGCCCTATAGATATATTGGATTCTGATAAAAGTGTTGAATTATCACGAGTAGATTTTGAAATCTTGTCTACAGATCTAGTGCAAAGAGCGAAAAATATAATAGAGAAATGTCTAAAAAGTGTTAAAATATCTAAAGGTGATATTAATCATGTATTATTAGTTGGCGGTACAACGCGAATACCCAAAGTAAAAGAAATGCTGACTTCCTATTTTGGTGAAGATAAATTAAAAACCGACTTTAACCCGGATGAAGCTGTGGCCGTTGGAGCTGCAATGTCAGCAGTAAATTCACAAGAATTTGAAAAATATAAAATTACTGAAATAACTCCTTTATCTTTAGGTTTAAGTCTTGAGGGCGATTTAATGAAAGTATTAATAGAGAAAAATTCGCCATTACCTACAAAGTCAAAGCCAGTTATGCTTCATACTATAAAAAATAATCAAAGAAGTGGAGAATTTAAAATTTATGAAGGCGAGAGAAAAAAATGTGAATACAACAACTTATTAGGCTCATTTAGTATAGATGATTTACCCGCCGGTAAGGCAGGTGACGTGAAAATTGACGTAATATATTCGTTAAATGAAGATGGCATATTGACAGTCGAAGCTCATGAAACCGTTAATAATAAAAGTAAAAAAATGGCTGTAACTCTTGGTGAATACCGATTGTGCGATTATGCTGTTAAAAATTTGGAACTCGATGCTATAGAAAATAGTAAAGAAGATAAAATATTTGAAGAAAACGTTCACGTGACAAGCAAAATTAAAAAACTATGTAATCATATACTTTACGATTTAAGCCTGGTACCATCAGATATTGATCGTGACTTTATAGAAAAAAAATGTAAGGCAATGACAAGTTCTCTAAAAAACCTCGACCATCTGGAACTTGATACGGTGCGAGAAGAGTATAAAAAATTTATAGATGCTGTTAGTGGATTAATAGCGCCGTTTATTAAAATTGAGTTTCCTGATATAGATGATGTGCTAGCCATATCCTTGCCGCAGCCAGAACTTTCAAGTGTGAATGAGAACGCAATAAATAAGTCTACAAAGAAACATAATAAAAAGAGACAGATAAAATAATTATTTAAGTGTCAATTTAAAAGTTGTATTTTACAATATAAGTAAACAGTTAAGACTACAATGCTATCCGAATAATTTGTTTTGTGTATTCGTATAAATTAATATAATATTAATAAATATAAAATCATTTATTCATTTAGAAGATTAGGATTTAGATACGAAATATTGAAAAACACAAGTTATGGCTTGCTGATGAGTGGTGAAATCGTGCGGAAAACTATGTTTGTTTATGTAACAAGTTCAGAAAATGTTAATTTTCAGAGAGAGTGAAGAAGTTTCAGTATAATGCCATAGGCGGAGCCTTAAACGCTTGCGGATCCGACTACGATACACACGTAACACGTATAAAATTTTTGTGAGTTGACAAAATAATTCGTGGCCTTGGTAACGTTATGCAAGAATTATTATTTCAATTCATACTTGATTTATTTTACCAATTTTAAAATTTGTTTTTTCGTACTAGTTTAATGCTAATGGTATATCAATTATTGGTTTCAAAAATTGATTAGGAAGTGTTAAATCTTACACGAATGCACAAAAAAAACATATAAATATTTAGGCTTCTGCTACAACATACCTGGTCTAGTCTTCAAATATAATGTTTGAAAATAAAGCACCCACCATATACTCATTATTATTATCAATTATTTAAACTATTGTTAGTTTATTTAAATTATTGATGTACGCTTGAAAACTACTTCAAGTCAACCCCCTTATATGATGTAATAATGTAATAAAAAGTTAAGGCAGAGCATATGGTTGATTTTTTCCATTATACATCATATTTTAAAGTTTGCTAAATAAATCCTAAAAGGCTTGAGAGATTTGTTTAGCATGACAAAATTAACAAAACCACAAAGTATCTCTCTCTCTCAATCTCTAGTGAGTTTAAACAATTTAACCAAATTTGAAATTGCCTTAGATGTTAAAAAAAAAGAAAATAAAGAAAAAAAAGTTTTAAGTAAATTTCAATTGTCACATTATTAAATTAATTTTTAATGGTAATTTTTTGCCAAATAGTACTAAAAGTAATATTTTAAAGCCCTTGTGGGAAAAGTGAGCGACTTATAATGTTTTTTTCAAGCTGTTTTGTGACAAGTTGGTTCGGCCAGTAGGGTAAAATCCCTAATTAATAACAGTAATATAATTGTTATTTCGCCTGTATAATTATATATGCTTCACGTAACTGTCGAGGTAATTTAGTATTTGTCATTTGACATTTATTGAAAGGTACTAAAGGGATAATAAATTGTGTGTGATTGTGTTAGCCGATACTTGTTGGAAATTCATAATAAAATTTATATAAAAACAACACTATGTTTTAATTTCCAATATAATATATTGGAAATTAAAACATAGTGTTGTTTTTGTATAATTTTAGGATAATAAATTGTATTCTACCACTATTTGATTCATTGGTACATATATAATTACTCTTCTTGTTTCGAAACAGTTACAAGAAATGAAAAAAATCACATTATTATTTACTTTATCATAATTTCAATCAAAGAACCCTTCCAGAATATACTGTAAGAAATAATTTAAGGAATTTGCAGAATTGGCTACGCTAGTCTTGCGAAAGAGATACCCAAAAAACGCTAACTTAAAACCCATTTACCTCAACTTCAGATAGCTCTGATATCCACTATATCTCTCGTATGTTCCTTTATATTTTTCTTGTATACAATACTAAGCGCGACAATGTTGCCAAACGTTCACTTTTCAAAAGTAGCATAGTTTTTAGGACGAAAATAATATTGTCTTAAACTAAGGAGATTTTTAAATAAAAACATAAAAACTTTATTAACATAAAATAATAATAATAATATTGTTATGTTTAACAGTACCATAGCACAAGAAAACGCGATTGGTCGAATTAAAAAAAAGGCAGGAAAATATCTACGCCGGGAATTTTCGATCACCGCCTGTCTACTTCCCTCTTAAAGTTTTATTATCTCTAGAGAAAAACATAGTTTACATCACACATCACACCGGTCTGTAGTTCTGCCTGTCGGTATATTTCTTGCCACGATAACACTCGACTGAACTTAGATATCGATTTTAAATTGGATATACATATTATACTTAATCTAGAAAAAGAACCTGTATTTCTTGAACGATACTGCTTCATTGGAACTAAGGGAAGGGTTTGATAGAGGGAGTTGGATATGTTGTCTCGAATATATTGTGTTATATTACTTTTCCTGGATTCTTGAAGTAGAGGAATTTGAAATTGCAGTTGCCCTTTATTCGCCCATTTTTTTTTGGTAATAATTATCGTATCTATAAGATAAAATTTTAATTCAATTTTCCTTGGTGTGAGGAAGCCAAATTCAATATTTATTTTAAAATTGTACGATTGCGAGAAAATAACAGGGTAAATTATTTTACTGAATTTTTGCAAATTTGAATTTTGATAAAAAAAATTGCATAAGAGTATCAGAAAAAATTAAACAATGAAAAAATTTTTTAGTGTTACATTTGAAATCTTGATAATACGTAGGCTGAAAAGTTTTTGGTCTGACACATAGATGTTGCCCTTTTCAAAAAATCCATATGATTTTTACGAAGTACCAACCTTCAAATGATACGTGTCAAAATTTCATGACATATCGACGATTAGTTTGCAAGTTACAGGGATTTTAGTTACGCTACTTTAGATATTTTCAAAACAATGGAAAAAATCGAATTTTGATGGGAAAAAAATACCGTTCAAGCAAAGTATTGGCTTGATAAGTGTTACGGGGACTCTGCCCCTGGAAAATCACTCATCATTTACTAGTATGCTGAATTTAAACGCGGTCGTATAGACACAAATGTTGCTGAACGCTCTGGACGTCCAAATGAGGTAGTTACACTGGAAAACATAAAAAAATTCACAAAATTGTTTTGGATGACGGTAAAGTGAAATTATGTGAGATAGCTAACACCCTAAAGATACCAAAAGAATGTGTTGGTCATATTTTGCAAGACTATTTGGGCATAAGAAAGCTCTGTTCGAAATGGGTACCGCGTTTGCTCACGGTGGACTAAAAACAACAACGTGTTGATGATTCTGAGCGGTGTTTGGACCTATTTAAGTGCAATAAAAAGGATTTTTTCATGCGATATGTGACAATGTATAAAACATTGATCCACCACTACACACCGAAATCACCGAAGCGACCAAAGACATAACAGTCGGATGGGAAGATTTTGGCCTCTGTATTTTGGGATGTGCATGGAATAATTTTCATCGACTATGCTGAGACGGGAAAAACCATCAATAGCGAATATTATATAAAGTTATAGGTATAGAAATGTTAGAAAAGCGTTGGACTGATTGTATCGCTCTTCAAGGAGACTATGTTGATGAATAAAGTCAAATTTTGCAAAAAAAAAATGTGTTTTAAGTAGCTAGTCCAAAAACCTACGTTATTGATAAAAAATTAGTAGAAAATGTCATTGTCAATGGCTAATTTGAAACAAATTCTTATTAAACCCTAAGAGATAATATGCAGAATTCTTCAGCCTCTCAAATAAGTCGACACCAGTTTATTCCTACAAAAAAACGTAGAAGCACTCCCAAAGATTCTCAAGAATATATTTTACTCTCTGTGAATTGAAGATCGTTGTAAATCTATCTTGTCCAAAGTTACCAACTTCATTTTTTTTTAAGGAACACTAGATAGATCGTAAATATGTTTTCAATTTAATACAACGTTTCAATACAAATTTAGTGATAGATGAGTGGTATCGCAACTAAAGTTTATGTCACGATTTTGATCGGTATATTGGAAACCTCATTTTTTTACTTTTTTTTTTAGATTAAGTTAATTTTTTGTTGTATGTGTGTGAGGTTCTCGCTTAATTGACTATTAATATTGTACAACTAACTATGGATATCGGCCATAGTATCGATATATTAGTATGCAGTCGGCGTATGCTGCTTGAATTCTTGACGTTCCGTAAATTATATGCCATGAATTCTTTCTTCAGGAAAAAAAAACAACGCAAGTGGCTGACTAAGCCCAGACACCAGGACTATAAACGAAATCGCTTACATTTTGTCAAATAATAAATCCATTGTAAAAGATGTTACAGTACTCAGTTCATTTAACTACAGTAATGACTGTAGATTTTTAAGAGCCCAAATAAAGATTAAGATAAAACTGTAAAGAAAAATTCAAACATCCAAAAATGAAAAGATAGATATAAACCTACTAAAAGAGAAATCTTGGCAATTCCAATAGGAACTGGAACAAAGATTGAGGGAGAAGAAAAGTGAATGGAACGAAAACAATTTGAATAACATGAACGATATTTTAACAACAAGCTAAAACACAAAAAAGCAGATAGACTGAGTAAAGAAACCAAGAACAAAATTGAACAGAGAAGAAAATTAATTTTTTAGGTAAGGAAAATATCAGGAAGCTAGAGAAATAGCAAAGGAAACAAAATCCAAGTTGAAAATTAATTGAAAACAATAAAGGTCTAAAAAGTTTGAAATCAATCGGGAAACAACAGTGAAAGACGATTTGGGACAAGAGATAAGGGTCAGGGATGAAATTGCTGTTATTGTGGAAATTGTAAATTGTATGATACATACAAAAATAAA
This sequence comes from Pachyrhynchus sulphureomaculatus, assembly GCA_019049505.1. NCBI lineage: Eukaryota > Metazoa > Arthropoda > Insecta > Coleoptera > Curculionidae > Pachyrhynchus > Pachyrhynchus sulphureomaculatus. The sequence goes on from CM032446.1 coordinate 184,277,857, forward strand.
TCCCAGCAAACACGGAAAACCTAAAAAGTTCTTAATGTTGACTCAGAAGACCTACCTCAAATTATCGAAGAGGAAGAATATCATGAATTGAAAACACTTAAAAATAATAAATCGCCGGCAGAAGATACAATTTTGGTGGAAATGTTGAAGGAGGCGGGTCCACTCCCATTGTTACCTTGTTACACAAAAAAGGAGAAAAATTTAGATAATTACCGACTGATCAATCTACTTTCGCAAATATATAAATTGTTTATAAAGCCCTTAACAAATAGACTGATTCTTAAACTGGATAGCTACCAACCTCTTGAGCAGGCTGAGTTCAGGACAGATTATGGTACATGCGAACACCTATTGATCATGAAAGTGTTGCTGGAAAGATCAGTGGAACATCATTTAGACATCTGCCTTTTGTGAATTTTCACAGAACATTTGATACTGTGGAATATTGGGTTATGAGGAATGCACTTAATCATGCCAGAATCGATTATAGGTAAACCCAGATACTCAAGTATATATACGAAAATGCAACTTCCACTGTTCAAGCTGGAAAATCTACGAGGGCTATTCCCATAAAAAGAGGCATAAGGCAGGGTAATACTCTCTCGTCCAAGCTATTTACATTAACTTTAGAAGACGTACTCAAGAACTTGCACTGCGACAATCAAGGCATCTTAATTAATGGGAAAAGTCTTATTCATCTTGTCTTAATTAGAAAGAATCTCGCTGAATTACAAGCAAGGATGACGGACTTGGAGAGAGAATTATCGACTTTTGGATTGAAGATGAATTTGTGGAAAACTAAGGTAATGTGTAAAGAAGACTCGAACATCACGGTTGAAAACACTACTTTGGGGAACGTTGATGAATATGTATTCCTTGGCAATAGAATAAAACAGGGCTGCGAAAATCAAACAACCGAGATTTATATAAGAAAAAGATTGGCTTGGGTTACATTTGGTAAAACAAGTAAAACGCTGACAAACAAAAATATCCCTATGTACCTGCGGACTCGGCTTTTCGACCAGTACATTTTGCCAGTCCTGACTTACGGGGCCCAAACATGGACACTTACCAAGTACTCTATGATTCAACTGAAGACAACAAAACGTGCTATGGAACGCTGGGTATATCTTTGAAAGATCGTAAAAGCCACACTGATATTAGCTCACTCACTAAGGTCAGAGATATGGCAGAGACAGTGGCTGAACTCAAATGGAGGCTGGCCGAGTTCCTAGATATAGATGAATCTATATTGAAAACGGATACCATACATAAGCGATCGAGAGGACGTCCTTCCAAATCTTGGACTGATGACATCAAACGGGTTTGTGTGGATGGGACAGACACGGGACCGTCAAAAGTGGAAAGATATGAGGGAGGTCTATATCCAGCAATGGATCGACGAAGGCTGAAGAAGAATAAGAAGAAGAAGAGTCGGCATAGAATATGAGCTCCTTCATATGGACAAATTTTGGCTATCCAAAGTAGTGTGCTTTTTCGATTGCCTAGGACAACTAAAAAAAACATGATTTAAACCTCAAATAGGAAAATAGTAAATCGAGTGAGTCTATTAAAAGTTAAAATTCACTTCAATAACTTAAATGCCCTGTAGTGACTGAAAATAAATATCAAGTGTTAAATATTTCTGTAAAAGGACTTAAAAATGCTATTAAATGGTGTGCCTACATGTAAAAAAAATGCTAGTTGGCTTTGTAAACTATCAAATTTGACAAGTGACAAATTTTGTGTTATTATATGTAGTTTCCTCACAAACAACTAAGTTATTGGTATAAGAATTTTTTTGATACCCCAGATAGGAAAACAGTAAATTGGGTGAGCCACTTAAAAGTTAAAATTCAGTTCTGTTTTTCGGGAACTACTGAAAATGAATACCAAATGTATATTTTCTGCTGCTCATATGTAAAGGGTGTCATTAAAAAGAATCCTACTTGGCTTTGTAATCTGCCAATTTTGACAAGTGACAAATTTTGTGTAATCATATTTGGCTTCCTCATAAAAACTAAGTTTAGTACCGGAAGAATTTTCTTGATATGTAGACTAAGAAAATAGTGAATTGGCTGAGATACCTGTCCCTGTATAAAGGTTTTATTTTGTATTACATAAGTACACAACAAAAATAACCAAAAAAAAAAATATACATAGTACATAAAAACAATCATTATATATACGATAGAAAATGGGAATTTAAACCAGTGGTAGCTAAATAGTTTATTAATGGTAAACTTACGCTACGCTCTTATGGTATGTCTGAAAGGTTCTGTTTGTGGCTCTTATGTTTCCTCAGAGAGCGTTCTTTACGAGTGGCAGTCGACGGATTTCTTTCTAACACCTCCACTATCAACGCCGGTGTACCTCAAGGCTCCATACTGTCTCCTACTCTCTTTCTCATTTACATTAACGATCTACTGGAAAAGACCGAGAATCCAATCTACAGCTTTGCAGATGACAGTACGTTTATCTCTTCATTCACTTTGAAGGCTCGGACATTGGCTACTCAGACGAATATCCGCAGACAGCAGGAAGTCATTCAACTTAACAAAGACCTATAAGAAATTCTATCTTGGGGTGACAGTAACCAAGTAGAATTTAACGCTACAAAAACCCAGGCGGCAGTTTCTTCTAAAAAAGTTAACGTTGCTGAACCCGACATAGTTATGTCAGGGCATTCCGTTCCTCTAACATCGTCACTCAATTTGTTGGGCGTTAATTTGGGAGCAAATATGTCCTGGCATGAACATGTTGCAGGCATAGCAAGAAGAGCTTCTTAAAAGTTGGGAATATTATTTCGAACCAGAAAGCTTTACACTCCAAAACAACTGTTAATTCTTTACAAAGCTTAAATTCGACCAACTATGGAATACTGCTCCCATGTTTGGGGCTCTGCTCCCAAACATACACTGCATTTGTTGGATTCTATTCAGAGAAGAGCTGTTCGTCTGATTGGAGACCCGGAACTGATCGGCGGCTTTGATTCGCTGGAACATCGAAGAACGGTTGGCGATTTGAGCCTATTCTACAAGTATTTTCATGGAAAGTGTTCGAACGATGTGGCCCGCTTAATTCTTCCCAGAGCGGTGCATATTAGAAGTACACGTCACGCTAATACTTCACATCCGAATGAGGTTCAGCTTGTTACTCCTCCTACAACGCTTTTCAAGCAGTCTTTTATATGGAGAACATCACCCCTTTGGAATAATTTGCCCAGGACTGTGTTTCCCACCGAGTACAATTTACAGCGATTCAAGAACAGCGTGAATCACTTTCTCCGCACACGTATCGCTCCTGTAGCGCTTTAGGGACTTCCCTGCAGCACGTGTGCTAGACCCATAAAAAAAAATGGTAAACTTGCAGACTATTTCTGGAATAGGTTATCGTTCTGCAAAATTGTCACCTTAAACCAATATGACTAGAGGTTAAGTTTTGAAAAATGTTGAAATTGTTTAACGTAGAAATGTAAAACTATTTCTTGTTACTTCTCCTGCTAAAGGAAGTATTGTATTCGTGAAATAAATCACACTCCGGGATTTTTGCTTTACTCCTCGTTTTAGGTTCTTAGATAAAGAGAAACCTCCATTTCCATCAGTCTTCAGTCTGTTGGCACGATAAATCCTGAACGCAGGTTGGCACACATATAATCTTTCAAGTAGGGGTGGAACCTATAGCTTTTGGGCACTAGCGCTAAAAGGGATAGGAATTGATAAATTTTATTGATTTTCTTAATCGTTATGAGGATTTGTTTTGGATTTTGGTTGATATAATAAACAAATTTTAAACATAATTAACTATATTTATACATATAGTGGATTAAAAGAGCGGGGAAGGAGTTTTCGAATATATCGTGCTACACCTCTTTTTCCTGGTTATTGGAGTCGAGAATTCCCTAAAATTGTGTTATTTTTTCATTATTTTTAATGGTTTATGATCAAATAGATAAAATGCCAATGAGGTGGGAGAGGGGGCTAAAGAGGTCACTTTGTAAATATCCTGTTACACGTTCTTTTCAGGATTCTTGAAGCGAGAACTTGAAAATTGTGTTATTTTTTTTACTATTTTCACTTCTTTATGAGAGATAAGAGGTTAATGAGGTCGAAGAGGAGTTAGAGAGTCTACCGCTTATATATCATAGTTTAAGTCCTTTTCAGTGTTTTAAATCAAGGAACTGTATTATGTTTTATTTATTTTGAACTCATAGAACTTGTATGGGTCTATTGGGGTTGGGAAAGGGGGTTAGAGGAGTTGCTTCGAATCTATTGTACCATACGTTCATTTCAGTCTTCTTGTAGTTGACAGTGGACTAAAAATTGTTTTCATTCTTCCCAATTGGTCAAACACGTAAGAGGTTAATGAAGTAGAGGATATTCTTTGAGGCGTTATTTTGGATATAATCTTAAAATTGTATTTTATGCTATTCTTTCCAATTGGTCAAATATGTAAGCTGCCGAGGTAGGGAAGGAAATTATAGGGTTGCTTCGTATATATCATGTTATATGTCGTTTTTCTTTTTCAATTGAGAAATCAAAAAATTGGGTTATTTTTCATTTTAGCAGAAATACTATGTAGAAGAAAATGCTAGATTTCAGTTGTAAATATCTCTAAAGCTCTCTCTTCTTAATTTACATAAAGTTTATTTTATTTATAAGATCGACTTTTAGTGCTCGGGGGAAGGTGTTTTTTTAATGTGAAGAAGTTAAGCTCGGTATTTATTTTAGAACTGTTACCCTTTGTTAAGGGAAATATTGAATTTGTAAAAAAAAATCGCCTTCGGAGGTTCTTACATTTCTTCGTGTTTCAGGGTCCCTAGATAAAGAAAAAGATAGCTTTCCATTTCCGACGTCTGGCTGTTGGACTCTTAGCATGAGAATTCTCAAACGAAAGTCAAATTTGATAAATATTTAATACTTAAAATAGGAAAGGAACCTATAGTTTTTAGTGATATCGCTAAAGGAGAGGATAGTGAAAGAGGTGGAGGACATAATATATTGTATAAAGTTAATAGTACTACGACTCTTTTTCCTGGTTTTGGGCTGCGATAATGGATAAATTTTAAGCATAATTATTTATGATCAAACATATAAGATTAAAGGGATTAGAGAGGGGTTAGTGGAGTTGCAGTGTATAAATCATATTATACAGCCTTTTCAGGAGCGTTGGAGTCTAAAATTTATACTATTTTTTTTATTATCTTTACTTTTAACAGAAGCCCTTTCTTTGCTCAACTTTCACTATCATACCTATCTTAATCATTTAAAATATTGAGTTACAATACTGGGATTAAGTATTTATTTAGCACAAAAAAATCAGTTTAAGTATTTATTCTAAAATTGCGTGTATACGAGGAAAGTACCGAGTATATGAATCAAACACCGGGTAAATCACTGTACCGATTTTATTAAATACTACTGGTGAGTCACTACTAACTTACAGTAGTGAAGAAGAATATAAGATCAATATACACTTATATAAAGTTTTGCCAGAAGTTAATCAAAACTGTAAGCATGAAAACATTAAAAACAAATTTAATATTATCGTCTATAGATATGCATATCCTAAGATAATACCACTGGTTCTTATCACACTACGTACGTATAAATAAAATTGTTAATACTGCCACCGTTGATGAGTACTGCGCACAGTCTGAGATCTGTTTAGTTGTGTAAAAACCCGAAGTGGAGATTTATAGTTTTCTTTTTGTGATTTTATAGTATTTTTAGAAATCGCTGTGTTACTGGAAGTAAAGTGTCAAAACAATATTCTTTAACAAATGTACGTAACACTGAGTTAGTTGCTCGTTCTCGGTAAATTACTAACTGTTATTTACCTTCTAAAATTACTTATAATGTGTAAGGAAATAGCCCTTACTTCTTCAGAACGTTAGCTCTTGCATTATCTGTTCGTTTATTAAAATATTTGAGAGAGGTAAGGAAAGAGACTACAATTACAAGAAACGAATTAAGAGTTAGTGATTCACACGAAGATATTAACGAATATTTGAAGGTTAGTTTAAGTAAATTTAACCGTCTGATAATATTATAAATAGGCATCTGTCTTTAGAATATCTGAGGACGTATTTTACCGTGGGGTTGGCGGAGTCTCCCTTATCAAATGTAATCACGTACTCTATACGGGTCCGATTATTGTTTTGTGACGGCTATTAAGGACAAGGTCGTTATTAAAAACTTCTCCCAATTCAATCTATTGTCAGATTCTACCAAGATAATAGTTGTAATTAAGAAAAACTACTTTTAATTTTTCCTTACCGAATATACGAGCAGATCTCTGCGTAAACGTTCCTATCTATTCGAGAGTACACTCATAAAAATCATAAAAGTGTATGTAGTATTAAAATAATTTACATATATATTTTTAGTTTAGACGTAGATATTAGAAAATAAGATAGCGAATTGATATGAACAATTAATGTTACCTATATTTTAAAAAATAACCGGCCAAGTGCAAGTCGGACCTGCGCAATTAGTGTTCCGGACGTTGATTGCTTTTAAAATAAAAATTTTTGTTACGGAGGTATAAAATGATCAGTTACTTTACAAAATACACCCCAAATGATTTTTCAACAAAGTTTGTTTCCAATCTCTGCTGAAAACTGATGACCTTGAATTTTTTTTTTGTATACCAGATAAATTATTAAAGGTAATGCACTCGTGATAATTTTCCTTCAATCTACACCCTGTGGACAATATTCCAGAACCTTCTCAAAATTTTTTAAACAGTATTTTTCGAGATAATAGGGGCAGCGATTTTTCGAAATTTTTTAAAATAATACACAGAAAAGTATTACATTATATATATTTTTGAACTCATGTTTTTACAAGCTGTCATTTGACACCCCCCTCGATGACTGGTAATTTTTTTTTTCACTTCCGATTTCACCCCCCAAAACTAACCCTAAAGTCCTCAAGTTAAAATTCAACTTTCTATGTCAAATAGTTTCGGCGAAAATCGGGTGTGATAGACGGACAGGCAGACAGACGTACAGGCAGACAGACAGACAGACGGACAGACACCGAAGTGATCTTATAAGTGTTCCGTACGAAACACTAAAAAAACACGTAAATCGGATAACTGATTCTCGAGTGATAAGCGCACTAATGGATAGACAGAAAGAGAGTCGTTGAATTTTAAAATATATATGCATAAATTATCAAAGGTTATTATTAATTATTAATTATCAAATTATCACTTCTGATAATTTTCGTTCAATCTACACCTTCTGGAAATATTTCAGAGTTTTTTCGAAATTTTTTGATTAGTACTTTTAGAGATAGGTTGGGAGCAGAGATTTTTGGTAATTGTCTAAAAACAATATAAAGAATAGTTTGTGCGAGTATGATATCATATAGTTTTGAACTCGTATTTTTACGTTTGACACCCCACTCTATGACTTCCTTTTTTTTACTTCCGATTTCACCATCCAAAACTGATTTCTTAAGTAAATATTTAAATTTCAAAACTATACAGCTTTGATTAGGCTATCAATTCCTATATTTGTGCCAAAGTTCAACTTCCTGTCTGAAATAGTTTCTTAGAAAATCGTGTGACAGACAGCGAAGTGATTCCATAAGTGTTCCGTTGTTCAATTTTAGTACGAAACACTAAAAAATGCAAAGTTTTTTTGAAAGTAAAATAATACTGGATCCTTCAACTGAAGGGTTAGCCATTCAACGTAGGAGTCACCAACCACGGTTTCGGTAGTTTGGATCCTTAATATAATATGCTCCCTCTATTCAATTTGAGGAATACCTTTAGATTTTTAAATGGAGAAATGTATTGCTAATAGGGCGTGCACTAACCCAATAATTTTCTGCTCTATTAAAAGTATGGGTGCGACAAAACTAGTGTACCTGGTGTCAATATAGGAGGAATTTCGATCTATTGGATCTAATCAGTTAGCTACAGACCCTGGAACCATCTACCATAGCAGTTGGCAGCGATGACGTGGCTATACTGAAGTCTTATATTTTAAAACGTTGCACGATGCAGTGAACACAAGTTAACTGGGTTACTTAGTGGCAGCTACAGAAACAATTTGGGAGCAAGAAACCACTTTCACTACAGTAAAAAATAATACTAACTAAAGCGGAAATAGATACACTTCGCAATAATTCCTAGAAAACCTAAATATCACACGGGAACACTGCTACTCCGATATAGAGATTAACAATTCACCGTCTATTTCACAGTTTTAGGCATTCAAAAAAGGTAAGACTCACTATCACACCAAAAAGGTATCGTTCTCTTGCGGCGAAATTTAATCCCATTCTGATTAATTACAGGACGCTAACAATTTTTTATGTATTATACCATTCGATATGTAACGCGACACTGCCAATATAAAAAAATAGCCGGTCAAGTGCAGGATGAACTTGCGCAATTAGTGTTCCGTACGTTGATTGCTTTTAAAATAAACGGAACACTAATTAGGTTTGGTGTTAATTTTTTTTTAATTTGGTTTACCGCTAATAAAAATAATTTTTAAGATTTTTAAAATATAAAATAAATACCAAAATACCATTGAAATTTGATAGGAAATGCAATGTTGCCCTTCATACAAATGACTTAAGAAATCCTTTAGCAAAAGGAGTGAGAAAATTGATCATTTAGGGAAGGGCAGGGGGAAACCTTGTATAACAAAATTACATAAGTTTTTGATTGTGTTAGCTGATACTTGTTGGAAATTCCTAATAAAATTATATAAAAACAACACTATGTTTTAATTTCCAATATATTTAAATATATATAAATATATTGGAAATTAAAACATAGTGTTGTTTTTATATAATTTTACATAAGTTTTTCTGGAGCAGTTTGCGTGCCGGGTACATCTCTCATATTATATGTCGGAAAAGGTTCACTCGTGCTTTAATTAGTAACTATGAATCTACGGGATCTGTTACAGGAAAGACGAAAAATCGGCTTTCTTATTTCTTAATCGCGTCTTGAGCCGCTATGATTTCCGTACCGTGACAGCGAGCCAAGCCGTTGCCGCGATACGGTACAACGTCACAGACAGCGAGCGTCGATGTTCGGGTCCGCGCATGTACACGATCGTACAGCGTCTATAAAATCACGATACGTGAGCTCAACCAGGACTACTTTCTAAATTTGCTTACAGACCACCCTAACCAAGCGCTTCGAGGAGCTTTTCACACATCAGAACCCTATGCAAGCACCCCATAGACAGGGTCCAAGAAACGATTATAAATACGGACCATAATAAACCACTCAAGGAGGATACACTGATAATAATTGATAGAACGTTCTTACAATTAAGGGCATGCTTTCTTCAGGGTTAATATTTATAAATTTTAAAAATGATAAAATATAAAAATAGTTTACAAATATTATGATATATACAGCTGTGTGGCCAGGTCAAGAGGCAGGGACTTCGGAATGCAAAGAGCCATTCTTTGAGTAAAAAAGGGATAGTTACAGGTGAAGCTGTTTGTAGAGGGAGAGAGGGGCCAATTGACCACCAGGGCAAAGCTCCTTTAAGAAAAAAAAGTCTCTTGCAGTGGAACCTAGACCTTTCTCAACACATATTTTACACTTTACAATATGGTATAGTAAACAAAAGAGAGCAGATAAAATATTTATAGGAACCAGGATAATTGCTATGTTTTGCGATCTTTTGGTTACGGTGTTGTAAAATGATTGTTCCTCTTAATTACAAACAATAATATACGATTTTAAAGTAGTGGGGCCTGACCCTGTCTTAAAGCAATCCAGATATGTTTTTTTAACAACGATCTACAATTAGGTTTAGTGGCGTGAATTAAATCAGATGACAGAGAATATCAAAATATAAAAACATTTTTTCAGCTACCTTAATTTAATATTCATAAAGAAACAGACCTGCGTTTTCTTTGGTATCTGTCAGATCAACGTTAATTGGCACTATAATGGTCTTAGAAAAAAAAACATATACTTATTGTTTATGAAAATGCACAATTCTAGATATTGGTTTTACAAACGAACGTTTCCTTACAGCTAACCAAATGGGTGCGTTAACTCGTTAACTTGGGAAAATGCTCATCATGATAAATTTTATAATTTTTTATCATGTTATACAGAATTTGTCAAACTGACTGTACAATATGGGAAACATTTTTATATTTGTTTTCTTGTTTAACATTTGTTGATACCAATTTCTGCATTTGGTTTAAAGCTAATAAGTTTAAATTTTGAGCAGGGTATCATAAACTACCTCTTAAACGATCGCAAATCGCAAAATTTAATTTAAAATAGAATTTCTATTTTTTAATCCTAAAAAGTGTGGTTAATTATCGATATTAATTATTCTCTTTCTGATTATACAATTTGAAAATTTAAGAATTTCAAATTTTTGAGCAGATAAGTTATCTAAAATTTAACTCTAGGAAAAAACGTTTGCATGTTTGCATGATATATGACGATACAGTGACTATCAGTTTCCTTAAATTTGTCGCCTGACCTGAGATATATTTTAAAATGTAGTGCCCGATAGGTTTGGGTGATAATATCGATAATTTCAACTTATCGATATATCGATAACTATCGATAGTTTCTCGATAACTATATATATAACGATAACTATTGATATAACACTAACAACAGATATATCAATAACTGTCGATATATCGACAAGTATGAATACATCGATAACTATAGATAGTTATATAAGGATAAAAATCGATATATCGATAACTATCGATGTATGGATAACTATCAATATATCGATAACTATCGATATATCGATAGTTTTCGATATATGGACAATTTTTTCATTCCCCTAATGTTACTCGATATATCGAAAAAAATTCCCATACCTAGTCAACGAGGAAAGAATATTAAAATAAACTTATTTTCCAAATTTTTTCTGCTCCCCTGTCTGAGTAGAAAATCATTATTTTTGAAACTCTCTCAGTCTAGAGTTAACTGTTTAGAAAAATTTGATTATACTCCCATTCGTTGAAGAACTTGCGCGCCAACGTGGAAAAAAGAAAACCATCAGGAGTGACCAACTGAACAATCAAATGTAAGATGCTCGCCCAGGATTATCACAAAACTGCTATTGCAAATTTAGAGGCCGTTAGCAATGTAGAATTGTCATTTATACCAACAATGAATTTTTAAAATCAATGAAATCAATGAGATTGTAGTCGAGACACAAAAAAGAATAGACAGAGAATGTCATTCCAACTATCGTTTCCTGCCAAATCCATGATTCATTCGAAATTGCAGTGAGTGCGGTAAGGACAAGTAGAAAACATTGAACAGAATTCCAACACTGTTTTATGCAAAAAATAACCGTATCCCGCGACCGTGCAGCGCTGCTAAAAACCCAAATGAACGTACGTGGTCTCGTAGTAAAGTTTGTGTAACGGTGTTGTCGCTTATTTTTGGTAACCGGTTATGTGTGGCTATACGTAACTTATATAAGTACAAATTTAGAAAATATTTAGCTCTTTCTTATGAATATAATGTTATTTACTTTCTTCTCTATTAGCTTCAACTATGCACGATAATTTTATTTCATTAGAGTACAGTTTTACTAATATTATGAACGCCATTGAATACTTAAAATTTGAAAAATTTTAAAAATCTGGGAATACTTCTGTCTTATGTGCCATATCTGGCCACCCGTTGGCAATCAGCTAGTCTAAAGAGATCCCAGCTTTTTGTATGCCTGTCACGCCTGTATGCCTCACGCTTCCCTTGAATCTTTTCTTTTATAATTAATCGTAGGAGGTAGTATTTTTCTGCATATAGTACATGGCCAAGGTAAGCAATTTTTGACACTTTATAGTGGTGATCACTCATCTTTCAGAACTCGCTCTACGTAAGACTTCTTCATTAATCACCAAGTTATCCTACGGGATTCGAAGCATCTTGCGGTGAATTAAAATTTCAAATGCCTCTTGTCGATTCGACGTGTTTATTTTTATGGTCCAGCACTCTGCTTCATACAGCAGCATTAACCAAATGTAGCATTTAACTATCCTCTCTCTTAGTTTGAGGTTCATATTGTTATTACAAAGAAGAGCGTTTATTTTTCTAAAGCTAGTACGAGCTGCTTCAATTTTCCATTTTATCTCTATATCGGGATCCATGTTGTCCGTAATCATACTTCCCAAGTATTTAAATCGATAAACTCGCTCTATAGGTGCATTCTTAAGTGTCAATTTCGCATCCTCGTATTGATCTCGACTAAATATCATGAACTTGGTTTTGCCGATATTAATGCGAAGACCCAAGTCTTGTTCAGCATGATTAATTTTGTTAACCAGAATTTACAGATCATCTAGATCATCGTATATAATGAGGGTGTCATCTGCATATCTTATTGTGTTTAGCACAACCCCATTACCCTAGCTTCATATTTCCTAAGGCCTCTTTAAAAATTTTATCCGTATATAAATTGAACAAAATTGGAGAGAGGATGCAACTATGTCGAACTCCTCTTTGGTTGTTGATATTATTTGTTTTCAGACCCTGCATACGAACTTCAGCTGCTTGACCCCAGTAGAAATTTTCAATTATTCGAATATCTTTGTCATCTAGCTGCAGTTGTTGAAACATTGCTATTAGTTTGTCGTATCTAACTCTGTCGAATGCTTTCTCATAATCGCACAGCAGACGAAAACATCTTTGAGCAGGTCCCGACCTTTCTGTAGGAAAACGCTGACACCAAACAAAGCCTCACGTGTTCCAAATGCATTTATAAATCCCATTTGGCTGTTATCAAGATCAAACTCGCGTTTTGTACGGATTCTGGAATGGATTCATAAAAAGGCTTTTAAGAGGTGACTCATCAAACTGATCAGATTGTAATCACAACACTTTTTGAGATGAGATTTTTTTAGAGATTGCAATAAATGTGAATTTGGTCAGTCGTTTGGTATTGTGCCTGTATTGTAGATGAAGTAAATAATTTTGTGACTTGCGATATATGTATTTTTCTCTACTATGATTTCAATTGGAATCTCATCAGATTCTGGGGCTCTTTATTATTTTGTGTAATTTCTCCATTTATTACTCTGTGTAATGGAAATTATTTTCTGTGTTCTCTGTTTTTGTGTGGAGATTTATTCTGTGTAATGGAAATTACGTGTAGAATTTCTACCGTTAAGATTTCAGGGTCATTGAAACAGTTGTTATTATTTTCTTTAGGAGCTCTATTGTCACTGAAAAGCTCAAATGTTTTTTTGATTTCTTCATCTTGTATATTAGGTCGTATTCTATACGTACCAGCTTTATCTTTGACTTTTTGTGCATTTGGAAAATATCATGGACTCCTTTTCGAGTTCCTCCATCTACATTTTTCTTTCATCCATCGTTCTTTTGTCATCTTCATCTCAATTCGAATAATCTTATAGAGTTTCCTATATTCTTTTCTATTCGTTTCTACAGGTCTTCGCTTCTCCATTAGAGAGAGAACACTTATATTAACCTAAATCGTAACTCATCATTTCTAGTTGCCCTTCCTTAAGTCCACTGTTAATGTTGGATTTCGTTTAGATATAAATATGCAGAGTCTTGATCTGTATAAAGCTTGTTCCATAAATATTATTGTTTCCTGATATTATTATTGTCAAAAGCAAGCCATAAATTCAAAAATGGATTAAACTAAAAAAAATTCTAATCTGTTAACAAAATCAAATTTCAATAAAAAATTCAAATCAAAATACCCTTAAAACAGTTATGTTGTTCGTGTTTGGTAAAGAATGCTATTATTATAATGTTACACTTGTTTTATTTTTTATTGTAGATGGCTCCAGCACCAGCTATAGGAATAGATTTAGGCACAACATTCTCTGGGGCCGCAGTATACAGAAACGGAAAAACTGAAGTTATTCCTAATAAAGAAGGACAACGTTTAACTCCATCTTTTGTATATTATCATCCAGATACTTTAAACGTGTCTGTCGGTACAACAGCAGACGATTTAGGCCCGCAAAGGATAAATAATTTTCTTTTTGGTACGTAATAATAAATATAAATATATATATATATATATATATATATATATATATATATATATATATATATATATATATATATATATATATATATAAACTCCTGGACAAAATTAACGCAACAATCTGAAAATTAATTTATCTTTTTCTTATGTCAGTTTTAAAGTTTATCGAGTATTTGAATAGTAGGCTATGCATATTTTGTTTCGTTGTTCATGACAGAAATCAAAACCATTTGTTTAGATTTACAGTTTTAAAGAATTTTTTAGAAGATAAACAATTTTCTGTAATAATGCGATAGATTTTCTTTAAAAGTAAGCTTATAAATTGTTCCCTTTTTCAAAGTAATACGTTTTTTGTGGTAGACTGTTTTACTTTTGACCCTGAAGAATTAGAAAAATGAATCGAACAAGGAATTTAACTGAACACGAGGTAGTGCGAACCTCAGTTTTATTGGACGAGGGATATTGTCAGAGTTATGTTGCCAATTTGTTAGGCACACATCGTTCCACAATAAGTCGTATGGTAAGACGCTTGAATGAAGTAGGAACTTATTCTAGAAGGCTAGGGCAAGGGCGAAAACGATGCACTAGCGACCTAGATGAACGTTTTATAAGACAATATGCTTAATAAGAATAAGAAACAGGACTGTCACTAGTTCTATAATAAGAAACGAACTCGAAGCTGTTCGCAATGTCACAATTTCTTCTAAAACAGTTAGAAGACGGTTAAATGAAGCTGGATTAAACAGTAGGAGACCAGCCATTGCGCCCTTGCTTACTAGAGAGAACAGAGTTGCCAGGTTACGTTTTGCTCGAAATCACGAAAACTGGTTTGTGGATGATTGGAAACAAGTTTTCTTCACAGATGAAACTAGGGTTAGTCTAAAACATCCAGATGGTCGTGAGCGAGTATGGCGAAGACCAGGAGAGAGGTTTGCTCCTTGCAATATCTCTGCAAGGATTCCATTCGGCGGTGGCTCTGTTATGGTCTGGGGTGGCATCTACTTTGATGCTCGCACAGAGCTAGTTCCTGTCCGTACGAGATCCATGAATGCTGACTACTATCTTGAGAATATTGTAATAGAACATGTGATGCCTTTCGGTCATTTTGTGGGGCTCAATTTCCTGTTTATGCAAGACAACGCTCGACCTCACGTGGCTAGGGAGGTACTCGATTACCTATACCGATTATGCAATGGCCACCAAAAAGTCCGGATCTGTATCCGATAGAACATGTATGGGATCACCTTAAGAAAAATGTGAAACGTCATATACCTGCACCTAGGAACCTTAGGGAACTTGAAAATACAGTTATCACAGAATGGGAGCAAATTCCTCAAGATTTTATCCAAAATTTAATTAGAAGCATGCCTAGGAGCATAAACGCTGTCATCCGAAGTAGAGGAGGTAACACACGCTACTAGTGTCCCAGTTACACCATTAATTTTGCTACTAGTGTCCCAGTTTATTTTTTTCATTATTATATAATTTCAACGATTTTGTTATTAGGTCTTAAGAATAATTTTAGTTCGAATCTTATAGAGAAATTTGATAGCTAATCCACTTTTAAAGTATCATATATATATATATATATATATATATATATATATATATATATATATATATATATATATATATATATATATATGGTAAGATGTAACGCGCACCCCGTGCTTGGCACTACATCGGAGGCTGATTTGCTGCAGCCATAGATGCCGACAGGGTAGTTAGCAGATTGCCAACACTTCACCGCAGGTAGCGCTGTTTCTCTAGGGATCCCTCCAACGGCATATGTGGTTCAATGTGGAACAGACTGAAAACGGACCTAAGGTCCATACTTCAGCAGTCTACGCACTGTTCTCTTATTCGTCAAATCCATCCCGAGACGCGTTTCGTCGTATCACGGCGCATTAGTCGGGCTAGGATCGACGAACAAGAGAACATAATTTCTGGTGCTTAGGCCAGTACTGACGGCCAATAATGGTAAGATGTATGCAAGGGCTCTCTGAAAAGTTCTCGTCCTGACACATAGATGGCATTAAAAACTGTGAAACCATATTGTACTGGAAAGTTCCATCCCTTATATAAACACAAGTAAAATTTTATTTCGATCTGTCAATTCATTCGAGTAGTATTGACGTGTCATTGATTTTTTGAAAATGGAAAAAATTGAATATCGTCCACTGATTAAATTCTTTGTTTTGAATGGTTTAACACCAACGAAAATTCATCTGAAATTGTTAAAAGTGTATAAAGATGCATCACCTTCACTTTCCAAAATAGGTTGCTCTTTATAAATCTGGTCGTACAAGTCTCGAAGATGATCTACCATTATATAAAGTTGGCCCCTATACTTTTTTGTGTAGGGCATTTTTTCTTTTTAGCGTTATTAAGGAATATTTTTATAGCAAACATACCATATACCCTCATATACAGTGTGATTTAAAAATATTTACAATATGTTATGTTTTAAAACATTCTGACAAATCTGATTTATCGCATATATGGTTTTTCGATGAAAGTTTTCGCAATAATCTCAAATCGAGAAAATGACCACGAAAAAAAGATTCATATTTATATTTGTAACACCGCGTATAACACAGCCCCCCTCCCAAAAAAATGAATGTTCGTTACCACGCATCGAAATACATGGATCTAGTGTATTTTTCGAGGCTGAATTCGAATCGGTACTTAAAAAAAGATTTATCGTGTCACTGTTTTTTGGCCAAAAACATCCCTTGAAATGGGCTAAAACTATAATAACAATGTAATGACTCTTCATGCAGTGTGAAAAATGGTAGATATTTTATAGTCTAGAGAAGAGAATATGCATTCAAACCACAGCAAGCTATTTCTATTAATTAAACGAAAATCTACCCTTATAGGGGGTGAAAAGAGCCTTTAAAACTTAAATAACGCACGTGAGTTTAAATAACATGTACACAGGACAAATTCTTGTAGCTCTTAAGACAAAATATCTGAATCTGGTATGACAATCAGACATTACTCTTAAAGGGTTGAGATTCACCCCGATAGGTTGTAAAAACTACCCCCGTCTACGGAGGTATCTCATAAGTTTTAATAACGACAAAAAAAGTTCAGGCTTTTGTAGTTTTAGGCAAGGTGAAGAAATATTTAGTAAAGTCGCTTGAACCACCGATACATGACTATAAACTACCCTTAGAGAGTGTTAGAAACTACCCCTACGCTCTGCACATGAGGTCGAAAATCATCCCTAGGAGGGGGGAACTACCCTCTGGGATTGATGGAATTTAGAAGTTCTAGCATCTGAGAAAAAAATTACAGGCTTTCGTAGTCTTAGGCAAGATGGACAAATACAGACTGTATTTTTTTCTTAGATGCTAGAACTTCTAAGATCCATAAATCCCAGGGGTAGTTCCACCCCACCTAGGGATGATTTTCGACCCCACTAGGAAGATGATCTAGTTGTCTTGAATGTTTGGCACAATGAGATAAAAGTACTTGATCCTTTCCGAATTTCAGTAACATCCATGTGCATCATTAGAGCGTAGGGGTACTGCCTACCAGCTTCTAGGGACAGTTTACAGTTGTGTATGGGTGTTTCAAGCGAATCTACTCCATAGTTGTTCACCCTGCCTAAAACTACAAAAGCCTGAACCTTTTTCATCGTTATTGAAACTTATGAGATAGGTGGGAGTGGTTTTTAGATCCTATAGAGGTGAGTCTCAACCCTTCAAGAGTAATGTCTGGTTGTCACACCAGATTCAGATATTTTGTCCTAAGAGCTACAAGAATTTGTCCTTTGTACATGTTATTTAAACTCACGTGCGTTATTTGAGTTTTAGAGGTACTCTTCACCCTCTTTAAGGGTGGATTTTGGTTTAATTAATAGAAATAGCTGGCTGTGATTTAAATTAGCATTCTCTTCTCTAGACTATAAAATATCTCCCATTTTTAACACTTCATTAAAAGTCATTACATTATTTCAATAGTTTTAGCCCATTTCAAGGGACTTTTTGGTCAAAAAAAACTGACACGATAAATATTTTTTTTAACTACGGATTTGAATTCAACGTCGAAAAATACACTAGATCCACGTATTTTGGTTCATGGTGATGAACTTTCATTTTTTTTTTTTTGTGGGTTGTGTAATTAATTCTACAAGAATGAAAAAAATAATGAGTTGCGCTAAGTTAGATTTAAAAGCGATTCAATTTTTTAGAAAAATGAAAACGATTTACTATACTTCTTATCTAATTTATAAATTAGAATTTATCAAACATTTAATAGTCAATAAAATAAGCGTTGAATTTTTGAAAAGTATATCAAATTTTGTCCAATAATTTCTGAAATATTAGATATGAAAATGATTTAAAAATTATTCTCCATAAGAGTAATAAATAAAGCAAGTTTTCAACAATTTCGGTTATTTTACATTTACTACATTTTTTTTTAGATGTAAAGCGACTAATTGGAAGAAAATACGACGATGTATATGTCCAGCAACTAAAAAAATCTGAAGAGTATAAATTTAATATCGTTAAAGGAGAAGAAGATAAAGCTGAGATAGAACTACTTCATGACGGGGAGATGGTGTGCAAATCTCCTGAACAAGCTAGTTCTGAAATATTGAAATATTTACGCGAATCGGCAAGCGACTATTTGGGAGCCGAAGTAACTGAGGCCGTAATATCAATACCGGCTCATTTTAGTAACGCTCAAAGAAAAGCTACCCGCGGAGCGGCTGAGCTAGCTGGACTTAAAGTATTGAAGCTAATCACTGAACCTGTAGCAGCTGCAATACATTTTGCTGAAGACAGGCTTGATACTAAAGCTTCATTATTAGTTTTTGACTTTGGGGGTGGAACTTTAGACGTATCTATAATTGAAGTTGATGGGAAAAATTTTAAAGTTAAAAGCGTCGAGGGCGATACGTTTTTAGGAGGTAGAGATTTTGATCAAATATTGCTAGAACACTTTAAAACTGCTATGATCCGCGAATTTGGTAGCGAAATTTTTAATGATAGACTTTTAAGAAGAGTTAAAGAATATTGCATTCGTTTAAAGATTAAATTATCTACAGAGCAAAAATATTCGCTACCAATATATTGTATTGGAGGAAATGAAGACCGCAACTTTAATTTAGCATTAACGAGGACAGAGTTTGAAAACTTAACAGACAACTTATTTAATAGGGCTATATACTTGGCGAAAAAATGTCTAAAGGAAGCGGAAATGTCTAAAAAGGATATAAGTGAGGTAGTATTAGTAGGTGGCACTACAAGAATTCCAAAAGTTCGAAGTTTGCTAAAATCTTATTTTAATGAAAAGGATCTACGAATTGATCTAAATCCTGACGAAGCTGTTGCCTTAGGAGCTGCAATTCAGGCTGCATTAATAAAAGAAAAATACCAAGAATTAGAAAAATATCAAGTTACGGAAATAACTCCATTATCCTTGGGTTTAGGGCTTGATAGAGATTTAATGGTAGTAGCGATAAAGAAAAATTCATCCCTACCATATAAATCAGCACCAATTATAACTAAAACAATTGAAAATGACCAAAAATCTACCCAGTTTAACATTTATGAGGGTGAAAGAAGAAACTGCAAGTTTAATAATTCTTTGGGTTTTTTTACAATATTTGATTTACCGGCTGGAAAAGTTGGCGAAGTCACTTTTGAGGTAGTTTTTTCCTTAAATGAGGACGGTATTCTGGAAGTTACAGCAAGCGAAACATGTACAGGCAAAAACAATAAATTGGTTGTTACTATAGGTGAATATCGATTATGTGATTCTAAAATTAGACATACTGTAGAAGATGCTGAAAAAAATCAAAAGGATGATGAAATGTTTGAAAGATTTGTTCGATATTTGTGGAAAGTACGAACTTTATGCGATCAAATAATATATGACTTGGACAAAATATCATCTGAAGTAGATAAACAGTTCGTTAAAATAAAGTGTGAAGAACTGAAAACTATCCTGGCGAAACTGGAATATACAAAACTGAATAAACTGCGAAACGAATATAAAAATTTTAAGAAGTCAGTGAAAGGGATAGTGGATAACAAAATTAATGTTGACTTTTTTGATGATGAAGCTTCATTAAGTTCAAGTTCAGATCCTTATTGGGCAAGAGAATTCTCAAATTTGGATTCTGATTTACTAAATACTACTTTTAATACCCTACTAAAGTTATACCAAAAAAAATAATTTTAGGTAATATCTTATTATCGTAACTAACAATGTATTATTGTTAAAGGTCAATCAATAAGAATTCTAGGCCAAATGGAATTTTTAAGAAAATAAAATATTTAGATAGAAAATGAATATGAAAAATATTTTCTATGGCTCGATTGTTTAATATATAGTTATAATTCTATCGTTCTTAAGCGTTTCTTATTTAAATGTATCTAATAATACGGGCCTATAAACGTAACTGTTTTTTATCACATAGAAAATTGTGTCATATGTTGGTAGTGATAGGTGTACTTAACACCAAAGTAACTTCAAAAAGATTGTTACACATAGCTTTTTTTTGTGATATGAAATTTTATATCTTCCATCAACTAATAGCATCCAGATTTTTGGAAAATAATTCTAGATGCAAATCCGGGAAATGCATTTTTAACGACATGTTATACCCCAAGTCTTGTAAGAGGATTAAAAGATTATTAATCAAATCTTTATAACATTTCTACAGCAATTCTCAGTAGGTTTCTCAAGAGGATTTAGATTTTCCCCAAAGATATTATCCATCCAAAGTTCTCATGCTTCAGAAGATACAACTATTCCTTTTTTAATATTTACGTTAGCATATATATATATATATATATATATATATATATATATATATATATATATATATATATATATATATATAACACATGGGCTGAAAAGTCCCGGGCCTAACAAAGAAAACACGGTTTTTTTGGTTCAAAATTAGCTTTATTCATCAACGTAATCTCCATCAAGAGCAACGCAATCATTCCAGCGCCGCTCTAACATTTTAATACCACTTTTGTAGAACGATTTATCTTTTGCCTCAAAATAGGCCTCAGTTTTTCAGCGATAAACCTCTTCATTCGTGCGAAATTTCTTACCGGCGAGCATTTTTTTCAGGTCTGCGAACAGCCAGTAGTCGCTGGGAGCCAAATCTGGCGAATACGGTGGATGTGGGAGCAATTCGAAGTTCAATTCATGTAGTTTTGCCATTGTTTTGATTGACTTGTGACACGGTGCGTTGTCTTGATGAAACAAAATTTTTTTCTTTGCCATATGCGGTCGTTTCTTTGCAATTTCGGCCTTCAAACGCTCCAATAACGCTATATAATATTCACTGTTGATGGTATTTCCTTTCTCAAGATAGTCGATGAATATTACACCACGCACATCCCAAAATACCGAGGCCATAACCTTTCCAGCCGATTGTTGTGCTTTCGGGCGCTTTGGACGAGGTTCACCAGTCGCTGTCCACTCAGATGACGATCGTTTTGATTCCGGAGTGAAGTGGTGGATCCATGTTTCATCCATTGTCACATATCGACGCAAAAATTCCGGTTTGTTACGTTTAAACATGGCCAAACACTGCTCAGAATCATCAACACGTTCTTGTTTTTGGGCAACAGTGAGCAAACGCGGCACCCACTTTGAACAGAGCTTTCTCATAGTCAAATGCTCATGCAATATAAAGCCAACACGTTCTTTTGATATCTTTACGATGTCAGCTAACTCACGCAACTTCACTTTTCGATCATTCAAAACGATTTTATGGATTTTTTTGATGTTTTCTGGTGTTACCGCCTCATTTGGACGGCCACTGCGTTCTGCATCATCGGTGTCTCTACGACCACGTTTGAAGTCAGCAAACCAACGTTTTATTGTTGTTTCTGATGGAGCGGAGTCCCCATAACACTTTTCAAGCCATTGCTTCGCTTGAACGGTATTTTTTTCCCATCAAGAAGCAGTGTAAAATTAAAACACGAAATTGTTTTTGATCCATTGTTTTGAAAATAACAAAAGTAGCGTCACTCTTAGCACAATAACTCACAAACTAATGAATAGAATATCATGAAATTTTAACAGCTGTCTTTTGAAGGTTAGTATTAACTGAAAAAAAGGTGACTGCAATAAAACTAGGGCCATCTATGTGTTAGGCCCGGGACTTTTCAGCCCATGTGTTATATATATATATATATATATATATATATATATATATATATATATATATCATATCTGATCGGACGTACGCAACAAGTAAAAATAGGAGAATCAATGAGCTCATCACTTCCAACAGAGTGCGGTGTGCCGCAGGGTACAGTGCTTGGGCGGTTGTTATTTACAATATACATAGATACCCTTTTGCGTATTTTATCTCAAGGATCTATGGTTTGTTATGCCGACGATACTGTCAAAATGTTACAGGATAAAATATGGAGCCGGGTCTTTGAGAAGGCTGAACTGGCTATGAGTAAGGTAAAGTTGTGGTTGGATTTGAACTTATTAACCTTAAATATTGATAAATCAAAATTTTTAGCCTTTACGTTTAATAAAAGGAATTATCCCGACAAGAATTTTATAAAAATTAATGAACATGGCTGTAATAACTTTGCTGCTTGTGATTGCAATCTGAAGATCTGCTCCACCGATAACATTACATATTTGGGTGTATACCTAGATTCGCATTTAAGATGGGATTCTCACATAGATTATATAACAAGTAAAATTCGAAAAACGTATTTTAGGTTTTATCAGATTAGGCAGTGGTTACCCAAGAAATATTTGTTATATGTACGAGGCTGGTTTGAAAAGTCCGTGCAAAAATAAAAACTACTTATGTGTTTGGGGTAAACCTTTTTTATTTTTCGACATAGTCCCCTTTTAGGCTTATACACTTCGTCCAACGATGTTCTAGTTTATTGATCCCTTCTGAATAATAGGATTTGTCCAAGTCTGCAAAATATCCATTAGTGTCTGCAATCACCTCCTCGTTTGAATAAAATCTTTGTCCCGTCAGCCATTTCTTCAAATTGGGGAACAAACAGTAGTCCGAGGGAGCCAAGTCTGGAGAATAGGGGGGATGTGAAATGAGTTGGAATCCTATTTCCATTAATTTTGCGACCACAACTGCTGAGGTGTGTGCTTGTGCGTTGTCGTGATGGAAAAGGACTTTCTTGTGGGTCAATCGCGGGCGTTTTTCTTGCAGCTCGGTTTTCAAACGGTCCAATAACGATGAATAATATTCACCTGTAATAGTTTTAAAAACCCTTTTCCAGATAGTCGATAAGGATTATCCCTTGCGAATCCCAAAAGAGAGTCGCCATAACCTTTCCGGCCGAAGGAACGGTCTTCGCCTTTTTTGGTGCAGATTCCCCCTTGGTAACCCATTGTTTAGATTGTTGTTTGGTCTCAGGAGTATAGTAATGTATCCATGTTTCATCCACAGGGACGAAACGACGCTTAAAGTCCTCCGGATTCTTCTGGAACAGCTGCAAACCATCCTTGCAACACTTCGCACGATTCCGTTTTTGGTCAAGAGTGAGCAATCGCGGCACCCATCTTGCGGATAGCTTTCTCATGTCCAAATGTTTATGCAAAATATTATGTACCCGTTCAGTCGACATGCCCACAGCACTAGCAATCTCACGCACCTTAACTCTTCTGTCATCCATCACCATATCATGGATTTGATCAATGATTTCTGGAGTCGTAACCTCCACAGGCCGTCCAGAACGTTCAGCGTCACTTGTGCCCATATGGCCAGTCCGAAAATTTTGAAACCACTTATAAACTGTTCTAATCGAAGGTGCAGAGTCACCATAATGTTTATCAAGCTTCTCTTTAGTCTCCTGAGGCGTTTTGCCTTTCATAAAGTAATGTTTAATCACCACACGAAATTCTTTTTCGTCCATTTCTTGAAAATCACTCGGCCTCCTTGATTCACACGAATGCCAAACACAAAGAAATAGACCAATATGGCTGAAACTTGGTGTGCGTTCATTCAAGAGATGCTACTAACTAAACATGACCTCGATACGCGCCGGTGGTGCGTGCGGACTTTGCACGGACTTTTCAAACAAGCCTCGTATATAAAGCACTTGTGGCGTCAGTGATAGGCTATGGTTTGGTAGTTTGGGGGTCCGTGCGTGATTCGGTATCTTCGTCTTTAGTAATAGCCCAGAAAGGGGTTCTAAAAATAATACTGTTTAAACCGCGAAGATTTCCTACGGACCAACTATACGATTTGGCTAGGGTTCTGTCGCTGAAGCAATTATACATAAAATCGGTGGTAAGAATTTTACTGAATAACAAACATAATGTAAACAGGGTTGATCACTCTATTCATACTAGACTAATTACCCTGAACAACGTGTATGTACCATCTACCCCCTTTAGTGCTACTCAAAGGTCCCTGTCTTTTTCTGCTCCGAGGATTTTTAATATAATTCCTCACGAACTGAAAGTGAAGCCATATAGGTTGGTAAAAAATAAATTAACTAACTGGTTGCTTGATAACAAAATAGATCATTATTGAGAAAATAAATAAAGTATATATTTAAAATAAGATGATTCTAGTACATTTGTAATAAGCACTAATAGTAGATTATGAAATGGTGATGCACGCACATTCTTCTTTAAGAAAATTGTGCATCGCTTAAAATGTATTATTGCCTTGTAATTTGGTTTTTACTGCTAGGGAAATTGTCTTTTCCTGTATTGGTTCTTGTAGTATTAAGTTTAAGTTTAAAGTGTAACAACTATGATTTGTTGGCAGGAATAAATATACTTTTATTTTATTTTTATTTATTTTATATATATATATATATATATATATATATATATATATATATATATATATATATGTAGAGAAAGATCAAAGATATTGATTCGTTTCGATCTTAAACATGCTTGCAGTTGAAAAATTATTTAAATGGAAGTAGTGTGATAAATAAAGATAGAAATAATCGTTGACAATTTAGATTTTTATTGCAAAAGCGCACGAGTCAACCTGTATACTGCGGATAACAGAAAGAAACAATGGATTACAGTTTTAGAAAAATAAAATAATATGTTTCTTTGTTATAAAAAAACACTTTGGTAAGTCAATCATTTTTCTTTTTTCTTTCTTTTCTTGTTTTTCCATCATTTTAATGTACTCAAAATTTTCACTTAACATTATAAAGAAAGAAGAAAATTTTGTCTTTCCAGATATCCTGAAGTAGAAATAAATATAGTTTCAAAAGCTCGACTAACAAAAAAGGTTGTTTTACTACCAAAGCCATAAATAATTAAATAATGACCTTAGGCCCACTGAATTTAGAGTATATTTTTTCTTAACTAGTCAGTCTGCCTTTATATATACATATATATATATATATATATATATATATATATATATATATATATATATATATATATATATATATGTATATATTTATGTATATACATTTTGTTCCGGGCTCAGTGAAAGAGGTTTTGGTTTTGATTTTTTATCTCCGTTTTTCCACAAAGCTGCTTGTTATAACCAAGCTGCAACCCAAGCAAAAAGGCAACGATTTTTAAGATTTTTTCTAAGAATATTTAGCACACTCGACTTTTTCTAGGAGTAATTTTATACATTCGTAGGAGACTCATGTTGGTATCATGAGCTGTTACTGAGATAGAAGAAAGTATATTTTCATTGTGGAAAAGCACAACTCTTAAATTAGCTCTGGGCCAATGATATAAACTCTAGTTATTTGGATCCTATTCAAAAAGCTGATCTTCTTTTTCCGACTTATAGCTAGGCACTATTGCCTGTTTTCTTTGATCTCTGCTCTATATATCGTCGCGCTATCTCTTTCTTGAGCGTTCCATTGTTTTTCTTTCATTCGGTAACTTGTCTCTTGCTATCTGTACTATACTGTTGTTTACCATTCTTCCTATGTGTTGATCCCATTCCACTTTTCTTCCTCTTATCCACCGGTTGATATTTTCTATATTACATGTGCGTCTTGTTTGTACATTTCCTAAGTATTCTCATTTCACTTGATTCCAGCATCCTCTGTATTTTACTTATATTGGGTCTTGTTTCAAATATGTAAGTCATTACTGGTCGTAGTACGCTTTTACATATTCTTGTTTTGGTCTAAACGAGAGGAATTTATTTCTAAATATGGTTTCATTGAGGCATCCTGCTATCCTATTAGCCTTGTTGACTTGATGTTTTACTTCTTCCTCGATTTTTTCCGATACTAGATATTTTGATGGCCAGGTAATCGACCTCCATTACCTGTTCTATTGGTTTCCACCACCAGCTTACACCTGATCAGTTCTTTTGCTATTACTATTGTTATCGCGTCATCTGCATAACATATAATTTGAAGTTCTCTGTTACCTATTCTATATCCCTTCTTTCTTTTGACATTTTTTAAAATTTCATCCATGACAATATTAAATAAAAGAGGAATTAAAGAGTCTCCTTGCCTAATTTCAGATTCATAACTGATTGGTTCTGTCATCCCTTCTGCTAATCTGGCGGCTACTTTGTTGTCTTTATATATATTCTTGATAGTTTTGATTAGGTCTAATGGGATGTTCCTATTATATAATAAATGAATAACGTCCTCTATTTGCACATTGACAAAAAGCTTTATTACAATAAACCAAATCACCTGCCGCAGAGAAAGTACAATTTGGTATATCATTTCGATTTCGAAAATAGCATCCTTTTGCATCACGTAAAAGTAAATTCTCGATCTTCAATCAAGATCCTTAAAACTCCACGTGTTTATTGGATAAATTGAAAACACGTACTAAGTCATTAAGGTCCTATGTTAATAAATGAGGTTCGGAGGTGAGGTTGCACTCCGTTTCATCGTCTTGATTAGGGATGACGAACAATTCTTCGGTTTCTGTGGATTTAGAAGATGTTGGTTTAGGTGGTACAAGCAATTCACTGTGCGCGATTGACCGTTTTGCAAACAATAGGTCTGGATATTTATATGTGTTCTATGATTTATTTGTTATGCCCTTTATGTTAATTGTGCAAAAGTCACAACAACCCACGTGATCTTTAGGTTCCGTCCAAACCATTGACACAGCAAAGGACGTGTGTCGAGGTCCCTTAGCCCATCCTGTCCGAAGAAGTAATATACGTTATACAGCAGATATGTGGGACCTGAGGTTTGTTTCGATGCCGAACAGGAATAGTTAAGATAGCATTTGCTAATTAACGATGTAAAAATTCGCCGTTGATTTTAAATAATATGTCCTCCATATACATAACAAGAACTATCTTGGTGACGTTCAGTCACAATAACTTAACGGTTTCAACGTACGCACTCGTGTTGTTAGTCAATAGGATAATATACTATAACGAAAAAAAAACTGAAAGGGAGTCTAATAACTATTACAGTTTTATAACGAGGTTAAATATGTTTTATTATCAATGTCAATTTCATGTGACAAAAACAGTATCTTCTTCTTTATAAGCCATTGTTTTGCCACTGCAGGAGATAGGCCTCTTCAAGTTTCTTACAATTGTCTCTATCCTATGCAAGATGGAGCCATCTACTGCCTACCATCAACCTGATAACGTCAGTCCATCTTTTCATTGGTCTTCCGACACTTCGTCTGCTCTTCCAAGGCCTCCATTTAAGTAATTTTGTTGTCCATGTACCATCCTACGTACTTACTGAAAGTATGCAGTTCTCGTACACTTTGTTTTTTAAGGTAATGTGGATATGTGAATGAATCCCAATTTTTGAAGTGCAGTCCAGCTGAGACCAATTCGCTTTCGTATTTCCGCTGCTTGATTGTCCTTATCCCATCTAATCTTATGTCTCAAGTATATATACTCTTCTACTTTCTCGATCCCTTCCGTGCCGATCTTAATTTTTGTTTTGTGGGATTAGAAGTTTTGGTTTCATCTCGAGTCCAACTTTTTGTGAAGCTTGATTAAGTTGTTCTACTACTTCATCTGTGAATCGCAAGTTATTTAAATATATGCCATCGATTTTAATTCCCTTCTATTTCTACTCAAGACATTTAAATACATCTTTCAAGGCCAGGGTAAACAATTTTGGTGAAATTGTATCGCCTTGCCTAATACCCTTCTTGATATTTATGGATTCTGTTTTTTCGATCTTCATCTAATTTAACAGTTAATATCATTTTCATATATGAATTTTAGGAGTTCGGTATATCTTGAGTCTATTCTGCCATGAGCTAAGGACTGTATAATTGCCCAATGTTCCAGGGAGTCGAAGGCCTTCTCATAATCGAGGAAAGCTAGGTGCATCTTAATATTATATTCGGTCGCTTTTTCTATTAAAAGACTGGATATGATCTGTTGTTCCAAATTCCTTGCGAAAGCCCGCCTGTTCGACTGGTTGGTAGTCATCGAACTTATTTATTAGACGGTTTGTGACAATTTTAGTAAGAAGCTTGTACAAATGCGATAATAAGCTAATGGGGCGGTAGTTCTCAAGGTTTTTGTGAACGCCTTACTTGAATAATAGTATGCCCTCGGTGTTTTGTCAATGTACAGGTATTCTTTGTTCTTCAATACATTTGTTGAGTAATATCCGTATCGCTTCAATATTTCAGATGTTATTTTATCTTAACCTTGGGATTTTTTTATTCTTCATTTGTTTTAAAGCAGTTTCCAATTCACTTCGGCTTACCTCAAGAATTTCTTCCGAGCCAACGTTAAGAATATGTTTTTGCTGCTGATTTGGATTTGGTATAGTCGGGAAATAGAGTATTGTGTAGAATTCCTTTATTTTATCCGTTATTTTTTTCCTATCAGTTATTATTTTAACTAACTGATAATTTTATTATTTTAGTTCTATCTTGTGACATCTTGGATTTCAATACTTTCATATTTTTGTTTTCTATAATGGTGTTAATTATTAAATTTGTATTGTATTTTGTAACGTCTTTCCTCGTTTTTTCTTTATGGCTTTGTTCAATGTTTCATATTTACGTGTACCTCTTTCTTTAGACTTTCTTTCTTCTATGAGTTTAATTGTTTCGGAAGAGAATTTGTTCACTTTCTGCTTTTGGTCGGACGTTTTCTAAATTGTTACTTAGATACTAGATGTAATCAAAAACAGTATAGCAGTGTAATGATTAGGGATGGATAATACTGCAAAAAACATTGAGGAAGATTCTGAACACCGGAGTACGTAAGGGATGCGACCATCTATTTGTACGTCCACGGTTACGTGTTTTCCTCTTTGTGGTGTTGATTTGTGCCAAACTTTAAAATGATGAAATGTATTTTATTTTTGTTTATTATTATTTTTGCTTGTAAGGCTACTAACGATTACTACTTTTGTCCATCTCTACTTATTACTAGTATTTACTGCTGCCACAAGCAAGCGTTTGTGGCGGTTGACATATTTTGTGATTATTGAGTTCTCATTTCACATTTTTGGTCTCATTCTCTAATATTTGTCAGTTTTGTTGGTTTCTCTTGTTACTTTATATACCGTTACGTCGTTAATAATGAAATAGTATACCTCTTAAAATATCGCAAAATATACTGTACATATAGAGCTGTTTGTCTTAGTTACTGACATCTTTAATTGTATAGTTTCTGCAAAATAACCATTACCATTAGGTATAGTTGTCAATTTTTTACTCGATTTTTACTGAATATGTCATAATGTGGTTGTAGAGTTCTTTAATTAACCAATCCATTAGTAAGTTCGATCAACCGACTAATCAGACATCGAATCATTATTAGTAATTACTCATGTATATACACTTTTAAGACTAAAAGAGGTTAGATTTCACTTCCAAAAATTTCTTTTTCACACTTGTTAGTGCTGCATATTTTTTGTTTTGTTTAAAGAAAAATGATCTATTTATAAATTTAGAGGTTATTTATTATGATTTGTATATGTACATATTATTAGATTTTCTATTATAATATCTCAATTGAATAGATTAATTAAATTATTTTTGATAATTTTAATTAACTTCCGTTCTTTGAAGGGCAATCGTAACTTATTTTCCAACAACTGAGATTAAAGGAAATGGTGACCAGTAATTATTTCTGGGTAACTGAATGACATTCGCTGCAATTAAATAAATAAAGTGGTAATTGGATTACTCAGAAGTAATTCAACTACCTTTCTAGTGCTTTAATTATTAGTCTCGAAATTACTTTTAGTAGCGTAGTTACTAAGGAGCTCTAATCCAACCACTCTACGAGGCTGGTTTGAAAAGTCCGTGCAAAGTCCGAGAGATGGCACCACCGGCGCGTATCGAGGTCATGTTTAGTTAGTAGCATCTCTTGAATGAACTCACACCAACTTTCAGCCATATTGGTCTATTTTTTTGTGTTTGACATTCGTGTGAATCAAGGAAGTCGAGTGATTTTCAAGAAATGGACGAAAAAGAATTTCGTGTGGTGATTAAACATTACTTTATGAAAGGCAAAACCCCTCAGGAGACTAAAGAGAAGCTTGATAAACATTATGGTGACTCTGCACCTTCGATTAGAACAGTTTATAAGTGGTTTCAAAATTTTCGGACTGGCCATATGGGCACAAGTGACGCTGAACGTTCTGGACGGCCTGTGGAGGTTACTACTCCAGAAATCATTGATTAAATCCATGATATGGTGATGGATGACAGAAGAGTTAAGGTGCGTGAGATTGCTAGTGCTGTGGGCATCTGGACTGAACGGGTACATAATATTTTGCATAAACATTTGGACATGAGAAAGCTATCCGCAAGATGGGTGCCGCGATTGCTCACGCTTGACCAAAAACGGAATCGTGTGAAGTGTTGCAAGGATGGTTTGCAGCTGTTCCAGAAGAATTCGGAGGACTTTAAGCGTCGTTTCGTCACTGTGGATGAAACATGGACACATTACTATACTCCTGAGACCAAACAACAATCTAAACAATGGGTTACCAAGGGGGAATCTGCACCAAAAAAGGCGAAGACCGTTCCTTCGGCCGGAAAGGTTATGGCGACTGTCTTTTGGGATTCGCAAGGGATAATCCTCATCGACTATCTGGAAAAGGGTAAAACTATTACAGGTGAATATTATTCATCGTTATTGGACCGTTTGAAAACCGAGCTGCAAGAAAAACGCCCGCGATTGGCCCACAAGAAAGTCCTTTTCCATCACGACAACGCACCAGCACACACTTCAGCAGTTGTGGTCGCAAAATTAATGGAAATAGGATTCCAACTCGTTTCACATCCCCCCCTATTCTCCAGACTTGGCTCCCTCGGACTACTATTTGTTCCCCAATTTGAAGAAATGGCTGGCGGGACAAAGATTTTATTCAAACGAGGAGGTGATTGCAGACACTAATGGATATTTTGCAGACTTGGACAAATCCTATTATTCGGAAGGGATCAACAAACTAGAACATCGTTAGACGAAATGTATAAGCCTAAAAGGAGACTATGTCGAAAAATAAAAAAGGTTTACCCCAAACACATAAGTAGTTTTTATTTTTGCACGGACTTTTCAAACCAGCCTCGTATATTATTCTACTTAATTTTTTAGAGTAGATCTAATCCGTCAGAATTGGCTCATCACCCAAGGATTTTAACATAGTCTTAAAAAACACTTCATTTAATTTCTTAATTTACTTACAGATGTTATTCTGACCATTTTTGAGGAGTTTTTTGAGGTTATGTCAAAATGCTGACGTGATGGGTGAATTCTGACCTTAGATTCGATTTTAGCATCTCAAGATGCTCCGTTGCGGTTTTAATTTATTTGTAAAAGTATTTTTGGTCATTTTGGAGGTATTTTTTGAGATTATGTCAAAATCCTTGGGTGATGAGTTAATCCTCACCTCGGATTCATTTTTAGCACACTAAAAAACATATGGTATGGTATCTCACCTTTCAACTACACAACTTTTTTTTTGTGGTCCTGTGTTATTACTGGTATATATATATATATATATATATATATATATATATATATATATATATATATATATATATATATATGTATGTATATATGTATATATGTATATATGTATATATATATATATATATATATATATATATATATATATATATATATATATATATATATATATATATATATATAGTATTATGACCTCGGAATCCCTTAAATATTAAAAGTATTAGCGAATTAGGTGCTTAATAAAATGGAATGTTAAAAAACCGGTCAACTGCAAGTTGGACTTGCGCAATTAGTGTTCGGTATCGTGATAGCCTTTAAAATCAAAACTTTTGTTATGGAGGTATAAAATGATCAGTGACGTCACAAAACACACCCCAAATGAGTTTAATAATGTATAATAATGATAGCATCTTAACTATCCAATAGCCAATAAATTAATCTAGCTGAATCTAGAATCTAGTAATAAAAGTGTAAAACAAATATTTACTACCTAAATAATAGTTTAATTATAAAACTTACACCATATTATTATCCAATATAGTTTTTTTTATACCAGATAAATTATCAAGCGTAAAGCCCTCCTGATAATTTTCGCTCAATCTACACTTTATGAAGAATATTCCAGAATTTTTTCAAAATTTTTTGATTAGTACTTTTGGATATTGGGTGGGAGCCAGAGATTTTTGGCCATTTTTCTAAAACAACATAAAGAAAAGTGTGTGCAAGTGTTACATCATATATATTTTTGAACATGTGCTCACAATTTCATTTTACATCCCATTCGATGATCTGGTAATTTTTTGTTTCACTTTCGATCCCATTGCCCCAAACTTAAGATAAAATTTAATTTTCTAACCACACGGCTCTGATTGGAGCATCAATTCCTATATTTGTTCCAAATTTCAACTTTATATGTCAAATAGTTTCGAAGAAAATTGGGTGTGACACCCGGACAGACGGACACTGAAGGAATCCCATAAGTGTTCCATACGAAACACTAAAAATAAAGGTAAAAATTTTATTTTAGCAGATATCTGTGACAAACGCAATTTGCAAATTGGTTTTTTATTATCGGGAGTTCATTTTCATTAATATGGAAAAATAATTTGTACAGACTACAGGCACTTTCTTTCATAAGATATTTGAAACAGGATTGGTATTTCATGTTAAACTTACATTTCGTGGTATAGTTACATCAGCAAGTTAAAATCTATAAATACGAACCTTTTTAAAACCTTTTTAATTCGAATATAATATCCTGTTAGAGGATTAATTAACTGTTTTAATACAAAACATTCCCAATATAATTTATGTAAATAGGTGTTTTTATGGATATATATTTTCCAAGTGCTCTATTTTAAGCCGTAATGAAAATAACAAGCCTAGAGGTTGAGAGTTCTGCGAGATGGTGTTTCTGGTCTTAAATAAAGAGATCACAAAATTTATCAGAAAGAAATACTAACTATTAATTATTAAATAAATGAACATTGTAGAAATTGACGAAAATAACTGCCAATGTATGCCATATTTCATAAATTTATATTCATATTTAAGTAAAAAAACATCAAACCTCACAATCGCAACCCGTATATATTATCCATTATAATTTAAGCAAAATTGATAGAAATACATAAAAGGGAAAACGGAAGAGTGTAGAAAGACAGAAAAAGGAGAAAAGAGGGTATGACCCTCAAAAGAAAAGGAATTGCTTATTGACCCAAGTTAACCATTACTGATTTAATAAGGGTTATTGATTGATTATGAATGGACTACCTCTCTAACTTGCTTATTTAAAGAGTTAGGCAAAAATGTCAAATACTCAGTTTCTTATACTCTAAAAAAAAAACCCTTTAATACTTATACTGGTATTTAATGTATTAAAATTATTAACATATACATGTACAAATACCATTGTCAATTCGCATTATTGTCAAACCTGCATCGCCATTTTCGTAAAGTTTCTTCTTTATTTTGCATAATAACACCATAAATATTATATATTGATAAAACACTGAAAAACCATATACCGGGAGTTTTATTTCAAAAATAAATAGTCATATAACAATAACGCAATATGCGATTGTTTCTGTTTTAATTTCGTAAAAAAATCTGTAATCAATAAGCCAGAAGTCTAGGACTAACATTATAACAATGGTGGAAATATGACAAAACAAGAGAATAACGGAACATTCTTCTTTATCTTTGTATTATTTCAAAGTGAAGATATCTGTAGGTAATATGGAAGCATATATACTACGTTTTGTTGATGTAATAAACGAATATTTGCGATAATAATAATTCGGAGATATTGTTTTTGTTTTTACTTTGAAATTTTTTACTTTTTATTGCCATTTTAATTCTTAATTTGAAATGTTGTTTTTTGTTGTTGTTGTTGTTGTTGTTATTGGTGTCTGTTTATCTAGATTTTAAAGTGTATTTCTAGGAGGAAGTTATGAATATTTACTTTTATGTGTTCAAAAGATTCAATTATTTGTTTCATGCTAGATGGAATGTTATGTCTGTTTCTCTTGTCTCTATAGTGAACTGCCTCGAAAATGTGTGACGTTGTAAGGGGTGCATCACAGTCTGGACATGTGGGCTGTTGTTCCTTGTTCATAAGGTAACTGTGAGTGGAGTACGTATGTCCTGCCGCTAATCTTCTCTTGTGTACGTTGTCGTTTCTGTTCATGTTGACTGAATGCAATGATGGATAGACATTGGGTTTGATAGGCCATAATTTATTTTTAGGATTTTCCAGATCCCATCCTAGTTGGAAAAGGAATTCATAGATCGATTTTAGATATATATTAAAGTCTGAGTAATAGTTTTCTCCTTTTCAGTGGCCATTTTGGCATAGAAGTCCGCTCTGTCATTTCCCCTATTTCCTATGTGACTAGGCGACCATAGTAGCGAGATTGAGTAATGCTTTAGTGAGGCCGTATACATGAGATCTGTGATCTGCCTGATATAATTGTAGTCTAGATTTTTAGATTTGTTTGCTGCCAGAGCGCTGAGGGAGTCAGATATTATTAAGATGGCAGCCCTGTGGGGCCTTGTTAAGGAATACCTAATCGCCTCTTTTAGTGCAAACAGTTCAGCGGCAAAGATGGAAGAATGATTTGGAAGCTTAAATAATTTTGTGATATTTTGAGTGATAAAGGCTGCTCCAACTCCTGTTTCGGTTTTAGATCCGTCGGTATAGTATAGCACGTGTTTTGAGTATTTTTTTGAAATAATTTCTAGGAATGATTTTCTAAGAAGAGTGTTTGAGCAGTTTGTCTTATCGTAAACTCTCATAGAAAGGTCAATGTTGGGTTGCGGGGAAAGCCATGGTGGAAATAGTTTTTTAATGATTTTGCTGCACTCTCGTTGTTAATATCTAATGAGAAAGTTTATTGTCAGATTTCCTAGAAACTTTCCCTTAATAAGTCTCTCGACTTTCTCAGTAGTGTTATTATTTTTTTCCTAAGTATTCACTGTTATCTTTCGCTCCTAAATTTAATTCTAGTAAAAAGTTACGATAATGGACATTTTTACTGTTTTATAAAGATTAAAAATGTAGGTATTATTCTAATTTTTTTATATTACTACAGTTTAATGTGTTTTTATCTTGTTTCCTCAGTCTTTTTAAGGA
Organism: Pachyrhynchus sulphureomaculatus; assembly: GCA_019049505.1. Lineage (NCBI taxonomy): Eukaryota > Metazoa > Arthropoda > Insecta > Coleoptera > Curculionidae > Pachyrhynchus > Pachyrhynchus sulphureomaculatus. The sequence goes on from CM032446.1 coordinate 184,313,365, forward strand.
TATGATCAACTGTAGGGGAGTTGAAGGCAAAACGACGCATCTTAAAATTTTTTTTATTAGTGTTCCGTACGGAACACTTATAAGATCACTTCGGTGTCTGTCCGTCTGTCACACCCGATTTTCTCCGAAACTATTTGTCATAGAAAGTTGAAATTTGGTAATAATATAGGAATTGATGGTCTCATCAGTGCCATGTAGTTTTGAAAGTTAAATTTTGACTTAAGGGGTTAGTTTTGGGGGGTGAAATCGGAAGTGAAAAAAAAAATTTTTTACTAGGTAATCGAGTATGGCGTCAAATGAAAGTGAAAACACGAGTAAAAAATATATATATAATGTAATATTTGCGCGCACTCTTCTTTGCATTATTTTTAAAAAATCGCGAAAAATCGCTGTCCACCCGCCTTATCTCGAAAAGTACTGATCAAAAAATTTTGAAAAAATTCTGGAATATTCTCCAGGGGGTGTAGATTGAACGAAAATTATCACGACTGCATTACCTTTAATAATTTGTCTGGTATATAAAAAAAACAAAAATTTCAAGGTCATCAATTTTCAGTAAAGATTAGAAACAAACTTTGTTGAAAACTCATTTGGGGTGTGTTTTGTGAAGTTACTAATCATTTTATACCACCGTAACAACATTTTTTTATTTTAAAAGCAATCAACGTACGGAACACTAATTGTGCAATTCAACTTGCACTTGACCGGTTATTTTTAATTTAAGCTCCATTTATGGGTCGTATAGTTTGAATCTTAATAAGTTTGGTTAGTGGATGGCTTTAACAGTACAACATATACAACTCATTACGTGAGGGCCAAGATATTGCCAATACGTAATTAAATTTAAAAAATTACTTTAAAAGGTAATTATATTTTAAAATGATGTTTTCTGTTGAAGATATTTCCCCACTTCTTTCAAAAAATGATTGCTTGTTGTGATAAATTCTGTTAATTAGTTACTCTACTCGTATTTGAATAATAGTTTCACTTTATGTAACTAATATCAGTAAAAATAAGTTTTTTTTAGTCGGTGCCAAATTTTTCTGATGTTAGTGAAGGGTCATTTATTATTTTATTTTCGATATTTGTAAAATCTACTTAAATGTGAAGTTTAAAGTCAAGAGGAATTGTACCACAAATAGTGCAGTAAAAAAAGGTCAAAATAATGGCGTAGTTTAGATATAGCAATATTATGATTTTATCCTCTCTAGGGTATCACCAGGAGTATTGTCTTGAGTTTTGGACCTCGAAAAACTTTGCTTTTTTGCTGATAAACAATTGAAGTTTTCAAAACGAATTTTTTGAGCTTAAAATGTGAATAACTCCGGCTATATCAGTCGGATCGAGATAAACAAAAAACTAAATTCTTCGTAATATCGCTTAAATGTCTACATAACCTACAAAATTGAAAAAAACAGGCAAAAATTTGTTTTTTTTTTCATTCTATTGTACAAGTCGACTAAGTGAAACCGATCGGCTTGAAACTTTCATAAAATATTCCTTTTGTTACAGCAAAAATACCCTGAAATTTTAGTACAAAAATATTGAACCCAGTGGACACAATTGAATTTGTATTTTAAAATTTGAATTATTCACCATTTTATGCCATTTAGTCTAAAATTGATCTTTTTTTTTCAAAATTTATGTCTCGATGTCAGCTTTCCGATGCCATGCCAATTGTTGTTACTTAGTTAATAAAGAAATGTAAAAAAAAACGGTTAAAATGGCTCCAAAAAAAATTTTTTTAATGGCATCGGAAAGCTGAGGTCGAGACATAAATTTAAAAAAAAAATGATCCATTTTGGATAAATTCAATTGTGTCCACTGGGTTCAATATTTTTGCACCAAAATTTCGGGGGTATTTTTGCTATAACTTATTTTCTGAAAGTTTCAAGCCGATCGGTTTACTTAGTCGGTCTGCACAATAAAACGAAAAAAAAAAAACAGTTTTTTGTAGATTTTTTTCAATTTTGTAGGTCATGTACACTCAAAACTAACGAAGATTTGTTGAAAATTTCATTACGAAGAGTTTGGTTTTTGTCTCGATCCGACATATATAACCGGAGTTATTCGCATTTTAAACTCAAAAAACGCGTTTTGAAAACTCCAATTATTTATAAACAAAAGAACACAAGTTTTTCGAGGTCCAAAACTCAGGACAATACTCTTTGTGATACCCCAGAGAGTATAAAATCATAATATTGCTGTATCTAAACTGTACAATTTCAAATGCTTTTTGACTGCACGTTATCAAAATAACGTCACACAAAAAAATTGCTTGCTTGTCAAATTACTGACGTTGCTCCAAGTATTTTGACGAAATTTTGTCGTTGGTTTTTTTGCACTTTATGAGTTTTTTCCTCGCCAAAAATTATTGCAACAAAACTAAAAAGAAAATGGGCGATAATGGTGGAATATCCCAGGTGTACAGCAGTGACGACTTATCTTATTTTTAAGTAAAATTTTGGTCTTAACAGTTTTGATTGGGCCAGGATTCAGTTCAGAATTACCGCAGATCAGGAAGACCGGTTGAGGCCAGGCTGGAAGAAACCATCAGGTGTGCCGAGTGTCAGATCGAGTGAAGATCTCACTGCTTGCTGAATATGTTGGAGTATCCAAACCTTCAGTTTTCAAGATTGTGCAAGAACATTTAGGGATGAAAAATCGTCTATACGATGGATCTTTTGGAAAATTAATGGCGAACGTTTTTTGGGACTGCTCAAGAATTTTGCTTAATGTATATCTGGGAAAAGAAACAAGAATTAGTGGAGAGGTTTAGAGAAGGACGGACCAAAACTTAGAGCAGGCCATTAGTCAAAAACGTGGTTTTTTGAGGCGCAAACAAAAGATTTTTTTGGATAGTTCGTTAGTAAGAGCGGTAGTTATGTACAAAAATACTTTCTGTTAAACTCTGCTCGGTGATAACTTTAAAAAATATCCTCGAATATCTTACTTACGTTTTGGCTTTGAAGCAAATCTCTTAAAAGTGTTTAATTACAGAAATTCACTTTAAATTACCGATAAAATATCACTTACGCGGCCCTTGCTATTCCTACTTTAGAATGACAACAGAGAGATCTAGTTTCATATCCGATTTTTCAACTGATTTAAGAGTTAGAAATTACATTTGAAACCGAATTTAATACTTCCTCTACCTTTTTCGAGTCTCAAATTATGCACCGCTTCAGGCTTCGTGAAAAAAAAAATGAAATCCAAGGAAAAATTATGGTGGTTGGAAAATGAGGTATTTTAATTTAAATTTAATTTTCTCTTTTTCTTTGTATTTTAACGGGTTACATACACGTGGGTGCCGTAAAAAGTATGTACATTTAAAAAAATATGTTAAAGGTTATTAAGTGAACAATACAAAAGAATGGCCATTATATATTTTTATTCTATTTTAAATTATAAGAAAAATATTTTTTTTTAAATATGTTCTAAATGCTAACATTATTTCTTATCGGGTTAAATAGACCACTGATGAAAACTATGGCGCCTCCTTGTCTGCAGGATAACTTCACAAAAAATAATTCAATCTGCAAAAATAAAAATTAATCTTGTAAAATAATATAGTGGTTGAAAGTTGTGTTTTTTTTCTCAAAATTAAAAAAATTTCGTTGTTTTAAACTTTAGTATACAAATTTTGACCAAAAAATTTATGTTTAATTATTTTTAGAAAATTATTATTTAACCTCTCGACATTTTGTAGAAAAAGTAAGTACTAAGACTTAAAAAAAGGTAAAAAATAATAAAAATTGAGAAATATTGTAGATAGTGTCTGAAAACATAGTTTCGAGAAAAACGCGTTTAAATTTTGTGTAGATAAAAAGTGAACTTACGGCTAGTCTCCCATTCCAGCTTCGTACTCTATGCTTTCTTCCTCTGGCAACTTGGTAAACTCCACTAATCGATGCAAAATTCTAACGGGTTTATTTTTAAAAGAAACCGGTTGACAAAAGACATCCGAAACGTAGCTGCCGAGGGGCGCGGCATTTAGACAGGTAGCGGTCCCAATTCGATGCAAGGTCATATTTAATGCTATAACTTCGTAATGCAATGGAATTTTCTTAATTTTTTTTTTAATAATTCTTAGAAGTATAGAGAATAAAAATTCTAAAAAAAATCGAATTTTTGAAAATTCGAGGTATATGTTATCCCCTTAAGTCATAAATAGGATAAAAAAACTAGTAGTATCAGGAGTATAATTGGAAATCTATAGATCATGAAAAGTTTAAATTTGAAGTGAGATTCTATTTGCTAGGTTTGCAGTTAAGTACTAAGCCAGTGGTCGGCAACCTTTTAACTAAGGGGTGCCAGTTTTCATCCATACAACATTTTGCGTGCCGACATAGGTACTTACTACAACTAAAATTAACAAAAATTAACTTAAATTAACTTAAAATATTGCTTTTAGAAGGTTTAATTACAAAAAAATTTTAACATTTAACAAATAATTTTATTATACTAGTCCTAGGACCTAGTGTGAACCCTGTGCTTGAAGTTCTTTAGAGAGTTTTTCTTACATCCGGTTCATGTCTGGTTATTTTCAGTGTCATACATGCTTCCGAGTTGTCTGTTGTCAGCCTGCCTCGGTACGGGTTGAAAATCACTCTCATATGGGAAAAAAGTTGTTCACAGATATAGGATGATCCGAAAGCTGTAAGCATGGCAAACGCTACTTTCTTAAGACAAATAAATTTCTCTGGTAAACTCATCCAACAACTGAGTATCTCGTTTGAATGGTTCTGGCAGTCACCTTCTAATACCCTTTTTAATTCTACAAATTTCGTGTTCCATAACTCGGAGCTTTTCAGAATTCGTATAAATCCAGAACTGTTTTGCCTGAACCTTGTAACTTTAAGTTGAGTTCACTGAGATAGTTTGTAATATTAGTACGAAACATTAACATACAGATCCAGTTCTTATCTTCTAGTTCAGGATAAGCATCCACTTGATTTTTTTCCAACAAGAACGAATTAATTTCGCCCAGACATTGCACAAATCTAGAGAGCACTTTACCACTGCTGAGCCAGCGTACATTATTGTGCAATGGTATATCTGAATATGCACTTTCTAATTCCTGCAGAAACGCCTTAAATTGTCTATGGATCAGTGAAGAACGACCTACAATGTAGTTAACTATTTTAACCACCCTATCGATCACGGATTTTAAACTTCCAGCGGAGATTTTAGCGCACAAACGCTCTTGGTGAATTATGCAATGAAAATTCAAAACTGATCGACCCATGTGTTCAATAAAAAGGGAAACAAATCCTTTATGTCTCCCAATCATAGCAGGAGTGCCATCTGTCGTTACGCAGAAAATTTTATTTAAATCAATATTCCGCTTTTCAAAATGTTTAACAAATTCTGAAAATATATCCTCTCCTCTTCTAGTTCCCTGTAATGGGAGCAGACAAGTCAGCTCTTCAGACACACTGCCATCATCGAAGTATCGCGCAACGATTGCCAGACGGGCAATGTCATTAATATCGACACTGTCATCCAATGCTACACTAAATACAAAACTCCGTTTGATAGCGTCTCTCTGCTGTTTTTGGACATTTTGTGTCATTTCGGTAATTCGTCTCTCGATGGTCCGCGCTGATGCCGGTATATTCCTAATCCTGGATAATATTGTATCCTTATTGGGCAAGTCGTCGAATAAAATCTCGCTAGTACTCAAAAACGTTTGCTTCACAAATTCTCCGTCAGTGAACGGCCTACCCTTTTGTGCCAACGATTGTGCAATTTTGAAACTGCATTCAGTTACTTGATTTTTTCCTTGGAATACTTTGCTAAAGAATGTTGACTGTTTCTCGTATTGTTTACTTGCTCTTTGTATTGCCTCCCTTTTATCAACATTATCTTTAAATGACGATTCATGTTTTATCTGGAAATGTCGTTGAACACTGGATGTCCGGAAAACTACGCTTTCCCGACATAGGACACAAATGGCCCGATCGTTTTGCTGTACAAAACCGTAATCTGTCGTCCATGAAGTTTGAAATGATCGAACGTCTACCTTCTGTTTCTTCGCGGCCATAACGCAACGTAATTTTAATTTTTAAACTTTTCGACGACTATTGACTGGAACGTATGTTACTTCTATACTAAATGATCCAAACGTATAGCCGCTTACTAAATATAGAGAAATAATGTTTCCAGAAAATTCCAATAAATACGTTTATTAAATTTCTTAGAATAAAAATTATTATCTACAACGCGCCCATTGCAAACAAAGGGCCGCCTAGAAGTTAAATCTAACAAAAACTAAAGTTCGGCAATATAAAAAGAGTTGCGGCGCGCGTCGGAACTCAAGTCAAACAAAAACCGCTTTATAGCGGCTCTTTTGATCTGAATTGAGGACGTTTATTTGTGTTTTTGCCTAGGCTTATATTTTGAGGCTTGCCGTCTTTAATACTTGCCGAAATTAAAGCCAAACCAATGCATTCAGTAAAATTATAAATTACAAAATATATATTTTGTAGTTTTTGGTAATAATACCTAGTGACCTATATAATATATCGTTTTTGTTTGTATCGTTAAAGTAATACTGTCTTCGATTATTTACTTAATTTCGAAACATGTCCCAGATTACAGAATTAATGTGTAAACTTTGAATAAGTACGCGTGCCATTCAAAATTGCTTGGAGTGCCAGAGATGGCACACGTGCCATAGGTTGCCGACCCCTGTACTAAGCTATTTCCGCTTTAACCAGAAACCGGATGTGGAATACAATGGGTTAGATTTTAGGAATCCGAAAGAAGAGAATTTTTAATTCAATATCCATTTTTATATCTTTTACATTTTGAGGCATACTTCCAGTTTAACTGAAAATAATACAGTGACGGACTTTTCCTTTATCTTTTTTAATTCCTGAGTTATAAACTACTTTTAGTATAACGGATATTAAAAAATGGTATATAATAGCTCAGGTTTCGGAATTGAAATTTGATAATTTGGGTTTATACTTTAGTTCTTGAATTTTTGTCTAAAGTTAAAATAGAAGTGAGTCAGATATAAAAGGTTTAGATTATGAGGAATACAGATTTTAAACCTTTTTTACTTCATCTGGTTAGTCATCACCTCCGGTTTACTTGCAAACCGAAAGTTGGACAGAAGATTAGATTTAAAGGGTTCTGTCTATGAGAAAATAGGAATTTGAAGCTTGATTTCGTTGCTTTTCCGTTTTTGGGTTATAGGCATGACAGACACACCGACGGACAGATGAAGGAATAATTTAAAACCACTGTTACGTCTCGAATTAAAAAGAAACCGCTAAAAAATACCGTTTTCTACAATTTAGAAGACACTATTGCATCTGTAAAAATTTAAATTTTATATCCTGACTAGCCGTGCCCGGGGCTCCGCTCGCGTGGATCGTCACTGTTTATTCCTTATGTTACCTAACGTAACATAGAACATATGTATTTTATAAAAAAAAACACTTAAATCAGATAAGTGGTTCTTGAGTGCTTAGCGCATTAACGGATAGTCAGACAGAGAGACGATGTGTTTTATATATATTATAGATTTTCTCTTGATACATATTAAGGTAAGATTTAAAAAAAAACAGGTAAATCGGATTAGTGGTTCTCGAACGCTAACGGACAGACAGAGAGACAGAGAGTCGTTGCATTTTATATATATTGTATTTTTTGTTACATGATATTGTTCCATATTTAACGGTTTAGGCAGCGTATTGCAAGAGAGTGCGCTGGCGGCAAACTTTTTTCCGATTTGATTCACTATTATCGTCACTGCTTATTTCTTATATTACCAAACGTAATAAAATATATCCTATAACCTGGCCAGAGAACATATGTATAAATCTAAAAAGAACCGTAAATCGGATAAGTGGTTCTCGAGTGATAAGCGCACTAACGGACAGACAGACAGAGAGACGTTGCATTTTATATATATTATAGATTATTGATTACTATTATTATTACATAACCTGGAAAGAGAACATATGTACGAATATAAAAAAATACGTAAATCGGATAAGTGGTTTCAAGTGATAAGCGCACTAAACGGACTAACAGACAGACAGAGAGACGTTGCATTTATATATATATATATATTATATATTTTGCTGCATGATATTGTTCCATATTTAATGGTTTAGGCAGTGTATTGCAAGAGAACGCGCTAGCGGCAAACTTTTTTCCGACTTGATTACTATTATCGTCACTGCTTATTATGTTACCTAACGTAATAAAATATATCTTATAACCTGGCCAGGGAACATATGTATGTTTTAAAAAAAAGCACGAAAATCGGATACATGGTTCTCGAGTGATAAGCGCACTAACGAACAGACATATAGACAGACAGAGAGACGTTTCATTTTATATATATATATATATATATATTTATATATATATATATATATATATATATATATATATGTATATATATATATATATATATATATATATATATATATATATATATATATATATATATATATATATATAGTATATATATATATATATATATATATATATATATATATATATATATATATATATATATATATATATATATATAATAGAAGATTATAGATAACCTGGTCAGAGAACAAATGTTTGAATTAAAAAAAAAACACGTAAATCGGATAAGTGGTTCTCGAGTAATATGCGCACTAACGGACGGACAGACAGACAGTCGCAGAGACGTTGCATTTTATATATATTATAGATATATTAAACATATCTTATTTTGATAAACCAATATGTATAATCTTTGTCGACTACTAGCTCACTGTAGTTGTTTACCCGTAAAACATTTCAACACTACTTAGTGCCGAGTGCGTCAAAATGCTAGGAAATATTTAAAAGGTCCATCTTGCCTGCGGTACCTATTTTGCTTTCAGTTCCCCTAAATATGTTAAGGGATAAAATGATTAAATAACCAAATTAGAGCTGTTTGTATTCTGACTTTGTAATGGATACAACTGAGTTTCGTACACATAATTTATCACTTAACCTATTTCTTGACTTTTTTAGGAGAATGATTATTATCTTTGTTTCCGTTGTGTTAGTTAATAGTTTTTTCAGTATTGTGGTCAAATACTACCGAAACTAATACTAAATAAATACCATAATGTAAATAGAGCACGTCTATAAAATCTACAATAAAAAGTAATAAATAAAGCGCATACAAAATATGCAACGGTTAAAAATAAGATAGGCAAAGTAGTAGTGGATCAGAAAATAAGGTCATTCATACTGAAAAAACTTTAAAATTTGGAAAGCCTTCGAAACTGAATGAGTTACTTTTTGAAATCCTGTTTCTGTTATGGATACTGGAGAATTTACAAGGGAAATCAAAACCATCTTTGAAGATCCCAGGCATAGAATAGTCTCCACAGACTCAAATTCTAAGATTAATGGATCATCGACGAAGAGATCAAGAAGAAAAATTGAGCGAAATTCTATAAACTTCTCAAAGCCCATAAAGCAGATGTTTAATAAATCATCTTCCCATTATACAACCTGAAAAGATACCTAGTAGGCACACTATAATTTATAGCACAAAAGCCGAGTCGTACGTACGAAGTTCAGAGGATTTTACCCAGATTGTGGACTCCTTTACCATAAGCCCTAACATCATCGCTCGTTCCGACGTCAAGTTATATTACCCGGCATATCAATTAAGGAAGCCCTACAACATATAGCATATAATGAAAAGATTCTAGCTCATGTAATACATCTGTCATTGCCAGAAAAATTAATACTTTATCAGGTGTACAAGTATGAAATGCGGATTTCAGACAACAGATGGTGCACCAATGCAGTTTGTACTATAAAGATTTGACACCGCGCCTTTCCGTTGTGTCATCAACGAGTGTCAGACTCGCACGAGTGTATAAATTGGAAAAGTGTGTGCATAGTGTTGTGTTATTGTGTTCAATATGTCGAAATTTATACCGAACAAAGAGCATTCGCGGACAGCATTAATTTTTTGTTTTTATTTGAAGAAAACTGCTGTTGAATCATACCGATTACTTCGAGAAGCTTATGGTGAACATGCTCCATCGCAAGATACGTGTGAACGATGGTTTCGGCGTTTCAAAAGTGGTGACTTCGATGTTGCAGACAAGGAACGTGGAAAACCGCCAAAAAAATACGAAGATGTGGAATTGAAAGCACTGTTCGACGAAGATGATTCGCAAACACAAAAACAACTCGCCGAGCAATTGGGCGTTAGTCAACAAGCTGTTTCCAATTGGCTACGAGAGATGGGAAATATTCAGAAGACCGGTAGATGGGTACCACATGAGTTGAACGACAGGCAAATGGAAAAGCGCAAAAACACGTGTGCCATTGTGCTCGCTCGGTACAAAAAGAAGTCGTTTTTGCATCGTATAGTTACAGGGGATGAAAAGTGGATTTATTTTGAGAATCCCAAGCGCAAAAAATCCTGGGTAGACCCAGACGCACCATCCACATCGACCGCAAGACCGAATCGCTTTGGCAGAAAGACGATGCTCTGTGTTTGGTGGGACCAGATGGGCATGGTCTATTATAAGCTGTTAAAACCTGGGGAAACGGTTAATACTAAACGTTACCAACAACAATTGATCGATTTGAACCGTTCGCTGCTTGAAAAAAGAGGCAACACAAAGCCATTTTTCTTCATGACAATGCTCCATTACATACGGCAAAACCAGTTCGCGACACGTTGGAAGCTCTCAGCTAGGAAATTCTACCCCATGCGGCTTACTCACCAGACTTGGCTCCTTCCGATTACCACTTGTTTGCATCGATGGGTCACGAACTTGCTGAGCAGCGCTTTGGTTCGTACGAAGATGTGAAAAAATGGCTCGATGAATGGTTCGCAGCAAAAGGGTAAGATTTTTACTGGCGTGGTATTCACAAATCGCCGGAAAGATGGGAAAAATGTACAACAAGCGATGGAGCATACTTTAAATAAAGCATTTTTTATCATTCTTCCGAATTTCATACTTGTACACCTGGTATGTACGACAAACAAATATATCGATAAAAAGAAGGTGCAACTATGGAATCATTACTATAATTAGCAGTTGCCAATTTCTTCAGCATCTAGTTTGAGGAGAAAAGCAATGAAGATGGAAACCATGAAACTGAAGTTGTGGATTTGATACGTCGATGACGTATTTGTCGTACAGCCATTCAGCAAAGACCAATTCTCCAACATTCTAAACAATCTAAATTCCATTCTTCAGAGAATTCAGATAAACTGCCTTTCCTAGACGTACATCTTACCAAAAGTAACTGGTCGTTACACTTATTTATTAATTTATTTAAGTATATTTGGCCTGATTACATACATAGGTAGTAGGTTGTTAACAGAAATTCAATAACGTCCGTGGCAGCACTACCGCGTTGTTTAAAAGGTGCTGTGAAATAAAAAAATATATGTTTCGGCACTTGGACAACGTTGACGTGTATTACGACATCCTCGTCGATGTCCTTAGGATATGAAAAAGGGTAAAATCCCTACTCAGGCGGGGAGGTGAACAATAAAAAAATAATAATAAATAAAAGAATAACAAAATTCGCGGAGCAAATCTAATAAAGACCTGGATACTAGAACAAAGACAAGGGATGACCGACAGGATTAAACGCCTTCTGTGGGTACATTCCTTTTTTAATATCCGGCATATCTTTTTCATATAAAGGTAATATTAACTATACTCTTATAAAAATCTTATAAACTTTTTTTGTTTCTCAAGTTGGAGAAAATAGCGGTAGACGTTTACTATATTCGATCTATATTATTATTCACTAACGAATTATTGAAGCAGCGGCTCTTTCCAGAAAGGCTTCATTAGAGATTAAATACGTTGTTACTTTAGCCGTATTTTTTTTGATATCCTGAAATCCTCGTAAAAAGCCCTTTCATTTGATGCTTCAAATGTTTTAACAATTTTTGTTTCTAGCTAGGGTCATTAGCAGTATCACGACTATTTCTTGAGCTCTCATTCATTAAAATCAAACCCTCTGTTGAGACATTATGAGAGAACAAAGAAACATACCTACATAGTGGTGAAAAACATTATTTTGTGAATACAGCCGGGTAAATAGTTTCATTTACTGGAATAATAGTTTCCGCAGATATGTATAAAGAAAAATAATAGTTTCGCAGATATATATATATATATATATATATATATATATATATATATATATATATATGTATATATATATATATATATATATATATATATATATATATGTACAAATATATTCTTAAATTGTAAAAACAACGTCGTTTAGAACTCCCCTTGCATAAAAATAAATTGAACTTTTTGAAAATAAAAGAAAATAATAGTGCCTATCGGTTATTTTAAAACATGCCTAATTATAATAGTAAATATGGTAGTGTATTTTGACAAAACAGTTAATAAATAAGTTTGTGCACCGACTGACTTTAGTGTTAAATTTGATTAGCGCAACACCTCAAATATTTTAAAAAATATATATAAGTGAATGGTTATCTGATTCCGAAGTAGTTTGAGCGAAGTTAACTTTCAAAAAATGCATAATTTTACCAAAGAAAAGCCGAAATCAATTGTGAGATTGACGGAAGATGAATGGAGGAATCCAAAATCAACTGTGCATAACATTTTGAATTTCAGTTTCGTAGACACACTTCGTCCAATGCATTTAACTTATGTAGTACCCTGGGAATTATTGCCCTTTTCCTGACTTCCTTTACCAACGAAAAGAAACTGATACGACCCTATTTAGAGTGTTGAAGTGGCAGTGGTCACAACGCTCAACAGTATCCCAAAAATCTATATATCTGAAAACTAATTTGGCGAATTAATTGGCTGTGCCAAACGCTGATGATTGATTAAAGAAAACATACACTATTAATTTTTTTATCTATTTGCTTCCTTTCAAAATAATCTCCCCTTTACAACTTATGCCGACGTCTCTCTTTTTCTGGTATTGCCTTCAAAGCGACCAGCGAAGTTCTTTAGAGCTTCTATAAGTTCAAAAGAGTACCCATGAGGCGGTAATTTCAACTTAGGGTACAGAAAAAAGTCACATAGTGCCATATCTGGTGAATACGGTTCTGGAAAGATTATAGTGTCATTTTTACCTAAAAAGTTACGCATGTTTATAGCATTGTGCGAAGGTGTGTTATCGTAATGTAAGATCCAGGAGTTATCCTGCCACAATTCATGCTTTTTCTTTAGAACTGACTCAGGTCAATGACGTATAACACCTAATCAATACTCCTTTTTAACTATTTGGTCAGTTGGAAGTAACTATTTATGCACAATACCACGGTAATAACGGAAAACAGACTTTGAAGTGTATTATTAGTTTTAGTTCACCTTTTGCACGATATTCATTTGATTATTGCTTTATATTCCGGTCATATGAATAGATTCACGCCTCATTCTCAGTCATTCAAAGAAATGATCTCTTTAGCGAGTTTAAAATGTTTTTCAAGAAAATTAAATTATCTATAATATATATAAAATGCAACGTCTCTCTGTCTGTCTGTCTGTCCGTTAGTGCGCTTATCACTGGAGAACCACTTATCCGATTTACGTATTTTTTTTTAAAAACATACATATGTTCTCTGGCCAGGTTATAGGCTATATTTTATTACAATAGGTAGCATAAGGAATAAGCAGTGACGAAAATAGTGAATGAAGTCGGAAAAAAGTTTGCCGCTAGCGCGTTCCCTTACAATACACAGCCTAAACCATTAAATATGGAAAAATATTATGTACCAGAGAATATCTATAATCTATAATATATATAATGCAAGGTCTCTCTGTCTGTTTGTCTGCCCATTAGTGCGTTTATCATGCGAGAACCACTTATCCGATTTACGTGTCTTTTTTTAAATTCATACATATATTTTTCGGCCAGGTTATATAATAATAATAATAATAATCTATATCTATAATATATAAAAAATGCAACGTCTGTCTGTCTGTCTGTCTGTCCGTAAGTGCGCTAATCCCTCGAGAACCACTTATCCGATTTACGTGATTTTTTAAATTCATACATATATATAAACATATATATATATATATATATATATATATATATATATATATATATATATATATATATATTTATTTTATTACATCTATAATATATATAAAATGCAACGTATCTCTGTCTGTCTGTCTGTCCGTTAGTGCGCTTATCACTGGAGAATCACTTATCCGATTTAAGTACTTTTTTTTTTTAAAACATACATATCTTCTCTGGCCAGGTTATCTATCTATAATATGTATAAAATGCAACGTTTCTCTGTCTGTCTATCTGTCTGTCTGTCCGTTAGTGCGTTACATGCTGTTTTTTAAAACATACATATGTTCTCTGGCCAAGAATAAGCAGTGACGATAATAGTGAATCAAGTCGGTAAAAAGGTTACCGTTAGCGCGTTCTCTTGCAATACACTGTCTAAACGTCTGTTTGTCTGTCTGTCTGTCCGTTAGTGCGCTAATCACTTGAGAACCACTTATGTTTTTATAAATTTATACATGTTCTATATAATTCGATATAATTCGATACAAGCCTAGATAATGGGAGATAAGTATAAATAATGGGAGATAAGGAGAATAAATGGGAGATAAGCAGATATAAGTCTAGATAATGGGAGTTATGGTGAGATAATGGGAGATAAGGAGAAATAATGGGAGATAAGGAGAAATATTGCGAGATAAGTGGAGATAAGCCTAGATAATGGGAGATAAGGTGAGGTAATGGGAGATAAGGGGAAATAATAGGAGATGAGCAGAGATAAGCCTAGATAATGGAAATTATGTAGAGATAATGGGAGATAAGGAAAGGAAAAATAATGGGAGATAAGGGGAAATAATGGCAGATATTTTATGACGTTAGATAACATAAGGAATAAGCAGTGGCGACAGTAGTGAATCAAATCCACGCGAGCGGCGCAGCGGGCACGGCTAGTTTGTTAATGAGACGACATAACACACGAGATAAGCTCAAATCGTTGTTTAAAATCGATGGTATTAATCCAGCTGGTAGTTTGGCAAGGTTTTCCAGATATTTAATACTTAAATGGCGATAACTGCGAACAAGATCATTGATCTTATTTATGTTTGCTCCTGCGTACGGTGGGACGAAGGCCCATTGTGCAACTCAAAATTCCGGCTACCTTTCAATTTTTAAGGTATTGCATTAAATTAAAAAATTAAATTAAAATACTCGTCAGATATAGCGCTTCAATTTGTACTTGCAACTTTTTTGTTATTTCTTTTTTTTTTTTAATTTTGGCTGAAAGTGGAAGGTCTCTATTTTTTAAATATTACTTTTTTGGGCGATGAACTTTTTACTGTGTGCATTGAAATCTCGATAATTTTCTTATGGTAAGGTGAGGTCTTTGATTACTGCAAAAATAGTCATTTTAGCGAAAATTTTGAGGATTTTAAGCTATTGGCCAATTTCAGTTATTTTTAGCTTTTTTATAGTTTTTTTCAGCTGTTGATGAAAGAACGAGGAATTTCTGGTTCAACAATATTATTTTAAGGTAGTAAATAATATATACTTTACTAACTTTGGTCAAAATTAACTAATTTTCAATAAATGGCTAATTTTCAATTTATTTAAAAATTTTATTTCTTTGTTTTTATTTGAAGCAAGTGGGAATTTTTGGAAGATAATAATCTACTTGTATGGGGTATACAAAAATGAATAATATTATTTTGCTCGGAATAAATTTTTATAGTAATTGATTATTTTTTGATCAGTTTTGTTTTTTTTTTTTTTGATAAATGTGTGAAAAAATTGTATTTTACGAGCAAATATTTATTATTTATTGGATAATATTGTGTATCATGTATATATATATATATATATATATATATATATATATATTCACTTGAAGAATGCAATTTATTTTGCACATTAATAAAAATTTATAAAAAACCGGTCGGTGCAAGTTGAACTTGCGCAATTAGTGTACCGTACGTGGATTGCTTTTAAAATAAAAATTTTTGTTACGGAGATATAAAATGATCAGTGACTTCACAAAACACACCCCAAATGAGTTTTCAACAAAGTTTGTTTTTGATCTTTACTGACAACTGGTGACCTTGACCTTTTTGATATTTTTTTTTTATATAACAGATGAACTATTAAAGGTAATAATTTTCGTTCAATCTGCACCCTGTGTAGAATATTCCAGAATTTTTTCAAAATTTTTTGATCAGTACTTTTTCTTTTCACTTCTGATTTCACCCCCCAGAACTAACACCTTAAGTCAAAATTTAACTTTCAAAACTACACGGCTCTGATGAGGCCATCAGTTCCTATATTAGCACTAAATTTCAACTTTCTATGTCAAATAGTTTCGGAGAAAATCGGGTGTGACAGATCGACGGACGGACGGACAGACACCGAGTGATCTTATAAGTGTTTCGTACGGAACACTAAAAAAGAAACAAAATGGTCCAAAAATGGTCAGTTACTACAAACAACACTTATTTCGAACAAAATAATATTATTCATTCTAATATATCTCATACAAGTAGATTATTATCTTGAAATAATTCTCATTTGATAAATTTCAAATCAAAACAAAGAAATAAAATTTTTAAATGAATAAAAAGTTTGCCATTTATTGAAAACTAGAATAATTTTTGCCAAAATTTTTATAGTATCCATTATTAAGTACCTTAAATCAATATTGTTGAACCAGAAATTTCCCGTTTTTTCTTTATCGGCTGAAAAAACTATAAAAAACAGAGGGAAAATAACTTAAATCAAAATCCTCAACATTTTCGGTAAAATGATTATTTTTATAGTAATTGGAGACCTCAGAAATATATTACCATGAGATTTCAAGAGTATTATTTAAAAAATAGAGACCTTCTTCATCTTTCAGCCAAAATTACAAAAAAAAAATTAACAAAAAAGTTGCAGGTACAAGTTGAAGCGCTATGTCTGACGAATATTAAAAAAAAAAATTAAAGCAATATCTTAAAAATTGAAAGGTAGTTGGAATTTTGAGTTGCACAATGAGACTTCATGCGACCCTGCAGCGGCTGCGGTGGATGGCCTCCCACAACTCGGTTTGTCTTCAATTGCTTCTGTACTCTCTTTAAATGATTTGTACCCTACCAGTTGACAACCTTTGATCTTGCTTCAGAATCAGCACCGTTACACTTTTCAAATATTTTTAACGTATTTTTTGTTTTAAGATCAAATTTAATTAACTAATTTAAAATCACTATCAAGAAATTTTCATAATTAGAAAGCATATTTTTATTTCTAACCTAAATGTGAAAAAAATTTTCGTCAGATGTTAATGGGCCGGAGGTCCTTTTCTTCAATCAGTAAAAATAACACATCCCTTTTATTTTAAAAATCCCATATAAAATTACGTATTCAAAGATGCAGATGTGACCTACTTTTTATCCTATCTAGAATTGTTATTAGAAGAGCCCTACGCTCAGCAGCCAAGACCTACTTTTAAAAGGTTAAAGGTTATAAGGTGAATATGTCATCCGGGTTGTTGCCCTTATTTTAACTTCATAGCTTCTATATTGCCTTCTTGAACATCCTTTTAAAAAAGTTTTCAAAGTTTTTAGTAATCAACCTCTAATTTAATTTCATACATATTTATTAAGTAAAACGTTCATTACAACAGCAACATACAGTGTTTGGTAAAAAGTAACGACACATGAGGGAATGTTTTTTGTAAAATAATTTGAATTGAAAATTTTCTTGCAGGTTAAATTTGTTTTCTATTCCTGGTCAAGGTCAAATTTTCGGTGGGACGGATTGCTAATTTGTCAAGACTGACCAAAATAATTTAAAATTTTAAATTGGTACATATTGAAATTTGATTTGTATCAGCCAGTTACGTTAAAACTTTTATTTTATAAAAGCTTAAAATTCAAAAAAATGCAGATGATTTTGCAGGGATTATATAGCTAATTAAAAACATAACATAAACAGTATTTTGTGAGGCTGTCTAGCTTCTTAAAACCAAAAAATATTCTGTTGAGTAAAAACTTAAAACTTTGTAAGAAATTTGCTTCACAGCGAGAACTATTAAATACCTTTTAAAGGTCCTGCTCAGTGATTATTGCTTATTTTTACTGCTTTATTGATTATTATCCATTTGACGTAATTTTTAAATTATCTCTAAAATTAAAAAATTTTACCAAAATTAAAAATAAAGATGTAACAATAATGTGAGTAATATTTAGAAAAATTGTACGAATAATGTAAAAAACAAAGCGAAATTGATATCAATATTAAACTGACTTTCATCGTATCCTATGGTAACTTCCTAATTTAGAGGGACATTACTCAGTATATATCACAACTACACCAAAGACTTTATTTTTGATCTTGACGCGCGATTCGCTAACCATGTTAGCTTCATCAGGAGCGATGATTGACCAAAGCTAAACTACAAATCTACGCTATTTAAACTTAGCCTAACCCTTGAATTACTCTGGCGGAACTAATGGCATAGGCGAGGCCATCAGTTCCGGTTAAGTAACCAGTAGAGGGGACTATAAGGAATAGGCCCTCTGTTTTTGTTTAAACTACCTTTACATTTTAAAATTTCCATGCTTTCGTATGCGTTCAACAATCTCTTATCAGAAACATTTTTAATTAATGTTAAATTATCTAATGTTACAGTATGAACAGTTTCAAGGGCATGTTCTGCAATAAATTTCACTTTTCTCATAATTAGGAATCTTATCTCTGGGATTTCCTAAGATATGCCTCAGATTGTCTGATGACTTATAGATTAAGATGAGGTCTACCTTATTAAATACCTTACTGAGTCCCCTGCTATCTTTCGGATTATATGATATGGAGACAAAACTTGGTCTTATTTTCTTTGCGTGCAAAAACGGTGGAATTCTGAATATTTAACCTGAACTTATGTCTGTTTATTAACTTGTTTACTAAGTCTTCGTCATAACCATTAACTCTAGTTATATTTCTAATACGATTCCTTTCGTTATTGAAGTTTACTCTATTCAGAGGAAAAGTGACCAAACGATGAACTAAAAAATGGAATGCGGCTAATTTGTGTTGTTTGCGATGAAATGAATCATTAGGAATATATCTATCTGTTACTGTGTATTTTCTATAGATATCCAATTCTAACCTATTATCATTTTTAATAATTAATATATCTAGAAAAAGCAGTTGTCCTTTGTTCTCAATTTCGTAAGTGAATTTAATAGAATCATATCGGCTATTTAATTTAGAAACAAAATCATCTATGTTTGCATTTTTTGTATCAAAAATCGAGAAAACATCATCCACATACCCATACCATACCCTTGGGAAATATTAAATTGGAGTACACTGAACAACATACAGTATGCTGATGATACTGTTCTATTAGCAAATAATATCAAAGATCTCCAGCAACTGATCAATCGAGTCGTAACAGCCAGCGAAAGATTTAGAATAACTATGAATATAAGAAAAACCAAGTGGATGGTAATAACAAAGAAAAATCTACCACCAGAATTTCTCGAAATATTGGACAACACCGTAGAACAGATCTCCACATTTAAATATTTGGGAACCAATATAAATGACAATTGGGGCCCAAGAAAGGAAATATATTCCCGAATTGAACAGGCCCGAGTAACATATATGAATATGAATAAATTGTGTGACAGCGCGTATGTATTCTCCGTACTGTTTTATGGATGTGAGTGCTCGACCCTTGACCGCCATTGGCCTTGATAATCTCCTGTAACCTTCTTGCCATGCTTGCAACCAGCTTTTTAGTAACTTCTGCTGGCATGTTCTCCCATTCGTTCAATATTCTGTTTTTTAATTCTTCTCTATTTGAAACATTATGTTTGTCAACGCGCCGTTGAATTTTCTCCCATAGAGGCTCGATCGGGTTAACACCGGGATTGCGGAGGTGTATGAAGCTGCTGTCGTACATTATGGATCATCCATTCTCGCATCAAGTTTGCGGTATGTTTCGGACCACTGGCCTGTTGGAAAATGTATCTTTTCTCAAGTGCTAATTTTTAGACACTTTCCCTTAAATTGTCTCTCAAAATGTTCAGATAAACATGCTGATCCATGGCACCATTAATAAAATGTAAATTTCCAACCTCTCCAGCGAACATGCATCCCTAAAGCAGAACATTGTCACCCCTCGCGGTGGAACAAATATTTTTAATATCGAATGCGGTATTTTTCTTTCTCCAAACCCTAGTTCTGACGTCAGACTCAAAAAGGTTAATTTTAGTTTCATCACTAAAGATTACGGATTCCCAAACTTCAGGAGGTTTAGTAACGTATTCCCTAGCAAAAGCTAAAGTCTTTTTGCAATTAGCTTTTGAAATTAACGGCTTCTTCCTGGCTGCACACCCCTTATAGCCTGCCCTGTGTAAACAATTTCTCACTGTTTATGAACAAACATTTTTCGAAAATAGTTCCTGTACTTCTTCTTTTAATTTTGGTGCACTTTTCTTGGGATCTATAATTATTTGTCTAACAATACTGGCCTCGTCACATAGAGTCAGGGACGACCGGAGCGTGGTCGAATTTTATAGGAACCCGTTGATTTATACTGGTTTACAATATACTCAACAGTAGCATGCCACTTTTTAACAATTTTTCCTATATTTCTGTACGATTGTCCATCTTTCCACAAATCAATTATGAATTATGATCTTGCGAACTTGAAATGGAATTTTACAATTTCTTTCGCTCATTTTTAATACTACTTTGAAAACCCACTGCAAAATTATTAGTAACAAGTGACAGATTATAAAGTATGGCCGAAAATTATTTATTTGTTTTCAGTTTAGCGAGCAATAGATAGCTTGATAAAATGCAGCTGATTATAACGTGTTTTTTTCAATGCAGTTCTTAAGTGTATGCAGACTTTTTTGACATTAATTTTGTTTACATTTTTATAACAATAATGTAACTTCTAAATAAAATGCTCCGTAGTTGTTTTTAATGCTAATCCTCGTTGGTTAAGTTTCAAATATTAATTTAAACATATTTTCTTATAGTTCCAATTAATTAGTTAAACATGACATAAAAACAGTATAGAAAGCAGGTGGTGTATGGAGACTTTTTGGACTGACTGTGTAATGAAGGGCCCAAAGTACGAATTGCTACGTATAATTATTGAAGGCAAAATAAAGGGCAAAAGATTGAGCGGAAAACGACAGAATCCTTGGCTGAAGGACATGAGAAGGTGGTTTGGATGTGTGTCGCGTTATATTTTTCGAGCAGCAGTTTCTAAAGATCGTCTAGCTATATGGATCGGTTAAGAAACATATCACTTCTTTCCGGGTCATGCATTTAGAATTTCTAGTGTACCATTAGCTATTTTTTTTCTGAACCAGTAGCTATGTCATTTTACAACTTTTTGATAACTTACATGTTTTGATATCTTGCATCGTTTCGATGATTTTTGGCAAAACATCTAAATTTTCGGACAATCTTTGAACTTTAACTTCGTTTTAGTGCGAGTTATGTAATATTTTGCCAAATATCAACCAATCAATGCAAGATACGCAGAAATACAAAGATCGAAAAGTTGGGAACAAAATAAGGAAGCGGCTGACTTATCACACAAAAGTTTTCTGTGAAGAGAGGGATGACCCATAAAAAAATATTGTACCAAATATTGTAGTGTATAACGAACATGAATGAAGTATAGTCAAAAATGTCTACGCATAAAATAAGGCAAACCGAAAATATATTAAAATTCACAGCTTACGCAATCAACCAGTTCTAGATAGCAAGTTTTAGGGATTTATTACCCGTGTGCAATATAATATGGAAGGTACTAGGTTATTTAAAAAGAAACAGCATATATATTTTTCTTTCAATGATTGTTATGTCCTCACGGAATCGTAGTTTCTTTTTTTTATGCATTTTTTTGTTACAACTAGGCAAAAACTTCTGCACTATGAATAGCCTTGATAAAAACTGGAATTACATTCGAATTGTTGACTAACTAGAACACAACTTTATGTAATGAATGCATATTAGGCTAGAAAATCTGGATAGGTCCCATGTGGTTCTTTTTTTTATTTTTAAACAGAAAAAATAGTCAATACGGTATAAGTTCTACGCTTATTTTTTACATGCCTTTATCCTTATCGTTATCTCAAGCATGCGTAGTATTAACGCAACGAAACTTAGGGGATTTTTTTTTTATTCGTTTCATGGTTAAGCACACCGGTTATTAGTATTTAATGGGTGACAAGTTTCTGAATTAAAATTGTTTCTAGCAGGTTTCTATCACCTCCTTCAATATTTCCAAGGTAATAAGAATGTGCGATAAATAAAATTTCATTTGAAATTAGCACTATACACATTGTAATGCCATTGTGCCAAAGACTGCAAAATCCCAACATAATCTGAAAACTATTTAAGTGTTGTCAGTATTATTTGCAATAAAAGATTCTCATATCGATTTAACTGTTTGTATGCTTGTATGTATTCCTACTTAGGTAGGAAAAAAAAGGCCCTACCATAATAGCGCTAAGAATAACGAACTTTAAATAATCTCTCTTATAGGTACCTAAATAAGGGAAATCGTTATCCTTAATAAAAGATTTTCTTATTTTATTTCAGTACTGTGCAAGCTCTGAATGGTGGGCGCATGCTTCAAATAACGCTAACAGCTGAGTCCTTATATTTAATTTCTTCACTTTACTACTGCGCAAGCTCTAAACTGAGGGCGCATACTTCAAAGAAAGATAGACAGTGGCCTATCAAAATAAGCGTTGCAAAATCTCTCTATTATATTGAGATAAAGAAGTTTTTATCTGTATGTTCTTCGTTTTCGGCATACGAGTAAAAGCATTTATTGTTATTATTACATTAACAATGAAATTATAATATATTTTGAGACTATCTGAAATTACGTCACAGTTGTTAGTTGTTTCAATTTTAGTCATGTCCTCATTTAAATCGGACACAGGACTGTGCACAAAAAATACCGTCGTTGATGCCTTAATTGTTATATAACATGTAGGCTCAAATGCTTTTGGTCTAGCTACTTAAAACACATTTTTTTTTTTGCAAAATTCGACCTTATTCATTAATATAGTCTCCTTCAAGAGCGATACAATCAGTCCAACGCTTTTCTAACATTTCTACACCTTTCTTGCAGATGAATTTGTCTTTGCCTTCAAAACAGGCCTCAGTTTCGACGATAACTTCTTCATTGGAGCCAAATCTCTTTCCCGCGAGCATTTTTCTGAGGTCTGCGAATAGATAATAGTCGCTGGGGGCCAAATCTGGAGAATACAGTGAATGCAATTTTGCTATCGTAACCATTGACTTGTGACATAGTGCATTGTTTTGATGAAAGAGCACTTTTTTCTTGTTCATTTGGGGCCGTTTCTTTGTGATTTCTGCCTTCAAACGCACTAGTAACTTTATATAATATTCGTTATTGATGATTTTTCACTTCTCAGCATAGTCGATGAAAAGTATTCCATGAGCATCCCAAAATACAGAGGCCAAAACCCTCCCAACCGACTGTTGTGTCTTTGGTCACTTCGGGCGGCTTTCACACGCTGCTGTCCACTCAGCTGACTGCCAATTTGATTCCGGTGTGTAGTGGTGGATCCATGTTTTATCTATTGTGACATATCGAATGAAAAAATCCTTTTTATTGCGCTTAAACAGGTCCAAACAGCGCTCAAAATCAACACGTTGTTGATTTTGGTCCACTGTGAGCAAACGCTGTACCCAGTTCGAACAGAGCTTTCTCATGCCCAAATGTTCACGCGAAATATGACCAACACTTTCTTTTGATATCTTTAGGGTGTCAGCTATCTCACGCAATTTCACTTTACGGCCATCCAAAATAATTTTGTGGATTTTTTTGATGTGTGTAACCACCTCATTTTGGGTCCAGAGCGTTCAGCATCATTTGTATCTGTACGACTGCGTTTAAATTTAGCATACCAGTAAATGATGAGTGATTTTCCAAGGGCAAAGTCTCGGTAATATTTATCAAGCCATTGCTTTGCTTGAACGGTATTTTTTCCCATCAAAAATAGTGTTTAATCAACGCACGAAATTCGATTTTTTTCGATTGGTTCTGAAAATATCAAAATAGCGTTACCAAAACCACTATAACTTATAAACTAATCGTCGAAATGTCATGAAATTTTGACACGTATCATATGAAGGTTGATACTTCCTAAAAATCATATGGATTTTTTGAAAAGGGCGACATCTGTGTCAGACCAAAAACTTTTCAGCCTGCGTGTTACGTAAATAAATAGACCGGCTTATTTTTGTGTTTCTCTAAGATCATTGTATAGTACAATGCTGCTTACAATAGGCATATTATATATCATAGACATCAGCATCGAGATTTCAACATCTTACTTTTTAACTAAAAAGGAAATTGTTACGTATTAAAATAATTTAAGTTTGTGAATTGATCCGCAAGGCGTACATTGTATAAGTAATCTTAAGGGTGACAATTGACACTGAATCTGGCTAACGAACAACTTTTACCATTATAATTCAGCAAGAGTGTCCGAAATAGTTCAAAGTAATTTTTAACTTGTATCGAATTCGCATTTTCTGAAACATTCACTATTTTATTTAATATTGGTTTCATCTCCAACAACCCTTTTGTATTATCCAACTTATTAGTAAAGCGGTAATAAAAGCTGTCTTCTATATTTTTTGGTTAATAAAACAAAAGGAGAAAAAGTTTTATATATTTTTGTAAGTAAGTCAATTTTTGACAGTTTTATTTCCGAATTAATAAGTATTAAGTTATTCAACTTTGCTCTCTTAGCTAAATAGGTCTTATTGTATATAAAATCCACATAAAATAAACTCCACGACTCTGTCAAGAAAAAAAGAGATTCTGGTATCCTATTTATGAAATTCCCGGTCTGGATTTATTCTGCTCTAAATTACAGAATCGTATAAATTCGTAAGTTGCAATTTATGACCCTTCCAACTCAGGTTACTTAATTTATCGTTAGTTGGAGTTAAAGCAAATTTATAACAATGTCTTTAATAGACAGAAGAAGCAAGAAGAATTATTTATTCGTTGATATTTACTAGAAAATAGTAGATTCTAATATTATTATAGGATAAGATCATATTATTCAAGGAATACAACTGTGAGCCTTATGGTTTCGTATCTTTTTTCTTACTATTCAGGTTGATTCTAGGCATATGTATGCTGTTGTATACAGATTTATTTTCACGATATATTACGATCATGACAGTGCAGTATATGTTTTTTTTTCCGAATTGGAATTAATAAAACTGTTGCGTTACTTTACGACAATATAGGTTTCACCTACATATACGTTTCACATATAACTCATACTACAGTCTTGGCTTAGTTATGAAACTTTGTTTACTACTTGTGAGTTAGTAAGGTGGACGCATTAAAACAACTCAGCAAAGTAGTCAAAAATATGTATGGCTTGGCGTTGTCGTAATGGAAGATAACGACTTTTCTGTTGATTAATTCCGGTCCCTTCCTCTCAATTGCTCGCTGAAATCTGGTTGATTGTTGACGGTGATTATTAAAGTGTAAAGGGTTTGGTCAGGTTGTAGCACCTCATGATACATAATTCCCTTTCACTCCTACCAGATAGACAGCATCAGCTTCAGTGGCGTTAATCATGGCTTTGCCACTGTTTGCGCAGCTTCCCTTCGCTTGGACTATGATCTGTTACACATTACTGTCTCATGTTTCATAGCCTGCGATAAAACTCTCTAAAAATGTAACGATGTCGTTCCGTTTTAATAATGTTTCGAAGATAGAAATTCCGTCAATTAAATTTATCAACGTAAAATCATGTGGCACTTAAAACACCGAGTTTCTTTTTGTATCTACCTCTAAATGGTTTACAACTATCTGGTAATCAATGTTCAGTCTCTCAGCGATATTATGACTGCTTCGGGGCCAGTCTTACTCAACTTTTTTCGAGATTTCATCGACTTTTTCTGTGATTGAGCGATTAGAGCGAGGTGCATTTTTGACAATGAAATTTCTAGAACAAATGTGAGCGAACCATCTTTTGGCTGTTTTTGATAAAGTATTTTGACTATAAATAGTATAAATTTCGTTACGTACCTGTGTAACATTTTCCCTCTATTCTAAAAAAATTGCTAAACATTTTTTTCAGAAATTTCACTCATTTTCAAGGTGTTGTAATTTTGGATTGAATCAATAAATATGACAACTTTTTGATTTGTTGTTGCCATCTAACGGAAATACGGTACGATAGGATACTTTTTCGATAACTTTATATATGTGTACCAAATCTGAAATCGATATAAAATGGGCAAGAATGCATACAATTTTGGAAGTGATTTTTTTTTGCGAACACTGTAATATCTATCATCAATATAAACGATTTGCCTCTTCATCTAGGCTGGCTGACGGGCTCTGATATGGAGCGAAATATGCATGTCCTAGCTCTCGATGCCTGTACTTTTGATACAAGAGCACGGTTTTTGTTCGCTAAAGCCGATATAGTCTTGTTTTCTTATATATATACAGTTAGTCCAAAAAGTCTCCATACACCACCTGTTTTCTATACCATTTTTCTGTTATGTTTAACTAATTAATTGGAACAACATTTTATTTAGAAATTACATCATTGTTATAAAAATGTAAACAAAATTAATGTCAAAAAAGTCTCCATATACTCAAGAATTGCATTGAAAAAAACACGTTATAATCAGCCGCATTTTTATCAAGCTATCTATTGCTCGCTAAACTGAAAACAAATGAATAATTTTCGGTCATACTTTATAATCTGTCACTTGTTGCTAGTAATTTTGCAGTGGGTTTTCAAATTAGTATTAAAAATAAGTTAGAGAAATTGTGAAATTGCATTTCAAATTCGAAAGATTGATTTGTGGCAAAATGGAAAATCGTACAGAAATATAGGAAAAATTGTTAAAAAGTCAGCATACTGTAAACCAGTATAAATCAATGGGGTCCTATAAAATTCGACCACGCCCCGGTCGTCCGAAAAAACCGACTCCACGTGAAGAGGTCAGTATTGTTACACAAATAATTATCGGCGTTAGTAAATTTCACACCAAGACTACCTGTGCCCTTAATAAAACAGGTAAATTCCACACTAACTTTAAAAGGGTGCTTAAAACTTACAGGTAATTTCCACACCAAGCAAATATAATTATACTTTATTCATCTAAATAAAATTGGACGGATTTCTTTTAAATTAATTTTTATTGAAAATTTTAGATATTTGCAAAAATATATGTTTTTATTTCATAGTAGAATAATATTGATAAAACAAGTTTTTGCTAAATACATAAAATACAATTGGACAAATTTCCTTACATATACTAGATAATGCTACAAAATCTATACATATCTATTTATATATATATAATTACAAAACAGGTTAGTTTAGGTTAGTTTAGTTCACATTTTAGCACCTTTTGTCGAAAGTAAGTGTAGTAATTCACACATAACATGTCCTTTCCTCGATTACTTTTTATTAACTTTGCTTCCATATTAGCAACACTTTAAAAAATATACGCACAACCAAGTAATAATCACAAATTAATAATATGTACTAAACTGATATGTAGAAGGGTTTAATAATGATTTAATTGAACAGGTCGGTGCGTACCACCCATTTATCAACCCTCATCCTCTACCTGAAAGTACTCGGTGTGGAATTTGCTTCTGCAATTACAATCCCTTAAATATGTCTAGGTCATAAACGGATTAGTGGTGTGGAAATTACCTGCGCCCATAATTATGAATCCCAAGAAAAGTGTACCAAAATTAAAAGAAGAAGTACGAGAACTATTTTTGAAAAATGTTTGTTCACAAGCAGTGAGAAATTGTTTACACAGGGTAGGCTGTAAGGGGTGTGCAGCCAGGAAGAAGCCGTTAATTTCGGATCGCAAAAAGCGGTTAGCTTTTGCTATAGAATACGTTACTAAACCTCCTGAATTTTGGAAATCCGTAATCTTTAGTGATGAAACTAAAATTAACCTTTTTGGTCTGATGGCAGAACTAAAGTATAGAGAAAGAAGAATACCGCATTCGATATTAAAAGCCTTTGTTCCACGGTGAAACAAGGGGGGTGGCAGTGTTCTGCTTTGGGGATGCATGTCCGCTAGAGGGGTTGGAAATTTACATTTTATTAATTTTTTTTTATCGCTCACCTCCCCGCCTCAGTAGGGATTTTACCCTTTTTTCATATCCCAAGGATATCGGTGAGGTTGTCGTAATACTCGTCGACGTTATCCAAGCGCCGAAACATACATTTTTGTATTTCACGGCACCTTTTAAACAACGCGGTAGCGCTGCCATGGACGTTATTTGCATTTCTGCCAACAACTGCTACCTATGTACGTGGCTAGGCCAAATATACTTAAATAAATTAATAAATAAGCATCCCGACCTGCGAGATTGAACCCTCGACCTTCTGCACAGTAGCAAAGTACTACGCCACCGAGCCACGGCTAGCCACCATGGTAAGGTGGTACCATTGGATCAGCATGCTTATCTGAACATTTTGAGAGACAATTTAAGAGAAAGTGTCTAAAAATTACCACTCGAAAAAAGATACGTTTTCCAACAGGACAATGATCCGAAACATACCGTAAACTTGGTGCGAGAATGCATGATCCCTAATGTGCGACAGCAGCTTCATACACCTCCGCAATTACCCAATGTTAACCCCATCGAGCATTTATGGGAGGAACTTAAACAAATAAAAGCAGAATATTGAGCGAATGGGAGAATATGCCAGCAGAAGTTACTAGAAAGCTGGTTGCAAGCATGACAAAAAGGTTACAGGAGATTATCAAGGCTAACGGCGGTTCCACTAAATATTAGCTTAAACGAAGTTGTTATTTTCCATTAAACTCCGTCAGACTATTATTGGTAATTGTTAAGTGCATGGAGACTTTTCTTGACATTAATTTTGTTTACATACACAATAAAATGTTTAGTAGTTGTTTTTAACACTAATCCTCGTTGGTTAAGTTTCGAATATTAATTTAAACATGTTTTCTCAATTAATTAGTTAAACATAACAGAAAAATAGTATACAAAGCAGGTGGTGTATGGAGACTTTTTGGACTGACTGTATATATATATATATATATATATATATATATATATATATATATATATATATATATATATATATATAGTTATATATTTGCCTGGGACAACGGAACTGGCTAATGATTGATACTGTACCACGCCTACGATGCTGTCGTCTACGACAAAATTGGCATATTCGAATTGGGCCTTATTGGATAATGGGCCAGTAGAGACGGCCCAAAATATCTGGAAGATGAACAGTTTTTGTGCCAGATGAACCTGTCAAAGGGGCAAGTTGCTACTGCCCACGCCACTTTCTTTCCCGTAGCTCTTGGTCTATAAGGGTATAGTACAGAGATTTTATTATTGAAACGTTCACTATTGTGATACATAACAGGAATCCTTTGACATATGTTTGTCCGGTAAGAGTACGAGAGGTAAAGAAAAAATTCCAATTTTACCTTTGTTTTGAGCCTGATAAGAGTTTTGGATGCGTTTTTTGTTTTTTTTTGAAGCATAAAATATTGTCGTATAGGGGGTTATTTACAGATTATAGCTCAACATGAAGCAATTTAAAAAATTAGTGAAATATTTCTATTAATAAGAAGTTTAAAAAGAAATAAGGCAAATAGCACCCTGACCAAACTCAAATTAAGCAGTTTTAGATATATAATTCTAGTAGTTGTTACCTTTTGTGAACTATTGCTACGGTTTTTGGTACAAAACGGTGATTTGTAAATAATAGTGGCTCACGATGGAAAAGAAGGACAATTGGAATTTCTACCAAGTCGAAAATTAAGAATAAAATTGCGTAAACAAATGTAACATAACAATTAATTTCAAGTAAATATTAGAGTTAAAAATTTTCATATTAAGCGAACTTTTCCTCTTGAAGGTTCTGTGGGTATAAAAATTATATTCTTTCAGAATATTTCTTAGGCTCAAGAAAAACTCATATTTTCACCACCATCAATTTATGGGGCTTAGAGTCTACTAAGGTTAAAAACACAAATAATATTTTTTTCGCTAAACAAAAATAGGTTCAATGGAAATTTTAAAAATTCCCATAAATTTTTTCAGTTCCAAACAAAAAATTTGCAATTTGTAGTTTTAATCTTAGTAGACTATAAGCCTCACTAATTGATGTGATGTGAAATATTCTAAAATAAATATAATTTTCATATCCTTAGGGTATGTAGGCAATAAAACGAACACTGGTTTACAGATTTTTTTACGGGAGAAAATAACAATTTTGAGTTTCATCTTTTAATTTCACCTTTCAATAATAGGACTAACAAAAACTGCATATAAAAAATAAGTTAAGAAAATGTTATTAAAAAAAGATCATAACAGCGCGGAGATATTATTAAATAAATACAAACCTTGCCATACTGAATATAAAATACATAATTATATATAACAAAAGACGTAAAAAATATCCTTTCGCGTTAGCTAAAATTAAGTAATTGAGATTTAAATTACCGGCAACTGATTTTAATAATAAGGAGGGCTGTTTTGAATTGACGTTGTCAGATTTTGCGAAAATTACGCAGAAACATAAATTCGAAACTTTGCCAGATTAAGGTAGGCCAAATTCTTCACTGGCACTCCATTTTATAACACTTCAAACAAAAACGTTCAGAGAGGATGTTCATTGCGATCAGAATTAACAATACACGAAGTTAATCTATCAATTTCTAGTTGTTATCAACATTGTATCTGTGCTATATTGTTTACAGTGCTATAAAATGCTGTTCCCCTTAATTACAAACAGGAATATTATAGGATATTAAATTATTATTTAGAAAACTCTGTAAAGTAAAATTTCTCTCTTAACATTTGAAAGCTAGTAAGTGTATACTATGAGTTGCTTATGATTAAATGCATTTTTTGCGTCTACTTGAATATAAATGAGATGATAAATCGCAATAGAATGGAAGTCAATTGAAATAAACAAAAATATATGGCACGTCTGGTTTAAAATTTCTAAGCTAAAGCCATTTATGGTTGAACTGGACATATATTGAATTATTTAATACTGTCAATAAATACAGTTTTATGTTTCGCGCATATTTTCGAACGGAAAATTTTTTAATATTTAAATGTAAAAAAATTTCAGTGATGAGTTAAATTTGATAACAACCAGATGTATACCAGATACATACTTATAAAAATTATAATACTAGGTGTCCCATCAAAACCTTTTAATCTTGAAATTAAAATTAATACATGGAAAAAAATCTTAATTGCTTATTAAATGACAGTCCTTGGAAAATTATTTCTTGAAAATGATGTCATTTAAATGGAACCGGAGACTTTCCGGGCACTTCTCTAACCGAGCAGTTACCATTGCACCCATCGTCTCCATGATCACTGTCATTTTTGCCGGATATTTTCTCTAAATTGTCCTAGTTCGTTCAAACTTCGGCACCCATTTTTTATTCAGTTAAATACACAAGGCTTCATTTATGTTAACCCAATAATTAAACAAGAAATATTAGATATCTTAACATTGTGCTTAGACCAGAATTATTTCGAATTTAACGATAACATTTATATAAGTAAGAAAGGTTTAATAATGGGAAACCCTCTTAGTCCAATTTTATCGGAAAATTTTCATGGACCATTTTGAAGAACAAATCAGTAAATCTCATCTTTTTAAAAATTTCTTTTATTGGTACCGGTATGTAGATGATATATTGACTTGCTTTACAGCCACAGATCGACAATTAAAACTTTTTCTGGATTATATTAACCAACTTCATAATAATATTACTTTTACAACAAAAATAGAAACAAATAAATCGATTAATTTCCTAGATTTAAAATATCAAACAAAATGAACAAACACGATTTTGAAATCTTTCATAAACCAACATACTCAGATATAACCATACACGCTAATCCTAACGACCCGTAGTTTCATCCATAGACTAATAAATACACCATTAACGGAAGAAAATTTTCAGAAAGAATTAAATATTATAAAACAAATTAGTATACAATGGATACAGGAGCGATTTGCTTGATGATGCTTAATGAAAAAACAATTTAAAAAAGCAATAGGACTGGTGTACCCGTACAAACAACTAAAGCAAAGTGTCCACTTGAGACAAAATGGTCTCGAGAGCAGTCTCGAGACCAGACTCACAAATGTATATGTGCCTGAGAGCACTCTCAGAGACAAACCGATGCGAGTATCAGACACTGCACGTGACACAAGTGGACATGTTCCTTCTTGCTCATGAGACTTAGTCACCAGTCTTCCGTCATTGTTTGAAGAGCTGAGACCCCGACTGAAGACTTTTTATTGAAAATATTTGTTTAATTTAAATAACCAATTAATTTTTTAAAAATGAAGGATAATCGCGAGTGGACTGACGAGGAAGTGTTCAAATTAATTGAACTTTATGAGGAGGAAGAGTTTTTATGGAACGTGAAACATAAACTTTATAGAAATCGCGAAAAAAAAAATGGCAATGTACGAAGAATTTGCTTCGAAATTTGAAAATTGCAGTGGAAATGAAATTCAGCGGAAGATTCATAACTTACGCAATCAGGTATGTATAATCCTCTAAAATTATTATTAACATTACTATTTAAATTGACTTTTTAGTCAATAGTCAAATATATTATTTTCAGGTTTCTCATGAACTGCAAAAGATAAAAAAAATGAAGAGTGGTGATGGTGCTGATGACAGGTATGACAGTAAATGGAAGTTTTTCACTGCATTACAGTTCATTTTATCCAACTTCACACCCACAACATCGACTTCAAAGATGGTAAGTTAATATAATTATTGCTATGTTTCATAATGAAATTTTATTTATCATAAAATTACAAATAAAAAAATTCAAATTAAACAAAGTGATTAGGTACTAAATTTAAGCAATTAAACGATATTGCCACTGAACTTCACCTGCAGTTGTCATGAAGTATTCTTTAAACTCATCTCTCACATCTTTTTGAGAGATTGCATAATTTCGCTGCTGGCCTCTCTCTAGTGGAAAAAACGATCCTTGTGGTGGGGGTTCATCCCGCCATTCGCCATTTACAATTTCATGTGTATTAGGATCTTCAAAATCAACTGAACAAGGGTTCAAATAATTTTTTGAAGTACATATTAAAAAGTTATGCAATGCACATATTGCCAGAGTAACATCTATTACTTTATTAGGCGCTAAATTTATTGGTTTTCGGATAACTCTGAATTTACTTGACATAATGCCAAATACATTTTCTATTATACGACGAGCTCTGCTTAATCTGTTTGGTGCAGGTTGATTTCGGTACCCATAGGGCTTTAATATATACGATGTCATAGCAAAAGCATTGTCAGCTACCATTATGTATGGCACTGGCAAACATCTTTGGGGCAATGCTTCTGGTTCGGGAAGTAAAAATTGTTTGCTTTCCAAAGCATCGTGCAGGGAGCAGTTTGTAAAGACACCTCCATCAGAAATTTTACCATTGCAACCAACATCAACGTAAATTAATTTATAATTAGCATCTGCGACTCCCATCAAAACTATGCTGTGTGTACCCTTATAGTTATAGTAAAGGCTTCCACAGTTCTCAGGTGCCACCATTGTAATATGCTTTCCGTCAATAGCTCCGAAACAATGTGGAAATTGCCATTTTAATTCAAATTGATCTGCATATTTCTTCAACTCTTCAGCCCTTAAAGGATACTGAAATAAAAAAATTTTACTTGTATTTTTCTATTTTTCTATGCATAAAAGTTGATACAACATAGTATATTAATTGCACTTTTAACTTTTCAGAATAATATTCCCGAAAACATGAACATCTCACAGGATGAGTCCATACAAAATGAGCCCACACAAGATCAAAAAAGAAAACGTATTAGCAAAGCAACATCAAGAACTCAAGAAGATGATAACATTCTGAAGGAAGCAATAGAAATTATGAAGAAGCTAAAAGACGATTTCGATCGCTTTGGAGAATACGTAGCGTTGGAGCTAAAAAGTCTAAAATCTGATTATTACAGAGGAGTATTAAAAAGTGAGATTCGTAAAGCGATATTAAATATTTCTGATATGGATGAAAAATGCTACTGGTCCACTGCATCTTCTTCAAGTGCAAGTACTTCATGCAGTACGCCAATTGCATCACCACCCATTGTTGTTGACAACTTTTCTCAAGAAAATATTGAGACTCAAACAACCCAAGATTTTTACAATAGTTCATATTCACTAATTAACATGCCTTAATTTGTAAAGTTTCTGTTATTATACTTCTATAATTAAAGTTGTTTTTTAATTTATACATACCCTTAAATATTCTTCCTTTAAATGATGATAGATGGCTTTACACACTTCGGGAACTATTCTTCCTATTGTACAAGGTGGAATGCGAAAAAGGTATTGCAAACTACAATAAGCATCTCCTGAAAGTTCATTTCAATATAAAAATGTAATGTTCTAGAGAAAAATATTTGTACATTCGCTTGAAAGGCTTACCTGAAGCCAGAAAACGAAGTGTGACCATTAATCTATCATGGACTGGAATCGCATCACGTAACTTTGTATCTTGCTTTACAATATCGTGTTTTACCAAATTTAAAACCAATTCAAATTGAACTGCAGACATCCTAATGACATTTTTAAACTGTTGTGCATCTTCCAACCGCAACTCGTTCCCAAGTGTTGAAGAAGCTCCCAATGCATTTCGTCGATCCACCCATTTTCTTACCCAACACGCCTTTTTTTTTCACTTCCCGTTTTTTCATAATTTTATGCACAATTAGAAAGGCTAGGATTTGGCGTGAATCCATTTTGAAAAAAATAAATCTCAAACTAGCAACCAAGTCACAGAATCGACTGAGACTTGAGAGTAAGCTCTCAAGTGTACACAAAATTTCCTGATCTCGAGACTGCAGTGACTGTCGAGTCTCCAACTGCTGTCTCGAGAGCGCAAGTGATCTCAAATGGACAACACTTCGGAACTAATCTCGAGACTTTGTCTCAAGTGGACACTTAGTTTAAACAAAGAAAAAATTCATACACTCACTTATACCGGAAAATTAACTAATAAAATTCAAAATTTTTTCCATAGAAAGCATATAAATATCGCTTACCGCACAAAAAACACATTTTCTCGACATATTAAAAATAATAAAAGTAAAACAAAAAAAGAAAATAAATCGGGGGTTTACGAATTATGCTGTGGCATTTGCCATAAAACGTATATAGGACAAACAGGCAGACCTTTTTATAAAAGAATAGACGAACATAAACAAAGCTTTAGAATGAAAAATAACAAATCTCAATACGCTAAACATTTAACAGAGGAAAATCATACATTCAATGAAGATTTCAATATTTTACATAACGGAAAGAAAGGATGGAAATTACTGAATTGTTTAGAACAGGTAGAAATTAATCAGAAAAAAATCCTCAGGTAATCGATTAATCCTCAGGTCGATTACTCAACGATCAATTAGATGGGGGAGGGTCTCCTTTATTGAATTTGTTCTAGGTATTAAGGTAAATTATTATAATGAATTTTAGTACTTGTAATTGGGTAAACTAGGTATTCTGAAACATACTTTGTTAGTTAATTTACATCGTGCTCCAGAAGAAGACACAGTGTGTCGAAACAATTGTCAGCAATAATAAACATAAGTGGTGACATTTGTTTAAATTTTTATTCCTAGTAATTATATTTTATATATTATCTTGATAAAATGATTAAGTTAAGAAGGTGAATTCCTAAATTTCTTCCGTTTCTTTCTAAACGAACGCATAATATACGATAAGGAAGCTGCACAATTACCGTGACCTATTTCCAAAATGTCACTGGGTCATTATACGCGAAGAACGATGCCCTTTGAATCCAATACGTATACGTATATACCATTTTATTTATTTTTGTTACTGAATTGTACAAAAATGCAGTGCGTTATATATAGATAATGTTAATGTTAATAATAATAGTTGCTTGCCAGTTAGAATTGAGACTTTGGGTTTTTTGTCACAAAATATAATAAAATATTACTGAAAAAATTTGGATTAACTCTTAATTGAAAAAAAATTTAAAGCTATTTGCGGTTTGATTTTTGTGGTATAAATTTTACCGAATCCATCATCCAATGCTTCAAGAAATATACAGCGATGAATGCTTATCCTAAACTCTAGTGTACAAGTAGGGATAGTGAGTAGGGTTTGGTAGTTATCGATATATCGACAGTGAGTCCAAAAAATATCGATATACCCATAACTATTGCTATATCGAAAGTTATCGATTATTCTATAGTTATGTACGATATACTAATAGTTATGATAGTTGCCAATATATGGATAAATCGATTGAGACTTTTAAAAGTTACGTAGTAAACCCGATAAAATAATATTAAAGAACACATTTTGAAAAATTTTAACATTTTAAATTATACCAAATAAATATTTGGCTATAGATCTGTTTCCTATTTATAGTTTGAAAAATATCTCTAATAATCTGTGAAAGTATTTATAATTATTAATATACTTATCGATAACTATGGGTATGTTGACAGTCATCGATATCTATTGGTATATTAGAAACTCTCCCTATATCTATAACTATCGTTATATCGATAACTATCAATATATCGCTAACTGTCGATAACTTAAGTTACTCGGTAGGTGGCCCTCGACTATTCATGGTTGGTTTTTTGATTGGTTATTGGTGATTGGTTGGCAGGGTAGATAATTGTTCCTATTTGTGCCTTGCAGCCTCTTGGCTTATTGTGGTCCTTTTTCTTGGTTACATGAGCATTGTTTCTTTTTTTTTAATTAGCTTTCGTCTGTTCTTCATGTTTTAATTTATCGCCACGATGTAGATCACCCAACAATTTATCTGTTCCGAGTTAAAGTCGCACATTTATATAGCATGTGCATAGAGGTTTCTTCCTCTTCCTTACATAATCTGCATGCTGGGGGGCCACCGTGGATACGTATTTTCTGTAAATGTTTCCTCAGGTGACAGTAGCCGGTGATCCATCCCACCACTAGTTTGGTCTGGGGCCTTATTAAATAAAGGAAGGCAGTTGTTAGTTTCTTTAAGGGGCCTCCAATTGAATTCCTCTTATGTGTTTGGCCAGATGTTGCGAGCCAACGATCTAGATGTTGTTTATATGCCCATCTGTTGGTTGTCGTTTCTGCCAGCTGTTAGGGTAGATCGAAAGCTGGTTCTAGACCCCCGTATGGTTTTGTAGCTCCAAATTTAGATAACCGTTTGCTTTTCCATTACCTTTTAATTCCTATTGTCTGTGTAATATACCAGACCCGTTGCCTTTGTCGAATTCTCTACCTTCATCCATAGATTTGGGTCTAATTCAATTCTATACGGTTTCTTGGAAATTATACGACGTCGTATGTGCATATCCAAGAATTTGTTGTTGATTAGATCCATAACTTATATGTTTTTTTGTATAAATCTAGGGGTATTAGTCTTAGAATTATTTTCAAAGATAGTGCAGATACTACTTAAAGTCCTGGTGAAACATAAGCAAGCTAACCGCTGCAGCCGATTTAGTTCCGTGGTTGACGTTCTCTGCTCTGTTTTCTATCACCGTATTGCAGCACCGTATATAACCATAACTTTAATAGATGTGTCGTATAACCAAAGCACTCCACCTTCTTTGGCTTAAGATCCCAGGTTTTCCCAAACAAGCTCCACGACTATCGATCGGACTGAGCGAAGTTGACATTCAAAATGTGTGCAATTTCATCCAAACAAACACGAAATGGTCCGTGGAACTGATTAAAGATGAATTGGAAATTCCAAAATCTAGCCACAACATGTTGACCTAGAGTTTGGCCTCGGTACATTAAATTCGTATACCTGATTTAACACTCTGTGACTTCTTCCTTCGACCCTAAACAGTATCCTAAAACCCGATAAAAAAAATCATTTACTGAATTAGTTAATATTGCCGAACCTTATATCGAAGCTGAGGATTGAAATGAATGATTTGAACAATTAAAATTAGCTTGTTCCTGATTTTCTATTAAAAGTTTGGTTTCTTTTTGGGCCGTGGGAAATTTTTATAAGTTCAAGGGAATAAATTATTCTATTTTTACTTATCTCAGTATAGATACACCCTTTTAATTAACCTGCCCAGCGGGATATTTCCACGTAGAAAATTTCTAGTAAATTCGTTATCAATGTATCTAATTACCTTCTGAAAATTGCCTTTAGGATTGACATTTTATACGTTTAATTTTATTTCTTAAGAAATTTACGTTTTCAACCCTATTTACCGTTATTTTCATGTTATTTCAAAGACTGTGTTCTCTTTATTTAGTGAATAAATAAGTAATCCGTGGAAAATTTCTTTAGAGTAACGTTATATACCATTAGCAAATTGTAGCAAATGGGATAAGTTAATGATAAACTAATTTTCCGAAAACAAATTAGAAATTTCATTACAGGTTTGATAGAAACAAAATTTAATAATGTGTTGATGTTTTGACCTCTATTCTATTTACTCACTCGAATGGCTACATTGTTGCCAATTTATATTATATTCTAGGATCCGATTTCGAAACGAAGCAATTGGGACGTTATAAAGTTGTTTTTATTATTTATTTAATTTAAGACTAGGATAATTTCTAAAATACATTTTTTTAAATTAAAAAATATACTCAGTTTAAACATCATACCTATGAAGAATTTAAAATGGAAAACTGAGTTACGTTGGCAGACATAAATATTTTTGTGAAAATGGTTCTTAGAAACATTATGTCATATCCTTTGCCCAGTCTTAACTCACAAAAAATCTGTTTTTTTTTTTACTGATTTAGCATATTTTGTAATTTAAATAATGTCAAATCCCCAGTGTTCTAAAAACTAAGTTTAATATGATCTAATATATAAATATATATATATATATATATATATATATATATATATATATATATATATATATATATATATATATATATAAAGGGTGTTTTTTATAGAGGTATAAAACTTTAAGTTGGCAACACTTTTTTAACTGGCGGCCATTTTGTCAGCTGTCAAGTGATTTATGTTTAGTTTGGTTTGGCATTTCAACATGAATAGACTGACGCCTGAACAACGCTTCCAAATTGTTCAAATTTATTTTGAAAATCATTGTTCTGTTCGAAATACGTATCGCGCACTACGTCCATTTTACGGTCAACATAATCGTCCATCAGAGCAATTAATTCGATTAACTATGGAACGTTTTCGCACCACGTTTACTCTAAATGATAATACGCATCCACAGAGATGTCGTACAGTGCGTACAGAAGAAGTCATTGCTGCTGTAGAGCGTAGCGTAGAGGAAGACCCGAATCAGTCTATCCGCCATCGTGCACAGGAACTGGATATGTGTCCATCCACTTTATGGAAGATTTTGCGGAAAGATCTTGGTTTGCGTGCTTACAAAATTCAACTCGTGCAACAATTGAAGCCACACGATCACCTAGCAAGGCGTAGATTCGATGAATGGGCCCAAAACAAGATTGCCGTTGATCCCGATTTTCATAAGCGAATTTTGTTTAGCGATGAAGCTCACTTTTGTTTGAATGGATACGTCAATAAACAAAACTGCCGTATTTGGAGTGATGATAATCCTCAAGTGTATGTTGAGACACCGTTACATCCAGAAAAACTGACTGTTTGGTGTGCTTTATGGGCTGGTGGAATCATTGGTCCGTACTTCTTTAAAAACGATGCTGGTCAGAACGTTACAGTCAATGGTGACCGCTATAGAGCCATGATTACTGACTTTTTTCGTTCATCAATTGAACAACCATGATGTGCAGGAGCTGTGGTTTCAACAAGACGGCGCAACATGTCACACAGCTCGTGCCACAATTGATTTATTGAAGGAAACGTTTGGTAACCGCATAGTTTCACGTTTCGGACCCGTGAATTGGCCTCCAAGATCGTGCGATTTAACGCCGCTAGACTATTTTCTGTGGGGATATCTGAAGTCGCTAGTCTACGCCGATAAGCCCGAAACGATTGACCACTTGGAGGACAACATTCGCCGCGTTATTGCCGATATACGGCCACAAATGTTGGAAAAAGTCATCGAAAATTGGACCTCCAGATTAGACTACGCCCGAGCCAGCCGTGGCGGTCATATGCCAGAAGTCATATTTAAATTATAATGCCAGAAGATTATCTTTCGAATAAAGTAAATTTCATATCAATTTAAAAAATTCATCTTTGTTTTATTCCATTTCAAAGTTTTATACCTCTATAAAAAACACCCTTTATATTTATATATATATATATATATATATATATATATATATATATATATATATATATATATATATATATATATATATAGATATATGGGACGTTTCGAGTCAACGTGGCCACCCCAATACCCAAAAATAGAATTAACGAAAAAAAATTCAAGGGTGTCAATTTCTTCAATAAAACGTAAGCTTTCAAATGCAACTTGGCCCTTTAAAAAAACAAGATGGCGGCTTAATATGGCTAGAAACAAATGATTTCATGATTTCTAAGCGGAATAAAGTTAACTGAATCTCAAAACTGAGAGAAAATGCAATATTGATGTAATAATTAGAGTAACCAACATAATTTTATGTAATACCAAAATGGCGGATACACTATGGCGTCTAAAACCTAAAATTACTCCGGTTAGAAAAAGTGCTATCTCACTGCGAAATCTCCATAATTGCTCATTTTTCGTCTAATTTTCGATTTTAGGCGCCATATTGAATCCGCCATGTTGGTATTAGATAAAATTATGTTGGTTACTATAACTAATACTACATCAATATTGCATTTTGTCTTAGTTTTGAAGTTCAGTGAATCATGATTTTTTGTTTCTAGCCCCCATATCGAGCCGCCATCTTGTTTTTTTCAAAAGAGCCAAGTTGCATTTGAAAGCTTACATTTCAACGAAAAAATCGACACCCTTGAATTTTTTTTTTTCAATTCTATTTTTGGGTATTGGGGTGGCTCCGTTGACGCGAAACGTCATATATATATATATATATATATATATATATATATATATAAATAAATATATATAAAATATATATATATATATATATATATATATATATATATATATATATATATATATATATATATTATTTTTGAAAATCCATGTAGGTATTTTTAATTTTTTTCTAAAACATGAGTTTTCAAGTTTTATCTAAACATGTATAGGGTAGTTCAAAATTAACTAGAACTTAAATATTTTCGACTTTGGCAGACTTCAGCTTCTAATGGTATATTGTAGGACAATATGGATTGCATATTTCAATTTTAAAGTATGACCTGAAAGTAACAACTATTAGGGTTTGGTGGTTGACAAGTGATATTACATGCATTGTTGATGTCCACAGTATCAACTATAAGTATATCTGCTGCAATCTGACCATAATCAACAGTCATAATGGATAAGCACGTTGTATACCCACTATCACTAAAACACAAAACTGATTACTTTCAACAATGTTACTTTGAGGAGTAAAAGAGTCTGAGTCTCGATCGTTTTCAGTGTTGACTTTTTAGGTTTAGGATGAAAACCTGTGCAATATGTAAATTATTTAATTAATTTTTAATAAATTTTTAATTCACTCGCTAAGAAAATTATTATATTTGTAATAAAAAACACATTACGGTGATTTGGTATACATGTAGTACCTGAAGTGGAAATATACTTTTCCGTCCTTTTATTTGTCGATCTCTCTCTTACCAGAAAGGAAAGAGTTTTTCACTAATGATATCTTTTCGGTGTAGATATAGCACATACTTGAAAACACTCTTCAGGGCCGGTAACCGCAAGTGTTTAACGGTCTTTTTAGTTTCACATCCTATCAACCAATCATTAGGTGGGTTGGCACTCTTCGACTCATTGTAAATACCATAGGTTAGTCAAGGGAGACAGTACATTTAGTTGTTGGTTGTGTTTGACACCTCGCCCGCACTATCAGCGAAGGTGAAAGAGACGCGGCCGAAAGCCAAGAAATTTTTGTATCTAACCTTCATAATTATTAAGACGGTCCTAGATTTATACCATTACAAAGAGGTTGAAACGTGTCAAAGAATATTCCATTTTAATTAACGCCAAGGTTATCGTTTATTATGAATTATATTGTAACCAATAAAGAAAATATAACGATCTATTGAGAGCCACGAACTGACATTTTTACAAAACTATCAATTTTGTATTTTTTTGAAGGTCATGTTATTAAAAATCCAATTTCAAGCAACTTTTATTGTAAATAATTTAACTAACTTTAAATACCTCTGTAAACTATCCGTGGTGCAGAGGTTAAAGTTTATGGACTTGATTAGAGAATATATTTTATAAAAATTGGCAATGCTGCTTTTAAGTAGCCGAATGAAGTTTGGAAAAATGTTTTATTTAATTTTCTAAATTTCTTGTTTAGATAGATGGCGTGAAAATAAAAAAACGTTTTTTATAGAAGAAAATAGTAATTAATGCGTCAACGGTGTATTGATTAAACGAAGTATTAGACTTTACAAACGAAAATAGAAAGAAGGAAATAAAAAATAATCGTATTCTATGTATTTTAAAGATTAAATACAGAGCGACCTCGATAATCCGGACTAATTAAAACCGCGGTGACCCGAATTAGTAAATAATTCGAATTACTGAAGCAGGACATTATTTATATTAAAAAACGAATCATTTAATATGAAACAACTAAAAAATAGTACATACATAGAATAATATTTAAAATAGAAACATATCTTATCAAGTTTTATCTTATTTTGTAAAAAAAAATTGTAATTTTTGTTTGCTTGACCCTTCTCTGGTTCATCATGAAAGCAATTTCTTTTTAATCTTTGAAGTACAAGAACATCACTTAAAGATATATCATTTTCTTCTGCCCATCTCATGCACACATTGAAACTTTTAACTGCCTCATCATTCTTTACAGTGTTTTTTAACAGTCTGGTTTGTATTAGTATTTAACTCTGAACCTTCATTATCACTCTCGTGTTGTTCATCTGTATCATCTCTCATGTCTTCCAGTGGTAAGAAATCTTCATCATTTTCAAGCCAATTACATATTTCCACGTTCGTGAGATTCTGCTCAGTGAGAACATTCAGTATATCTGAAACATCTGCCAAATATTTACGAATTAAACCAAAAAAATACTAAAAGAAAAATTTTAGGCTTTACCTTTCATTTTTTCATTCGTGGAAAGCAAATTGTGCCGCAATTCACTCAAAGGAATCAGATCTTCAGCATCATATTTACTGTATGGGTTGGTATTTGCCACATAAGCCATAATTTTGTGTCAGCACTTTTTCAAGACTTCAGGG
This sequence comes from Pachyrhynchus sulphureomaculatus, assembly GCA_019049505.1. Classification (NCBI taxonomy): domain Eukaryota; kingdom Metazoa; phylum Arthropoda; class Insecta; order Coleoptera; family Curculionidae; genus Pachyrhynchus; species Pachyrhynchus sulphureomaculatus. The sequence continues at coordinate 184,356,754 of CM032446.1, forward strand.
GAGACTTTTTTTTCCATAAATTGCATAACAGACATACAGCATCTTTTAGGTTAATGCTTTTTAATAACCTAACAAGGTTCTCTTCATTATTTGATAAAATATGGGCTAAAAGACTTTTCCGATAAAAATTTTTGTCAGTCTGATTGCATTCTGGTCCATAGGCTGCAAAAATGCAGCCAATGGTGGAAGAAATAATGTTGTAAACTGTCCATCCTCACTAGTCAGCTCTTCTATAGTTCCATGGCTCAAAGCGTTATCAACGATTAGCAGGGCTCTTTCAGGCAAGTTGAGACTTCTTAAATGACTTAAATAAAACCAGTCTAAGAAAATTGCTGTAGTCATACATGCTTTGGCAGATGATTTGTACTCAACAGGTATGTTCAGGTTTTTAGAAGCCCTCGGATTTTTTGCCTTTCCTATCATTACTCAGTATATATCACCACTACACCAAACACTTTATTTTTGCACTCGACGCGCGTTTCGCTAAGCATGTTAGCTTTATCAGAAGCGATGATTGACTGACAGTTAAGTCAACTCCTGATGAAGCTAACATGGTTAGCGAAACGCGCGTCGAGTGCAAAAATAAAGTGTTTGGTGTAGTGGTGATATATACTGAGTAATATCATTGTGCCAAAGATTCCACATTCCCAACTTAGTTTCCTATCACTAACAACTTTAATTTTTGTGATCCATCAGCATTGCAACATGCTAGAAAGGTAACGCGTTCTTTGTTTATTTTTCGACCTGGTGCGGTCTTTTTCTGAGAACGAACCAGCGTTTTTTTTCAGGCAACATTTTCCAATACAGAGCTGATTCATCTGCATTGTATATTTGAGTAGGTCCAAGGTTTAATTCTTTTATCTTATCTGCGAATAAAGTTAGGAAAGGTTCGACGGCACTTTCATCATTGGATAGTTTTTCGCCACAAACTTTTAAAGCACGCAGACCATGTCTTTTTCTGAAGTTAGAAATCCAGCTTCTGCTAGCTCTAAAATTATCATTCCCGTAGGTTTCGGTGTAAAAACTGTTTTGCTTTGCCTGGTGAAATTTCGTAGGAAATTGGGACGTACCTTGATCGTTGCGTACAAAACCATGTATACAAACGAGTTTCCATTTCTGGATATTCGGCTTTTCGTAAGGTTTCTTCTTCTAAAAGAAGTTACACGTCCATAGTGAGTGTCCAAAATTGTCTTTAAAATAAATCATATATACATACCTTTTGGTTTTCCCTTGCTTCTTTTTTATATCCGAAATTGTGGATGTTCCTACTCCGTATTCATTTGCCAACACTTTTCCGCTTTCACCAAGAACTAGTCTTTCTAATATATCGGACTTTTGTTTTATTATTAGTGTAATATGTTTTCTTTTAGAAGGCATTTTAATATGTAGGTACATATACGTTAAAAAAAAACGTTTACATACTTATATGAACCACATAAAGTAAAATAGAAACGTAGGTATGTTGTACTGGTGACAATAAACAAACAACTACAAAGTCCTTAACCTTTAGACGCGATACGCGATGCGTTGTAGGCAAATCAAAAGCACCTACAGTTTGTGTGAATCCCAAATGTATTAGACTGGAAGTTAGGGGACTCCCTCACTATCGATTTCAGTTTTCCCATGTAGTTTAAATTAAGTAGATGTCTAAAAACGCAGGACAGGATTACCTAGTACTATCAAATCCGGATTATAAAGTACACAATGCAATAGAAATGTTTGTCCGGATTATTAAAGAATCTGGTTTAATGGAGATTCGGATTGTCGAGGTGGCACTGTATATACAAGAAAACGATACAAGAAAATGTAAGTCGTAAAACTAATGCAACTAATAAAGTAGTAAAGATGCAGGGCTTTAGGATATTTAAAACATAAAGTAATTGCATATAGAAAAAAATAAATTGAAAATTTTAGTACCCAATTCTCCCAACTTACGCTACCTTTATTACGAATTTTATGTTATAACCATATATTTAAGCTTAGCAACAAGCAAGTAAAAGCATTTTATTAAAAAAAAAATAATAAAAAATGTTTTTACTTGCTTGTTTGTAAGCTTAAATTTATGGTGATAAGAAAATAAAATTTGTGATAAAAGTACGATAAATTGGGAGAATCGGGTGCTTAATCTTTCAATTTATTTTTTTTCTTAAGTTCTATATGCAATTAAGTCAAATTTTAAACTTCCTAAAATTGCGGAACTTTACTACTTTATTGGGAGTAACTTTTATTGTTGATTATACTAGTTACGAGTAGTATAAATTTTTGTTAAAATATAGAATCCAATAATCTTCGAAACAGTCCGCAAAATGTTATAACTGGAATGGCTAGACATGGGCGATAATTAATTTTACCTATCGATAGCCGGGGCAACCTAACTTTTGATGAATTTAACTTAACGATATATCGATAGTCACTGATATATCGATAGTTATCGATAAATTGATAATTTTTGATATACAGACAGTTATCGATATATCGATAGATGTCGATATATTAATAGCGATATATTGATAAGTATATTACTAATTATTAATACTTTTGTCGATTATTATAGATATTTTTCAACTTAGCTATGGCTAAGTATTTATTTGGTATAATTTAAAATATTAGAACATTTCAAAACGTATACTGTTTTTCAAACGTTACCTTAAAATTGACTTCCTTTACTCCTTCAGTTGAACCGGAAGTAATAATTTTGTGACATCAGTCATTAATACTTGCAATCACGGTTTTATTTTGTATATACAGTAAGGCCGTTTATAACGAACTCCAAAGAATCACTAAAAATGGTTCGCTATATCCGAAGTTCGTCACAAACAGTAAACAATGTCATTTTTCACTACTTTTTTATTTAGATTAGGCGCTTATGCTTAGAAAAATGAATAATAATAATTATTAAATTACAAGAAAACGTTCAAAGAAAAATAAAACAAGTCACACTAAAGTTATTATTACGTATGTTGGTACATATACGAGTATAAATGAAAACATTAAAATACGTAGTTTATACAATAAAATCAGTAATTTTCGTTTGTACGATTTTACTAGAAAAAGAAATGGTGTTTATATAAATTATCAAGGTCACAAAAACTACTCCATATATGTTCAGGAACTTTACGAGATTCCAGAAAATTGCGAGTTTCAGTCATTTTCTTAGTTATTTCTGAAATGGATGGAACATAGATATTATCTCCTTCTCCAAGCTCGTCTTCGTCGTTATTATCGGTTAAAATCTTTCCAAAAGTCACTGATGTTTCAATTTGAACATCAATTAATATTTCTCTCGTCATTAATTCATTATCAGCACATACATATTCTTCAAAATTAAGGTGATTAAACATATTTTTAATCTCGATTTCCACTGTACTTTGTTGAATGTCAGTACCGTAAACAAATTCTAGACAATTAATAGGAACTTCTTGATGTTTTTCAATCCATTGTATCAACGGTAGCTCATCATCTGAGTCATCTCTACATTCGCTCCTTAAAAATCCGCCATGCTTAAAACAGTTAGCAATGCTACTGACTTTTTGCCAAGCCATATGGATAAAGTTTATAGCGTCCAGGAGAGTTACAGAAAAAATGTTACCTTTACCGATCGTCTATAACATTTTCATAAGTAAAATCTTTCTATAATAACATTTTAAAGAATGTATCACACCTTGATCCATAGGCTGGAGCTTTGAACTTGTAATTGGAGGCAGGCTGGACAGTTGTCAATCAAAAGTAATATTTTTCTGTTTGTGAATTTTAATTCTTTGTCCCATCCGGTCGTTCGTATTTAAAAATTTCTAATGTCATCCAGGCTTTACTGTTTGTTTTTAAAACACCTGGTATTGGCGGACTTCCCTATCACCAACAATTTTCTTTTCTCTGTTTCAGACATATTTGCAGTTACCAAAACAGTAATCCTTACTTTTGATAATTTTCCATCAGCACAATTCTCTCCCAGGAACTTTAATGTCTTATCAGGCGTCATCTAGTAACACAACTCGGTTTCATCCGCATTAAAAATGTCCACATATTCATAACTTTCTCGAATTTTCGGCCTTACATTGGCCAACCACTGATCAACAACAGTTATATCCATTCCTTCAATTTCTCCTACTATCTTACCCCCATTAATATTATGTCGCTTTTTAAATCGTTCAATCATAGATTGATAAGATTTCTTGCCTCTTCTTTCATATAGTAGATACCGTAGATTTAGTTAAATTCAACTGTTAGCAAACATCATTTTGTTTAACTCCATTTTCTATTTTCCTTATAATATCGTGTTTGTCTTTTAAAGTAAACGCTTTACGTTTTTGTGTACTCATTTTAAAATAAAACCTAAATATTCACTTTGCTACTTTAATCAAATATGCATTAAAAACCGCATAACACAAGAAGTGAATTGAAAATAATACTACTCGAACTAGCGACGCGGCAAAAACAAATAGAATAGGGATTCCCAGCGAGTTTCGGTGAATTCCCTAGATCAAGTCGCGCGCAAATTCGTTATAAACGGACATAAAACATCCAAATTTGGTTCGCTATAGCCGGATTCGTTATAACCGATAAAAATTTGCATTGGTCTTATGGAAGTTTTTTCGTGCATTATAAAATAGTTCGTTTCAACCGGAAATTCGCTATAAACGGGTTCGTTATAAGTAGACTTCACTGTATCTTCATTTATTTTCTGTTAAAAGTACAACATAGATACGTTATTTGATTTTTTCAAAAAAATCTCAAAGAAAAGTATGGGACATGATATATGTTTTAAGATTGTTTTTGTTTTCATATAATTCAAAAATGTTATAATATACAGGATATTCCTAAGGAAAAACGACATTAATTTAGTTTCCGGCTATACCGAATGTAATTTCATTTGTTTTTACAGTCAAATTCTATACTTATTGGAACCATGTAGGTTCCCAAAATTTGGATTTAACATCTTTTTTATGATAAAATAAGAGCTTAGCCGTTGTCACCCGGTATATAGTGTCAGGTTGACGTCACAACATTCGGGAGAGCGCACAAAAAAATACATATCCCATTAATTACAAAAGATATAAAAGAAAAACGAAAATTAAACATTAAAATCTAATTTTCCTGCACGCTACGAATGATTTACTATAAAAATACGTGCGAGTTAACTAAAGCAAACCCTTTTTCAGAAGTATTTATTTACTAAACTTTACAAACGCTACGATGCTCTGTATGTTTTATGTCTCAACTGACCAAATTATAAAACACAAGTGCAATGAACAAGTAAATAAAATTTTCACGTCGGTATTTTTAATACAATTCATGAATAGCATGTGAGATTCACTTCCCCTTGGAGAATCAACTCCACTGTCCTCGAACTTACAAATTGTCTTGACGAGTTTTCTGAGGCAACTTTGTTTGTCTTGAATTTTACTCTGAAGTTCACGGAGACCATTTAACTTAATTAAAGGCGGGAAGTGGAATTAGTTGGCGGCTGCTTGAAACTCAAAATCGATGACAGAGAGGGGAGAGATTTTTTGCAATACAAAATACATTTATACGGTGGAACTTAATAAGCTTACGCCTTTTTAAATTCAAGTTAAAAATTCGATGACCGGGGAGGGGAGAGACGGAGATGGAGATTTTTTCACAAACAAAAAACGCGTTCATACAACTGAATTTTCAAAGGGTAAACTATTCTCCCAGTAAAAAAAAACCAAAAACGTGTGACCTGTTGACGATGTATAGAATCCCATTGGTAAGCACTAGGTAATTGCTTAATGATTGGTTTAGTAATTTCTAATGTAATTTGTTGGAAGTGAAGGAGCGTGTTATAAGTTTTAAAAATATGATTACTGTCCACATGAAAAGGTCTCGGACTTAGTTTCCGCGGTTTCCGAGATGTAGTGTCAACAATAATAAAATTTTTTATTGTATTATTCATAATGTAGTTTATTAGCTATTAGACCAAGAGGGCGACCCGAAATTTTGACCTGTCTGACTAACTGTCTGCCTAGTTGTTCATTCTATTGGACGAGTCGGATAAAAGTCTTTAACGTTGATTTTGCGGCGTCCGTGTCCTGGAATGCCAGATAAGGCCAAAAATGCTACATCCAAAAATGGACTGTCGTTTAACCAGTTAAATCAAATACCATAACATTGGTTGACACTAACAAAGTCGGGCGCTGCCGAGACCGGACCCAGCTTTAGGGACAAAAAAACGTCGATTTAAAAATGGACTTCTATTTAACCATATAAAATCAATAAATTTAGTTTGTTCGTGATAAAATAAGAGGGAACCTGCAAAAGGAAGATGGCGTCAATACCGGAGGACGAAGCTGTACTCGCTTTTTCCAGCCAAAAACGGTCGTTTTTCGAGTTGCTGTTGCTGCTTTTATTCGACTCGCCCGATAGAATCAAGTCGGCAGACGAGACGGTTAGTCGACAGGACAAAATTTCGGGTCGCCCTCTTAAATAAAATTTTTTATCGTATCTAATTTAAAAGTTACTCAAAAATTCGAAAAAGAGCCTTATTATTGGTAAAAGTAACATTTTATTCTAATGGAATATTATTAATGGTTACTTTTTTTAAATAAAAAAATTACACAGCCCCACACAAAAAAAAAGTGGGGTATACTTTTGATGCGATATATCAGATCCGTAGTATTTTTGCCCGCTGATCACGAATCTGACGTCAGAATATCGCCATCACATCTCAATTTTTTTCTAACCTCAAAAAATAGGTAAAAATTAGTAAAAATTAAGAAAAATATAGTCCTTAAAAATTGATTCAAGCTTTTTCATGAATCCAAAGATGTATTAATATGTATTCGGACACGCCAAGCTAATATTCATCGGTTGGATTAAGCCATACAGTTCTGTTTTCTTTCTAACCTCAATAAATTAGACAGATATAGTGCTTCTCGAATGCAAAAACGAATTCAAATTAAAATTCAACCGATTCTTATCAAATTTGGTACACGGGGGGGGTTTTTTGGGTTGCTGATCATGAATCTGAGGTCTGATTTGCAAAATTCAAAATGGCGGATCCAAGATGGCGGACAAAATTTTTGAAAACCAACCGATTTCTACCAAATTTGGTATACAGTTGGGGAATCCTCAAACCTGATACTCTTAAACCCTGAAACCTTAGACTCCCACACCCTGTAACCTCAAAAAATAGACCTCAATAACCCTGTAACTTTAAAAATGAGACCCAATAAACTCAAAACCAGGACTTTTAAACCATATACTCTCAAATAGTAGACCCTTAAGCCCTAGAATTGCGAAGGTTAGACCCGCGCCTAACTTTCCTTTTTTGGCTGTATCTTGTTCTTTTGTCCGCGAATGACCTATTCAAAGGCTTTCTGCCCAAACGCTTTTGAGGACTTGTTTCTCTTTTTAGCGACCAGCAATAGTCCGCTAGCATATGGTCATCCCATCGTCCTTGATACCGATTTTCTATGATTTTCAGATCTTGGTGAAAACGTTCCCCTTGCTCCTCACTGTAGTCACCAAGATTATCTGGGAAATCATCGATGTGGGAGACAGGAAATGTAATTTTAGATTCATTAAGCAACCTAATGTTTGAACATTTTTTACCATTTTCTAGACTATTTCTTTGTACTTAGGACTTTTATTATTTCCCAAAAAGTTTGTTGCGACTTCTTTAAAACTAAGCCAAGCAGCTTTTTCAACTTTATTCATTTTAGTAACAAATAATGAATCTTGAAACAATTTTCTTATTTGTGGCCAGTCAAATACGCCTGCCTTAATTTTAGCTTCAGAAAATTTCGGAAATTTTTTATGCAAATATTTGAAACATGGGCCGTTTGTATCTAATGCTCTCGTGAATTGCTTCATAAGTCCAAGCTTAATGTGAAGCGGGAGAATAAGAACTTTTCCTGGATCTACCAATGGTGGAAACAATACATTATTTTCACCAGGAGTGAACGATTCTCTTGTTGGCCAAATTGTATTCTTATAATGACGTTCCCTGTGTCTGCTATTCCACAGACATTTATAACAGGGATAAAGTGTAAACCCTGACTGTTGGCCAAGCAATATTGTTACAATTTTCAGATCTCCACAAATTTTCCAGTTATGATCAGCATATTTTATTTTTATCAAAAGCTGCTTCATTTTTTCATATTGCTCTTCCATAACTGTGGAATGAGCAATCGGAATGGGAGCGTAAACGTTGGTATTATGCAGCAAAACTGCCTTAATGCTCCGTTTAGAAGAATCAATGAACAGTCTCCATTCTTCAGGATCGTATGAGTTATTTTGAAATTCATCCATTAGACCTTTTACATCGGTACAATATGAAAGTGACAATTCCTCGTCCATTGTGAAATATTTTCGAAATTCTTCATCTCTGTTTCTATAATAAGAAATCGTACGTTCTGGCTTAAGTAAATGTCTTTTCTTTAAAAAGGAAGCAAGATGCTCTGAACCATCTTTGGATAAGCCTAAATCTCTGACTAGATCACTAAGTTCTGACTGTGATACGAGTATTGGTTCTGGTTTACGGTTGTATGGTAGAAATTCTTTATCTGTGTCACTAGTATATGATAGGTTGTCACTAGAACATTCATTAGTAACAGTGTTTGAATCTTTTTCGACAGTCTCAATGTTTTCGGCATGAACTGATAAGGTGAAATCATTTGTTTCCATAACATCAGCATCAAGTGGTTCAGGAGGCGGAATGAGTTTAGTTGGTCTTGTTACTGTCGAAACATCGTTATAAGTAATAGTGCTTTTATTTTTTCGGGTATGCCTAGATACAACATTCATACAAAAGTAGCAATCATTTTCACTGTATGGTCTATTCCATATTTCTGGTCTGGAATATTTAATCGCCTTCTTATTGATGTACAACATTATTTTGCAAGAACTGCAAATGATGTGGGGAACCCAATCTGTATCCTGGTGCTGTATTTCAATGTTAAAACAATCCTTATATAAGGTTTTAATCTTATCCGTTATCGGTGACCCCATGTTACTCAATACGTGTTGACAGCAAATATAACAAAATGAATCACTGTTTTTATCGCACTTATGAAAAGTCCTTGTACCGTGAGACCGTTTTCTTGTAGCATTATACTCTACATGAGCCAAGTCACCCACACATGAAGAGCTACGGTCGCTGGATGACGACGGCTGCGGGCCCGCTTTCCCACCCTGACCAACCGCCGATACTGGGTTTCCGAGTCCCTGCATCGTAATTCTCTTTCTTCTACCTGGCATGACGGCATCTAAGCCGTTATCCAGGGACTCTGCCGGCTAGTGGAGTAACACCGTTGCCCACCGTCACCACGTGGAGGTCCTGGATGCAGGTAGAAGAATAAAAATCTTGAATTTTGCAAATCCAATCGTGATCCTCAGATTCGTGATCAGCGACCCAAGAAATCCCCGTGTACCAGATTTGGTAAGGATCGGTTGAATTTTAATTTGAATTCGTTTTTGCATTCGAGAAGCACTATATCTGTCTGATTTATTGAGGTTAGAAAGAAAACAGAACTGTATGGCTCAATCCAACCGATGAATATTAGCTTAGCGTGTCCGAATACATATTAATACATCTTTGGATTCATGAAAAAGCTTGAATCAATTTTTTAGGAGTATATTTTTCTTAATTTTTACTAATTTTTACCTATTTTTTGAGGTTAGAAAAAAAATTGAGATGTGATGGCGATATTCTGACGTCAGATTCGTGATCAGCGGGCAAAAATACTACGGATCTGACATATCGCATCAAAAGTATACCCCACTTTTTTTTTGGTGGGGCTGTGTTATTAATGATGTAGAGAAATTAGGAGTACTTTAGGTATGTTCCCTATCTTTATTAACATTTGTTTAATTTTTAGTGTTCCGTACAGAACACTTATGGGATCACTTCGGTGTTCGTCTGTCTGTCTGTCAGGCCCGATTTTCTCCGAAACTATTTGACATAAAAAGTTGAAATTTAGCACAAATATAGCAATTGATGGCCCAATCAGAGCCGTGTAGTTTTGAAAGGTAAATCTTGACTTAGGGGTTAGTTTTCAAGGGTGAAATCGGAAGTGAAAAAAAATTATTTTTTAGGTGCATCGAAATTACCAGTTCATTGTGAAAATACCAGTTCAAAAATATATGTGATGTAATACTTGCGCAAAGTTATCTTTATATTATTTTTAAAAAATAGCCAAAAATCGCTGTCCCCCCTCCTATCTCCAAAAGTACTGTTCAAAAAATTTTGACAAAATTCTAGGATATTCTGTATAAAATGTAGATTAAGCAAAAATTATCAAAAAGGCATAAAGTTTGATAATTTACCTGGATATAAAAAACTATTTGTCTTGACAATATGGTGGAGTTGTTTTTCGTGAAAAGTTGTTAATTCAACCGGGACTAAGAGCTACGAAATATCAATACGTATTCGGGGCAACCAGTAATATAATGATGACTGGTGTACAACGGATAGGTACCGAGACAAACTAATTTTATTTTACTTGTTTATAATTAAACAAATATTTAGGTAGTAAATATTTGTTTTAAACTCTTACTACAAAGATGTCTTGCTTTTTACATATTCTTGGTAATTCTGATATTAAAGATGAATGTGTGACTGCATTTCAGCAATCACCGTACGGAACACCAACTGTGCAAGTCAAACTTGTACTTGGTCGGTTATTATTTATTTAATCATCTAATTCGTGTTAAAATAATATTCATTTACAGGTTTGGTTTCGTAATAGTTTTTTAAAGATAAAACATAATTTTTAGTAAAAATATCTTTAAAAACGTAGCAAATTCCAAAAACGCGAAATAAACCACACTTGTATTGCATAAAATTGGCTTCAAAAAATAACTTTGAACTAGAATTTATTTTTTTGTACAGTGGAAAATTTTTAAAACTGTTTTTAGACTTTCCTAGACTTTTTAGTTACTAAACGTTTTAGAAATAGTGTTGTATCTGTCAAAACATATCCCAGTGCTGATATAAACTCGGATCATAATGCCCTGAAAGGGGTTCTAAGAATTATCTTGAAAAAGTTTAAAAAGAAAACAGAAAAACATATACGATACGCGACAACTTAAAGACGAAAATGTAACAAACGTAATTAAAAAAGATCTCAATAAAGAACTCCGAGACACAGATCTAAACATAGACATAAAAAAGTTAGATGAAATAACAAGGGGGCTAAAGAATAAGTATCTAACTATGGAACAAACACATAAAGGGAAGGAATGAATGACAGATGACGTTCTAACACTAATGGAGGAAAGACGGTTACACAAAAACAGAGGTAACAGCAGATTACACACACAAATACAGAAAGAAATTCGAACAGTTAAAGATAGGTGGAATGGTGAAAGATGTAAAAAGATAGAGGAGCTGCAGGGAAAGTAATATCTATCGAAAAATCAAAGACTTAACTGGTGAACGGAGAACGAAATCATATGGACTTTTAATAGATCATCAAGGAAACGTTGTTATCGACAAAGAAGAGAAACTGAAGATATGGCAAGACTATATTACAGAGTCATTTTCTGATGCAAGACCAGATCAGCCACAATGCTCAATAAACTTGTTTGGGTCCGGTATTACGACCGATGAAGTGCGCATTGCAATAAATCAACTTAAAAATGGTAAAGCCACCGGTCCAGATGAATTCCATGGGGAGCTTCTTAAGCTCTTAGATGAGGATGGGATTAAGTAGCTTACGGTGATCTACAATAAAATCTATTATTTAGGCAGAATTCCAGAAAGCTAGTTCGAGCCTGAGTTTATAACAATCCCAAAAAATGCAGGCGCTAAAAAACGTGAAGAATATGGAACAATTAGCCTCATAAGCCATTTTTTAAAAACATTTCTGAAAATCATTCACAGAAGAATATACAAGTTGTGTGAAGAAAAACATATCAGCTACACAATTCGGTTTTTGTGATGCCATGGGAACCAGAGAGGCCTTGTTTTCTATGCAGGTTTTGATTCAGCGATGTACGAACGTCAATTTAATTGGGACGTATATTCGTGCCTGATCGACTACCAAAAGACTTTTGACATATCACAAAATGATCGAAACTCTGAAAGATCTTGGGCTAGATGGAAAGGATCTGCGGATTATTGGCAACCTCTACTGGAACCAGATGGCATTTATTAAAGCAGAAGGGGAGCGCTCAGAAGCAATATCAATTGAGCGTGGAGTAAGGCAGGCTTGTGTTTTGTGTCCAGTGTTGTTTATTGTATACTCTGAGCAAATCTTCAGAGAGGCACTGGAAGATGCTGATGAAGGAATACTGCTTAATGGGGAGCGAATAAATAACATTCGTTACGCTGACGATACGGCGGTTATGCCTGATAACTTAAAGGGTCTACAACATCTTATGACAAAAATAATCGAAGTCAGTATTCGATACGGCCTCGAACGTAATATCAGCAAAACAAAGTACATGGTAATCAGCAAGTTTTCGGTTCCAGTTACCTTGTTGATGATTAACAATCAACAAATACAAATAACTCCACAATATTCATATCTAGGTACCATGATAAATGAACAATGGGACCATTCGCAGGAAATTCGTTGCCGTTCCTCAAAATGACATCACTTTTCAAAAGTTCAGTAATCAAATTGAGCACGAAAATAAGACTTCTAAGATATTATGTCTTCAGTGTCCTTCTTTATGGTGTGGAATCTTGGACGCGAACTGAAGCCACTTCTAAAAAACTTCAGGCATTTGAATTATATATATCGTCGAATTTTGAAAATTTCTTATATTGACCATATAAAAAACGAGGATATCTTATGTCGCATGAATAAGAAACTGGAAATTATGGAAACTGTTAAAGTAGGAAAATTGGAGTATTTACGACACATAGTGAGAAATCCCCACATATATGGATTACTACAGCAAATACTCCAGGGAAAGTTATTTGGAAAAGGGGGGGGGGGGGACCAGGGCGCAGACGTATTTCCTGGCTACACTATCTGCGAAATTGGTTCTCAACAAATACTACTGGTCTTTTCAGAGTTGCAGTGGATAAAGTAATAATAGCCAGAATGATTGCCAACATTCGAACCGAATAGGCACTTTAAGAAGAAGACTTTTTATTTGTATTTGTGGTCTTTAATCCTCCTATGTCTTTGTTTCTTGAGATAACTTTTTTGTTTTTCTTACCTCTTGTATATTTTTTCACTATTTTTTTTTTCAGCTCGAGAAAACTTTTCCTAATGTACCAACTTTTAATAAAGATCGGAGATCTGAAAGTTCTCAAATAAAACTCTCCCATTTATTGTAAATGTTGGGAACATAAAATTTTTACTTTCCGAAACCGCTTCATTAAATTTTTAAAAAAGACCTTTGACAAGTGGAAAAAGATCTTTTCTTGATTTAAAATGGGTTAAAATTTTCTAAAAATAGTCTTGGAATATAAGATATTGGTTACCTACTAACATACTTTATATTGGAAACAAATTTACTGGGTTTCGAGATAAAGAGAGTATTATTTCAAAATTTATGTTTGTTCAAAGGCGGCGCTCGCTTGAGAAAGATGAAAAAAATATAACACGAAGGACCTCTTACATTTATTCGGACTGTGGAGCCGATGTGTTATCCTTGAAATAGGTCGAGTTAAGTTCATAACTAGTAAGGGAGTTTTTTGTACTGTAATATATGATTTACCTACATTTAAAATCTCGAGTTTCGCCACAAGGAATTTATATAGGTCTAAGAGAAATGAAAACAGCAGACCTATTTATTTAAGTGTCCATCAAGGTGGCAGCTGACTTTTAGGCATGATCTAAAATTACGTTATAGAGTTTTCAGTCTTTTTAATTCTAGTCGTATCCTGAATTAAATAGGAAGACAAAAATTGTCAGGGTGGAAGAAATATTTTCCCATTAATTGTTACATACATAAGATAATGGACCTTGCTTTTTCTTGTGTTTCCTCCAAATCAACGTAAATTACTATTATGAGATAAATATAAATTATCCTTGAAGAGAGCATGTTTTGTTAAACTTGTATGATTTAGAATTATAGATGATTTCCGTGCTTTTGAGTAGCAGTCTAAGGGTCTTACTACTTGTCTCTTCGTATGCTTATGCGGCAGACATTTTCAATGTCTCTTCATTCACTTTGAACGCTCGGACATCGGCTGCTTAGGCGAATATCCGCAGACAGCAGCAGCAGACGTTCAACTTAACAAAAACCTGCAAGAAATTCTATCTTGGGGCGGCAGTTTTTTCTAAAAAAGGTAACGTTGCTGAACCCGAGATGGTTATGTCGGGGCACTCCATTCCCCTAACATCGTCGTTCAATTTATTGGGCGTTAATTTGGGAGTAAATATGTCCTGGCATGAACATGTTGCAGGCATAGCAAGGAGAGCTTCTCAAAAGTTGGGAATATTATTTCGAACCAAAAAGCTTTACACTCCACAACAATTGTTAATTCTTTACAAAACTTAAATTCGACCAACTATGGAATACTGCTCCCATGTTTGGGGCTCCGCTCCCAAACATACACTGCCTTTGTTGGATTCTGTTCAGAGAAGAGCTGTTCGTCTAATTGAAGATCCGGAACTGACCGGCGGCCTTGATTCGCTGAAACGTAGAAGAACGGTTGGCGACTTGAGTCTGTTCTACAAGTATTTTCATGGAAAGTGTTCGAAGGATGTAGTCCGCGTAATTCCTCCCAAAGCGGTGCATGTTAGAAATACACGTCGCGCTGGTGCTTCACATCCGTATGAGGTTTAGCTTGTTACTGCGCGTACAACCCTTTTCAAGCAGTCTTTTATATGGAGAACATCATCTCTTTGGAATAATTTGCCCAGCGCTGTGTTTCCCACCGAGTATAATTTACAGCGATTCAAGAACAACGTGAAACGCTTTTTCCGCACACGTGTCGCTCCTGGAGCGCTTCAGGGACTTCCCTGCAGCACGTGTGCTAGACCCATAAGAAAAAAATGTGGTAACGGTCGACTTGCCTTGAGTTCTTGACGACGTGCTATCAACTATGGGGTTACACCAAGGTTATTGAAACTACCTAAACTTCACAATCAAAACATGCCTCTTAGGTCTATCGTCGTTGAAATCAATTAACCGAGCTATGACATTGCCAAGTACCTAACGAAGCTATTGCAACCATTTATAGGACCAACACGTCACGGAATCGATGCTTTTCATCGAGAAAATTAGAGATCGAATGCTTGGTCCAAGAGATACCCTGGTCAAATTTCATTTAGTGACACTGTTCACCATGCTTTCAGCAAATGAGGTCCTGCCACTACTCAGTAGAAACTATTCAGTCGATATTATAACACCGCTTCGGCACTGTCTCACTACAACGTACTTTCAGTAGAAGAAGACTGATTACGTTGCAATAGGAAACCCTTTAAGCTTGTTGATTTCTTCATGAAGGATTTTAAACAATACGTATTGCGACTCTGCAGTAAAAAAAAATCAAAGAGGGGGTCCCACCTCCCACATACCACCGCCGGTTCCTGAATTACAATAATTTTATCGAAATTTGATTACATTTTAATTCCTCTTTCGATTTTATTCTGAATATAGTTTACATATTCATGTAACTATTTGTTATTATGGTGAGGTGTCCTTCCTCAAATGTGAGACTCTATCCCGGGGTACCTACAACCCGACTCTGCGTTAAGAAACCGTCGTGTTGATTCCATCATGTCGATGACACTTTTGTATTATGGAACTATAGGTTTAAAGAAATACATATCTGATGACATGCAGATAGAGAGAGATGGAAATCTCGCCCTTATCGATAACCTCGTGAAAAGACAGACGAATGAAAGTCACAAGGTGTATAGAAAGCCTACTGACACGAATCATTATCTAAACAAGGAATCAAATCGCCACCCAAGGCTGAAGAGAAAAATTAGTCAAACTTACGAAAAGGATGTCTGATCCGAGATTTCTTCAACAATACATCAATGACGCGTGAGTGAGAAACGGATGTATAAGTTCCCTACGTCCCGAAATATATAGAAACCTGCAGGACAATGAATAGCTCATACCGAAAGGAATGGCATGTTACGGTACGGTCACCAATATGGCTTTCGTAAACATAGATCAACAGGAGATCTTCTGACTTGTGTAACACATGTTTGGAACAACGCAATTGAACGCTTTGGAGAATTTCGAGCGGTTGTTCTTGACATATCCAAGGCATTCGACCGTGTTTGGCACGACAGACTGTTGGCTAAGCTACGCTCTTGTTGCATGTTTGAAAAAGTTCTGTTTGTGGCTCTCATGTTTCCTCAGAGAGCGTTCTTTACGAGTGGCGGTCTACGGATTTCTTTCTAACATCTTCACTACCAACGCCGGTGTGCCCCAAGGCTCCATACTGTCTCCTACTATCTTTCTCATCTACATTAACGATCTGCTGGAAAAGACCGGGAATCTAATCTACAGCTTTGCAGATGACAGTACGCTTGTCTCTTCATTCACTTTGAACGCTCGGACATCGGCTACTCAGGTAAATATCCGCAGACAGCAGGAGGTCGTTCAACTTAACAAAGACCTGGAAGAAATTCTATCTTGGGATGACAGGAACCAAGTGGAATTTAACGCTACAAAAAACCAGGCGGCAGTTTTTTCTAAAAAAGTTAACATTGCTGAACCCGACATAGTTATGTCGGGGCACTCCATTCCCCTAGCATCGTCGCTCAATTTATTGGGCGTTAATTTGGGAGCAAATATGCCCTGGCATGAACATGTTGCAGGTATAGCAAGGAGAGCTTCTCAAAAGTTGGGAAATATTATTTCGAACCAGAAAGCTTTACACTCCACAACAACTGTTAATTCTTTACAAAGCTCAAATTCGACCAACTATGGAATACTGCTCCCATGTTTGGGGCTCCGCTCCCAAACATACACTGCATTTGTTGGATTCTATTCAGAGAAGAGCTGTTTGGAGACCCGGAACTGACCGGAGGCCTTAATTCGTTGGAACATCGAAGAACGGTTGGCGACTTGAGTCTGTTCTACAAGTATGTTCATAAAAAAAGTGTTCGAAGGATGTAGCCCGCTTAATTCCTCCCAAAGCGGTGCATGTTAGAAATACACGTCGCGCTAATACTTCACATCCGTATGAGGTTCAGCTTGTTGCTCCGCGTACAACGTTTTTCAAGTAGTCTTTTATAAGGAGAACATCGGAATAATTTGCCCAGGGCTGTGTTTCCCATCGAGTACAATTTACAGCGATTCAAGAACAACGTGAATCGCTTTTTCCGCACACATGCCGCTCCTGGAGCGCTTAAGAGATTTCCCTGCAGCATGTGTGCTAGACCCATAAAAAAAAACTTGAAAATCTCACGGACAGTACTGTTAAACTTTTAGAGAAGCACGAGGGGAAACAGTCTTCAAACCAATCCTCATGGTCTGCAGCTGTGACTCAGTATACATTGGATCAACAAAACGTAGATTTAATACAAGCATAATAGAACTTAAAAGAAACAGTCGACTTGTCCTCATAGACCTATTAGAAATTATTAAGCAGGGTCTCAGATAGGATGGCCAGAGAATCCTCTTTGAGAACACGTAGGGAAGCTGGGAGCTTGTTGTAATAGGGGTAAGTAGTAACACGCAATTTTTACTGGGAATCTGAACTCTATAAACCCATATTATTTGTTCAATTTAATTCTTATGTCATTTGACATCACGTCATCACAGCCAGTGTCCCGTCCGGCGGCGCAATGAGTAGATGTGTGCACGTGCTTCATTTTGACTAGGTAAAGTAAAATATTGATTTCATAAAATTTGGCTTTTCGTGTCTAAAATTAATTAATTTAAAACTTTTAGTTTTCATATAGTTCCAAAATGTACATAATTTTAATATTTTTTAAAAAGTTTCATGTTTAGCGACATAATTTTATGAAATTTTTGTTAAATGTAGAAAATTATGCTACGGGGCTTGTTGTAACAGTATCTTGGGGCACATTGTAACATGTTATCCAGCATGTGGCCTTTAAATGCCATTATCTTTCAAGACTTTTCACCATCCTATGTCACTGATCGTCCAAATCCTATAAAAAGACAGAAAAACTTACCGTTGGACCTTGAAAATCTAGAATTATTACAATCTGCTCCCGAACTTGATATAAGCACTTCTGAAATTATACGTGACATTTAAACTGCAAAAGAACCAACTCCAAGTTGTTCAGGTTTGCAAAAATATTTTTCACCTTCGAAGGTGACCTCTTTCAAAGGCTCTACCGTGGAAACAAAAAACGTATAGCAGACGTAAAAGAAAATTTAATGTTTTAACTGATATATCTGAAAAGGTAGCTTTAAGAAAAGAATATGAAGAAAAAATGACAAAGAGACAGAAAAAAAGGTGGTAAAGATAGATTAAAAAGAAAAAGAAAGGGGAAAGGAAAAGGCAAGGGCAAATCAGCAAAAAAGAAAGAGGATAAAGAAAAAGTTTTAAAAAGAATTTTGAGGTCTGATCCAGAATCTGAAACTGAGGAGTGGTATTGTATAGTTTGCTGTGAAGCCTATAGCAATTCTGATAAAGAGGAATGGGTAGAATGTATATCATGTAAAATGTGCGCACATGTCAAATGTGTGACAGAAGATACTTTGAATTTAGTTATTATGTAGTGTCTATTTTTCGAAGGCTGATAATTTTTTTAGATACTTGTAGTGTGTTAAGTAAATTAATGTGATACAAAGTGACATGTTGATTATAAATATAGTTTAACTAAGAAATTAGTTAAATCTTTAATGTTGATTGTTTTTATAGAAGTATGTTTTAGTTCCACTGATGAAAAATATTACAGATAATGTAAAGTATTACGTTAGTTTGGAAAATAACATAATGAAAGCCCAAATATGTAACAAAATTTACTTTATTTTTACTGTTACTACCTGCTCCATGGCTGTTACATCTAGTCCCAAAGACGGGGCAAGTTGTACCAACGGTCTTTTTTTAAGAAAATGTCTGGTGTGAAGTATATATTAATAATTTTGATCTTATTCCTTTTCGGTATATTGGAGGAATAGTTAGGCTATTGACAGCCCCTCTTTTAAAGCTAAAACAACAAACATATATTAAATTAAATTATTTTTTCTAAAAGTTGTTACAACAAACCCCTCGCTTTCCTAGGTCAACGATTGTATAAACAGCTATTATGCACGCCTATGGAGAGACACTATAGAGCTTCAAAAACATCCGATAAACTTTAAAGGAAAAAAGGGAGACCACGCCCTTTGCAGTAGATATATATCAATCTTATGTCTACCGTAGGGGGAGTCGCGTTTAAAGCTTAACGGATATTTTTGAATTTTAGACGCGCTTCATTGTGGACACCATAGATGATACTACGTCATCAAAAAAGTACTTCAATGGTTACCATATCACTTTTGAGAATATCTGCCTCAGAAGTAGAAGAAACGTCAGGTAGCAAAATCTTGAAATCATCCATGCCTCATTTACGATCGCTCGTGAAAGTCTTTGTTTTTTGTTATATGATTTGTTTATTCATGTTTTTTTATGGTTTTATCACTTACTTTATTACATGTGGTAGAATATTTCAACTGTTTGTAATTTTATTAATACTGATTTTACCCTTAATTTTAAAACTTGTGTAAATACGTAAACTAGCCGTTTTATGTTTTTCTCAACTCCGTGTGTTAATAAGAAAATGTCAGCCACTAAAATAAGTGACTACCATTTGTAATATCAAGACAGTAGCTGGGACAAAAAATTCTACACTACCTCTCTCTCTCTCTTCAGTCTCAATTTCCTCCAGGGAATGTAGCGGTCATTTTGTTGTGTTGTGGGATGTTCTTCTCCACATTTCTCTATCCTGAGCTTCGTGGGCTATTGTGTGAAATGGTTTATTCAAAAGATGGATAACTTGGTTCACCCAACGGGACGGAGAACGTCCTCGAGGTCTCCCACTTGAAACTCTTCCTTGAATGATGAGTTTTTCTAACATTCCTGATCTTTTCTCATGATATGGCAGAAAAAATGTTATGATTTTTGTTTAGATAAAATTTGAAATACGTTGCTGGACATTGAACTCTGATATAATTGAGTCGTTAGTCCGTCGGTGCGGTCTACAAGATCCTAAGCATTCTTCGTCAACACTACATTTCTGTGGCATCTAGTTTTTTTTATTTCCTACTTTCTCAATGTCCTGGACAGCCATATGTGAGAATAGGAAAGACAAGACAATTTACCAGTCTGATTTTCACTTGTTTGGATATGTGGTTGCCTTGCCAAAACACACCTTCGACGGATCTCCTCTTCTACTATACCGGCATTACTAATTAGGTATCTCAAGTACACATACTCACTAACAACCTCAAGGCGGTCAATTTGTCTGACATCTGGTCTGTTGTTACTTTGCCTGTCGACAATCATAATTTTGGTTTTATTTATATTCAGTTCAAGTCTGAGTTCTAGGTTTTCTTTTTCTACCCTCTTCGCTCCCAGCCAGAAGAATCGTGTCATCTGGAAATCTCAAATTACTAATAATTTTACTATTAATTAATATTCTTTCTTGCCAGTCATCCAAGGTCCTTCGCATGACATATTCGCCATATATATTGAAAAGTTTGGAAGATAGAATGCAACCTTCTTTTACACCTTAGTGAGGTTGAAATTCCTCAGATTTTGTGTCAATAACAATAACATGGCAATTAGTATTTTTAATTAGACTTGTAAGATGGATAAGAACTTCCATTTCATTAAGTATTGACCAGAGCTCTGCCCATTTTACCTTATCAAACGACGCTTTTCGATAGTCTAAAAAGCATAAATAAAGAGAATTGTTAAATTTACGCGCTGTTTCAATTATTTGGCGAAAGTTTAATAGTTGATCTCTGGTTCCCAGACCTCTTGAAAAGCCAGCTTGCTCTGGTGGGATTTGTGATTGAATGTACATTTCTAAACGATCATTTGTAGGAGGACTTGACATATTAAAGTTACCTACGAAGACTTAATGTGACCCTCGCCATATTTTTTCTAGTATACTATCTATGTATATATACGAAACTTTTTGGCCATGAACAGTGTATTTATTTGAAATAGTTTTTAGAAAAAATCATGTAAGTAAATGTACAAATAGCTATCTAATGGATTCTTCACCACTACCAATTTTACATGACTAAGAACTAAGAATTTGGAGAATCTAATAAAAATACGAATAAAAATTTTATTTAATTCTGACAGAACATGGCACTCTTTTGATTAAATTTGTGGATTATCTAACTTTTATGATTTAATTGCGATACTCATTAAATACTTCAAGAACTAACTTTCTGTTCTCTGTGCACTTCGTTAAATCGCTAAAAGCAGGCATTAGATGTGGCGATTTTGAAGACATGGCCGGGTTAAGCAATTGCGTTAGTATTTTAACACACTCACTGCTTTAGAATTTATTTTACTTCTAAAAAAAAAATTTAGGTTAATTTTATCATAATACAGCTAAGTTATAACCAAAATCCAATTTTTAGGCGATTGGAATTTAAAATATTTTCGAAATTCATAAAAATGTATTATTCTTGTTTATTTTATGAGTAAATTGTTCAAAAACTAGATAAAAATATTGTATTCTACTAATTTCATAGCATGTTCAATATTTTTACAAAAATAGGATAAACTTCGTTTGATTTACAAATAAGATGTTCTGAAAGTTTGTTTTTTATTCTTTATAAAAATAATGTTCTTTACCTAGAACTGATTATTCAGATTAATTTCTAAAAAAAATACATTCTAGAAAACTTGTAAGTAATTATTTGTTTTATCTGCCTATCTACTACTTCATGGCATAAGTTCCCCTATACTAGTCTTGGTATCGCTTATTTCAGATAAAAAATTTATTACGTTAACTTCTTTTTTTGTGGCGTTGTTCTTTCAGGACTAAACTTTCAGGCCTAGTTTTAAATTGTAGTATATGTTGAAAGCTCGGGCAAAATGAACAATAAAGTATTCTTTATTTTGATTTAGGGACTTTTTAAATCATTTTTTACTTTCCTGCCCTAAAGGAAAGTATTCTATTCGTAAAAAAACGGTCGAGGGCAAGTGTGACTTGCGCAATTAGTGTTCTGTACATTAATTGCTTTTAAAATAACAAATTTTGTTAGGGTGGTATAAAATGATCAATGATTTCACAAAACACTCCCAGATGAATTTTCAACAAAGTTTGTTTCCGAGCTTTGTTAAATACTGATGACCGTGATATTCTTGTATTTTATATATCAGATAAATTATTAAAGATAATGCACTCGTGATAATTTTCGTTCAATCTACACCCTGTGGAGAATATTCCAGAATTTTTTCAAAATCTTTTGATAGGCACTTTTCGAGATAAGGAGGGGGGATAGTGATTTTTTACAATATTTTATAAATAATACAAAGAAAAGTGTGTGCAAGTATTATATTATATATATTTTTGAACTCGTGTTTTCACAAGTTTTCATTTGACGCATGATGACCCAGTAATTTTTTTGCACTTCCGATTTCACCCCCCAAAACTAACCCTTTAAGTCAAAATTTAACTTTCAAAACTACACGGCTCTGATAGAGCCATCAATTCCTATATTAGTGTAAAATTTCTATGTCAAATAGTTTCGGAGAAAATCGGGAGAGACAGACAGACGGACAGACAGCGAAGATATCTTATAAGTGTTCCGTACGGAGCACTAAAAATCATACTCCGAGATTTTTGCTTTTTTTCACGTTTTAGGGTCCCTAGATCATGGAAAACACATTTGCTCATTTCCGTAGATCTGTCTGTTTGTCGATCTATTGGCACGATAATTCTAGAACGAAATGAGATATTAATTTGAAAACCGGTATATATAATACCTAATGAGAGGATAGAGCCTATAGTTTTTGAGCGATATCGCTTCCTATGAAGGGAGTGATAGGGGTGGAGTCGATAAATTTTGTATGGTTTTAATAGTAAAATGATAATATTCCTGGTTTTTTGTTGAGGCAATAAACAAATATTTTGCATAAATATTTATAGTAAAACATAAAAACGGGTGAAAGGGAAGGAGATTAGAGGGGTTGTTTCGTATGTATAGCATAATATGCCACTTTCAAGGTTTTTACAGTCAAGTAATTTAAAAATTAAGTTATGCATACAGAGCAAACTAAACGAGGTAGGAAACTGACACTTGTTACGCAGCGTTGTTAGTAATGTATCTACCGCCATCTATCGGTCCACACTACTTCGCGTTTTCGCTAGATGGTGTTAATATAGGAACTTTTGGATCGTACCAAACACTATTTACTTAGGATAATCTAAAAAAAAAAAATGATACTAAATAATCTTCGCGCCTAATCTCCATTTTTCTCCATTTAGAACACTTATAAGTTCACTTCGGTGTCTGTCCGGCTGTCTATCCGTCTGTCACACCAGATTTTCTCTGAAACTATTTGATATAAAAAGTTAAAATTTGGTACTAATATAGGAGTTGAAGGCCTCATCAGAATCGTGTAGTTTTGAAAGTTAAATTTTGACATAAGAGGTTAGTTTTTGGGGGTGAAATCGGAAGTGAAAAAAAATTACTAGGTCATCGAGGGGGCTTGTAAAAATACGAGTTCAAAAATATATATAATGTAATACTTGGGCACACTTTTCTTTGTATTATATTTTAAAATTGCGAAAAATCACTGTCCCTCCCTTATATCGAAAAGTACTGATCAAGAAATTTTGAAAAAATTTTGGAATATTCTCCACAGGGTGTAGATTGAATGAAAATTATCACGAGAGCATTACCTTTAATAATTTATCTGGTAAATAAAAAAAAGAAACAAAAATTTCAAGGTCATCAGTTTTCAGTAAAGATCGGAAAAAAATTTTGTTGAAAACTCATTTGGGGTGTGCTTTGTGAAGTCATTGATCATTTTATGCTTCCATAATAAAATATTTTATTTTAAAAAGCAATCAACGGACGGAACACTAATTGCGCAAGTTCGACTTGCAGTTGGCCGGTTATTTTATTTCACTGCTAAACTATTATGTTTTGTTCTAAATAATAATAAACCTGTATCGTTTGTTTTCGTTTGAAAATGCTATCTCTAGGATCGTTTTTAACGCTAAAGCTTATGTTTAACTCTTCTCAACACATCTTTTTTGTATGTAAATTACTTTTTTCCAAAAAAATAATAATAACCGGTTAAGTGCAAGTTGGACTTGTGCAATTAGTGTTCCATACGTTGATTGTTTTTAAAATAAAAAAAATTGTTTCGGAGGTATAAAATGATCAATGACAAAACACATCCCAAATGAGTTTCCAACAAAGTTTTTTTCCGATCTTGAAACTGACGACCTTGATTTTTTTTTTATATAACAGGTAAATTATTAAAGGTAAGGCACTTGTGATAATTTTCGTTCAATCTACATTCTATGGAGAATATTCTAGAATTTTTTCAAAATATTTTGATCAGTACTTTTGTAGATAAGGGGGGGACAGCGATTTTTAGTAATTTTTTAAAAATAATGCAAAGAAAAGTGTGCGTAAGTATTACAATATATATATTTTTTGAACCCGTGTTTCTACAGGCTTTCATTTGACACCTCACTCGATGACCTAGTAATTTTTTTTATTTTCGCCCCCCAAAACTAACCCTTTGAGTCAAAATTTAACTTTCAAAACTACACGGCTCTCATAGAGCCATCAATTCCTATATTAGTGTCAAATTTCAACTTTCTATGTCAAAAAGTTTCGGAGAAAATCGGGTGTGATAGACAGACAGACAGACGGATGGACACCGAAGTGATCTTATAAGTATTCCGTACGGAACACTAAAAATGAATGTAGTGCTGTTATTTTAAGTAAATTTGATAAATTCTTTTCTATAGATTTATGGTGTAAAATTAAAATATGAAACAAGGATATATCTTTATGGGCTTTCAGGCAAAGATATAATTTTATTCATAATCTAAATGGGTAAAATTATTATTTTGTTAAATTATTATTTATTTAAATTACTGAAACTCTGGTTTCTAGTAAAATAGAGACTTCTCCAAACCAATACGTAGATTTCAGCGATTCTGGGGACATAACATATAACAGTAGGGAAAAATAACATTACAATGTCCCAATATTTTAACTTTCACCTATATAAATAGATAAGAAAGTCTGGTATACACCTGCTTTTAAATATGGAATATACATACACTGTCCAACAATAACTATATCAAAATAATCTTATGAACAAAATTTTGGATATTATTTATAATAAATATATATATATATATATATATATATATATACATACATATATATATATATATATATATATATATATATATATATATATATATATATATATATATATATATATATATATATATATATATGTATATATATTTATATATATATATATATATATATATATATATATATATATATATATACATATATATATATATATATATATATATATATATATATATATATATATATATATATATATATATATATATATATATATATATATATATTATATATATGTTATTATTATTATTATACTAAAACTGAAGTCACCGCACGCGCTGAGAAAATTAAGAACTGGGAAAGTTAGTGGATTGCATAACAGCAGAAGAGCTAAAAGAGACAGATGACAACGGAACAGATCTGATACACATAATATGTCAAGAAATCTGGAGAACTGGAATATGGCAAACAGCAGCAAATCTATCTTCGTTACAACTCATAAAAAGGTTTTCTTACGAAATGTGGATATTATCGAACGGTTTCTCTAATATCTCATCAAAACAAAGTCCTCCTAATTATCATCAATGAGCGATTAAAACCATTTCTGCCTTTTCAAATCTCAAGGGTACAGTTGGGATTCATGCCTGGAAGAGGCATCCGTGAACAGATCCTTAACCTTCGTCAAGTCGTGGAAAAATCCAGAGAATTCAATCTCGAGGCGTACCTTTGCTTTGTGGATTACTCGAAGGCTGACACTGGCAAGTGGAGCGCTACATGAGGAAATTTTAGTATAGATACGGATACCCTATCACTTAATTTAGTTTCTTCAAAATCTAAACAAATCCAATACAGCCACCATCTGATGAATAAGACTTTCTCGCAAGACTTCAAGCTCGAAGTAGGTGTTCGTCAGGGATGCATCGCATCACCTATATTTTTCAATATATATATAGTGAACACATCAAGAGAGAGATGTTTGACGACTGGCAGGGAGCCATAACAGGTGGTTCTAAAATAAATAATCTACGATATGCTGACGACACCTTAGTCTTGGCGGCCTCGAAAGAACAACTCAAGTACTTCATGGATAGACTTAACATCGTCAGCGACAAATACGGGCTACAGTTGACGAAGTGATGATCAATAACCGAGTCCAAAACAATCAGCCTTGCTCAATTACCTCGGTTCAGTGATAACAAACTGTGGCGGATCTGAGAATGAAATACGCAGACGTCTTGCTATGCCTAGAACAGCGACCGCCAAGCTTACAAAAATATGGAAAGGCAGTGACTTGACGAAAAATACCAAATTACGGTTCATCAACACACTAACATTTCGAATTGCTATATACTCAGCCCACACCTGGATCAATAAAAAAAAGAGACGAATCAAGCGCATTTGAGATGTAGGTATACAGAAGGATGCTCCGGATACTCTGGACCGCGCATCCGACAAATGCTCAACATCAAAATAAGACTGACTACTATAGTCAATAGAAACATACGGAGAGACTTTGGTCACGTAGCAAGAGGAAAAGACATAGTAGAACGGTTGATTGTGGAAGGCAATATCGAGAGCAACCAAGACCGAGACGACGGTCTTCCACACGATCGATGGTCACATCGCAGCCCAAGACAGAAAAAGCATGGGTTAAAATAGTGGCACAAATACCTTGATACCACCACGCCGTTACGTAGGAAGACGGATAGAGGAGGATATATATATATATATATATATATATATATATATATTTATATATATATATTTATATATATATATATATATATATATATATATAAAATATATATAATACATGAAAATTCCGGGTTTCAATCCGTTCGTCTAACAATGAATTTGCACGACGTTTCGCCAAAATATCATTTGGCATTTTCAAGTGCTCTTACTGCTGCTACTCGATACTGTGATCTTGCTGCTGCTGCGGCTCGAAGCTAAAGCTTTGAAGTTAGTTTCGAGCCGCAGCAGCAAGATCACAGTATCGAGTAGCAGTGAGGGCACTTGAAAATGCCGAATGAGATTTTGGCGAAACGTAGTGCAAATTCATTGTTAAACGAACGGATTGAAACCCGGAATTTTAATGTAATACATTCTACTATCCTTGAAAACAGCTATTCCAACATATATATATATATATATATATATATATATATATATATATATATATATATATATATATATATGTATATATATAGATATATTTCCTAATTACTAGGATGCTTGGGACCCTTGAATGTATGTAATTATTAAAAATAATATCCAAAATTTTGATTATATAATTATTTTGATATGGTTTTAAGCGGTAACCATTGATATCAGTTTTTTACAGTCACTGTTAGCTAACATATATTTCACAATTAAGGGCGAGTCTATACAAGAATTTCTTATCTGTTCATATCGGTGAAAGTTTGGATGTCTGATAATGGAACATTGTTATAGACTCTTATTTTCCCCTACTGTTAGTTTTTGTCGTGATTGAAGAAGTTTCTATTTTACTAGCAACAAGAGTTGCTTTAATGTAATTAAATCATCATTTAACAAAATAATAATTATACTCATTTAGATTATGAGTAAAATTATACCTATCACTGAAAATTTATAAAGATGCTCGTCTCATTAACAACGTTTATGCCATAAATCTATGGAAGATAGAAATAATTTGTAACATTTACTTAAAATAACAGCACTAGATTCATTTTTATTTTTGGAAAAAGTAATTTAAACACTAAAAAGATGTGATGAGACTAGGTAAATATAAGCTTAAGCGTAAAAAACGATTTTAGAGGTAATATTCTCAAACGAAAACAGACGAGACAGGTTGCTATTATTTCAAACAAAGCAGAGTAGTTCAGCAGTTAAATAGAAAAAAGGAGTGTAAGCGCGAAGATCATTCCGCAACTAGTTTTCTTAGATTCTCCTAATTAAATATCTATCATAATAGGATATGGACATTATACAGGACCTCTTCAACAGCGTATACAACGCAGGTGATGGACTTCATGATTGGTTGACATCAATTTTTATACCATTGCCAAAAAAAAAACTCTAGAAAGTGGGAGGAATATCGGAATATAAGTCTAATGAACCACATCTTGAAACTTTTCCTTAAAATAATCCACCAAAGAGTATACAAAAAACTAGATGAACGTACTGGACAAACACAGTTCGGCTTTAAGAACGGACTAGGAACGATGGACGTACTATTCTCTATCCGCGTTCTGATTGAAAGATGTAGGGATGTCAACTCTGATGTTGATTTACGCTTCATAGATTTCCAAAAAGCCTTTGATATGGTAAATCATGAGGAAATGATGGCAATACTACAATCATGTAACATTGATGACAAAGACTTACAAATAATATCAAGTTTATACTAGAACCAGACTACCAGAATAAAAGTTGAGAATCGCATGACCAAAGAAATAAAAATAGAGAAGGGCTTACGTCAGGGTTGTATTTTGTCACCCCTGTTATTTAATTTCTGTTCGGAGGAAATCTTTAATAAAGCACTTTCTGATCAAAAGATGAAATTACACTTAATAGTGTGTGTGTAAATAACCTCAGCTACGCTGATGATGCTGTCATTCTAGCGGACAGTGAAGAAGGCCTACAAAGACTGATGAATGGAATTGTTGATGCATGTGAGGAATATCGAATGAAACTGAATACGAACAAAACAAAAACAATAGTGGTCAGTAAGAATGCTAATACAAACATAAATATTAAAGTACATCAACAAACATTTAAAAAGGCAACAATCATAACGTACTTAGGAAGCGTAATTAGTGAGCTTGGGACCACTCTATTGAAATACGCTCAAGAATTGAAAAAGCACGAAGCTCCTTTAATGAAATGCGCAACATACTCTGTAACTGCCAACTAAACTTAAAGACAAAAACAAGAGTGCTAAGATGCTACGTGTTCTCGGTCATGTTATACGGTATAGAAGCTGCAACTATCATAGAGACAACAAAGAATGGAGTCATTCGAGACGTGGTGCTATCGCCGAATGCTACGTGTTCCTTGGAGAGTGCATACCACAAACGTAGAAATACTTGATCGGTTGGGAAAAGAACGAGAGTTGAATCCAGCTATTAAAGAAAGGAAAAGCACTTACTTAGGCCATATTATGACAAGCCAAAAGTATGAGCTCCTGCAACTTATTATTGAAGGAAAAATAATTGGTAGGTGAGGACCAGGAAGGCGCCGCAACTCCTGGTTGAAAAACTTACGACAGTGGTCAAGCATGACATCTACTAAACTGTTTAGAGCGATAAATAAAATCAGATGGGCAAATGTGATCGCCAACGTCCTTAAGAAGAAGAATCATAATAGACAGTGATGTAAATTTAGTATTTTTTAGGATGGGAGTGCATCACTAATTCAAGATAAATTAAACGGGAATACAATAGCGTTTACCCCATACATCTTAACGGATAAAGGTAATAACTGGATTTTAATACTGTTTTAGTCATTTCTGAACACCTTCTAAATATAAGAATAGTAATTTTCCATTTTTTAGAATTAGAAGACACACAATTCATAAAGGAAAATCTTATTACCATTTAAATATTTCTGGCAAGAACTTGCAACATAATTTTAGAGGTGTTTAACATGCTGCTCGTTTTTGTAGAAAATTAGGAAAGAGTAACAAGGTCCTTTTCTCTGAATTATGTATCATTTGTATATCTACAATACTAAAACGTGAGCCAGTGTGCTAATTGGTGCCCCCGTGTTATGGAGATCGTAACCCGTACCTCTATTAATGCTATTAATTTATTATAAAGGGTGTTTTTTATAGAGGTATAGAACTTTGAAATGGAATAAAACAAAGATGAATTTTTTAAATTGACATGAAATTTACTTTATTCGAAAGATAATCTTCTGGCATTATAATTTAAATATGACTTCTGGCATATGACCGCCACGGCTGGCTCGGACGTAGTCTAATCTGGAGGTCCAATTTTCGATGACTTTTTCCAACAGTTGTGGCCGTATATCGGCAATAACGCGGCGAATGTTGTCCTCCAAGTGGTCAATCGTTTCGGGCGTATCGGCGTAGACTAGCGACTTCACATATCCCCACAGAAAATAGTCTAGCGGCGTTAAATCGCACGATCTTGGAGCCAATTCACGGGTCCGAAACGTGAAACTAAGCGGTTACCAAACGTTTCCTTCAATAAATCAAATGTGGCACGAGCTGTGTGACATGTTGCGCCGTTTTGTTGAAACCACAGCTCCTGCACATCATGGTTGTTCAATTGATGAACGAAAAAGTCAGTAATCATGGCTCTATAGCGGTCACCATTGACTGTAACGTTCTGACCAGCATCGTTTTTAAAGAAGTACGGACCAATGATTCCACCAGCCCATAAAGCACACCAAACAGTCAGTTTTTCTGGATGTAACGGTGTCTCAACATACACTTGAGGATTATCATCACTCCAAATACGGCAGTTTTGTTTATTGACGTATCCATTCAAACAAAAGTGAGCTTCATCGCTAAACAAAATTCGCTTATGAAAATCGGGATCAACGGAAAACTTGTTTTGGGCCCATTCACTGAATCTACGCTTTGCTAGGTGATCGTGTGGCTTCAATTGTTGCACGAGTTGGATTTTGTAAGCACGCAAACCAAGATCTTTCCGCAAAATCTTCCATAAAGTGGATGGACACATATCCAATTCCTGTGCACGATGGCGGATAGACTGATTCGGGTCTTCCTCTACGCTACGCTCTACAGTAGCAATGACTTCTTCTGTACGCACTGTACGACGTCTCTGTGGATTGCGTATTATCATTTAGAGTAAACGTGGTGCGAAAGCGTTTCATAGTTAATCGAATTAATTGCTCTGATGGACGATTATGTTGACCGTAAAATGGACGTAGTGCGCGATACGTATTTCGAACAGAATCATGATTTTCAAAATAAATTTGCACAATTTGGAAGCGTTGTTCAGGCGTCAGTCTATTCATGTTGAAATGCCAAACCAAACTAAACATAAATCACTTGACAGCTGACAAAATGGCCCCCAGTTAAAAAAGTGTTGCCAACTTAAAGTTTTATACCTCTATAAAAAACACCCTTTATATATTATTCATTTATCCTGTTTTTGATAAAAAATATTGAGTACTATAGTTTAATATCTAAAATGTCAGATTAAGAAAAACTATTTATTATTGTAATCTTGTCCAAATTTAAATCTGTCTTGGGCCGCTGCTATTATATTTTTAGTTATTCATATTCAAAGCCTAATACCAATAACTATTTGCGCTTTTTCTAAGAGTGGTCTTCAATTACCTTCTGGCAGGTTTTCAAAAGGTGCACCACGGCGGTCTAGGAAGCCGCGAATTCGTATAGGGGTGCACGAAATATTTACAAAATGTTTTTACTTCCGTTTTTAAGTGATAGGATGCGACATCTGACAGAGCTCATGCACACCAGTAACTCACTTGGTAACAATCATTTGCCGAAGCCTCCACAAATGGTTACTACGAGTAGTAACCATTTGGACAAATGTTACTACGAGGCTGGTTTGAAAAATCCGTGCAAAGTCCGAGAGATGGCACCACTGGCGCGTATCGAGGTCATGTTTAGTTAGTAGCATCTCTTGAATGAACGCACACCAAGTTTCAGCCATATTGGTCTATTTCTTTGTGTTTGGCATTCGTGTGAATCAAGGAAGTCGAGTGATTTTTCAACAAATGGACGAAAAAGAATTTCGTGTGGTGGTGATTAAACATTACTTTATGAAAGGTAAAACGCCTCAGGAGACTAAAGAGAAGCTTGATAAACATTATGGTGACTCTGCACCTTCGATTAGAACAGTTTATAAGTGGTTTCAAAATTTTCGGACTGGCCATATGGGCACAAGTGACGCTGAACGTTCAGGACGGCCTGTGGAGGTTACGACTCCAGAAATCATTGATCAAATCCATGATATGGTGATGGATGACAGAAGAGTTAAGGTGCGTGAGATTGCTAGTGCTGTGGGCATCTCGACTGAACGGGTACATAATATTTTGCATAAACATTTGGACATGAGAAAGCTATCCGCAAAATGGGTGCCGCGATTGCTCACGCTTGACCAAAAACGGAATCGTGTGAAGTGTTGCAAGGATGGTTTGCAGCTTTTCCAGAAGAATCCGGAGGACTTTAAGCGTCGTTTCGTCACTGTGGATGAAACATGGATACATTACTATACTCCTGATACCAAACAACAATCTAAACACTGGGTTACCAAGGGGAATCTGCATCAAAAAAGGCGAAGACCGTTCCTTCGGCCGGAAAGGTTATGGCGACTGTCTTTTGGGATTCGCAAGGGATAATCCTTATCGACTATCTGGAAAAGGGTAAAACTATTACAGGTGAATATTATTCATCGTTATTGGACCGTTTGAAAACCGAGCTGCAAGAAAAACGCCCGTGATTGGCCCACAAGAAAGTCCTTTTCCATCACGACAACGCACCAGCACACACCTCAGCAGTTGTGGTCGCAAAATTAATGGAAATGGGATTCCAACTCGTTTCACATCCCTCCTATTCTCCAGACTTGGCTCCCTCGGACTACTATTTGTTCCCCAATTTGTAGAAATGGCTGGCGGGACAAAGATTTTATTCAAACGAGGAGGTGATTGCAGACACTAATGGATATTTTACAGACTTGGACAAATCCTATTATTCGGAAGGGATCAACAAACTAGAACATCGTTGGACGAAGTGTATAAGCCTAAAAGGAGACTATGTCGAAAAATAAAAAAGGTTTACCCCAAACACATAAGTAGTTTTTATTTTTGCACGGACTTTTCAAACCAGCCGGCAGCCTCGTAAATGGCGCTTTACGATTACTTTAGTACTTTCTAGAACGGTCTTAGTACGTTGTGTTCGTATATAAATAGATGTCAATTATGTGCGGTCTTAATGTTAGTTTTCGTAGAATATATTAATTGAATATTGTCGTAAGTAATGTTTTTAAAGTATTTCTTCTCGTATCTATTTTTAAAAATGGATCCGTACTAGACAGTAATAAGCTTTGTGCGAGTGAAAATTAGGTGTATACATTCTCAAATAGTGGCACTGAAAAAACTTACCCAAAACAACAAGGAGAGCAGAAGTTGAATCAAAGAGTAAAACAGTTAATGAGGCAAAGGAGAGAAATGGTGGATAAAACTGCAGACGAATAAAAATGGAGATATCTAAGGAAATTACAAAAAACAAAAGACAGAAAACACAGAGAAAAATTAAAAGCTTTAAGAAAAAAACACAAAATGGGAAGGAAGGATATATGCAAGATTAAGTACATACATGGTAATATAATAACAAACAAGAGAAATATTCTAAAGATCATCGAATTATTTTATCAACAATTGTATACAGTACACCATAGAAGAACAGAAATCAACATACCAAAAGTCTTAAATCAGGGATCGGAAGAGATTCCAGAGATCACAGAAGAAGAAATCACATCAGCCATGAAGGACATGAAAAATGACAAAGCGCCGGGCGAGGACAATATTATAATAGAAGCAATTAAATAAGGAGAACAAAAAATTATCAAAGTTCTGAAAATACTATTTAATAAATGCCTCTTGGAAGGAATACCTCCATTGCAATGGAATAATGCAACTATTGTCATCATGCATAAGGAGATATTTCGGACTTTACAAACTATCGAGCCATTAGTCTCCTGAGTCATACATACATATATAAATTATGCACTAACATACATACCAAACGTCTAACAAATAAATTTGAGTTTTTTTCTTTCAAAATAGCAGGCAGGTTTCCGCACAGGGTATCTGCTTACAGTTAAAGTCCTCATCGAAAAATGTATAGAATATAATAAGCCTCTGATGTTCATATTCGAGGACTTCGAAAATGCTTTTGATTCTGTAAACCAGCAGAGACTCTTGGAAGCGCTTGCTAAATGTTGTATTGATCATCCACCTAACCAATCCAGCAAATTTCAAACTGAAAGAAGAGTGCGCCAGGGTGATACGCTCTCTCCCAAACTTTTTGCAATACTTCTAGAAAGTACGATACGATTAATAAACTGGGAAAAATAGGGCTTAACATTGACGGTGAAAAGTTAAATCACCTTTGTTTTGCCGACAACATTGTCTTAATAACAGACAATATGCAAGAAGCATCAATTACGCTGGATATGTTTCAAGAAGCTTCAGAAAGGGTTGGTTTAAAAATTAATCTATCCAAGACAGTTTATGACAAATCTTCTATTAAACGACTGTATAAAACTAAATAACGTGGAGACCGAGCAAGTACACCGATATAAATACCTAGGACATGAAGTCAGCATAGGATGAGATAACCAAACACATGAAATTCAGCGGAGAATAGGTCTCTTCTAAACGGCATATGCAAATTGGGCTATATATTTAAATCTAATCTTCCGATGTGTTTAAAAAGAAAAGTTTTTAACAGATGCGTACTACCTGTTCTCACGTACGGAGCCGATACTCTCACATTGACGAAGAAAAATAACAACAAAATATGTGTCATGCAAAGAAAAATGGAGAGATCAATGTTAGGCGTTACTCTTAGAGATCACTTCCCAAATCACATTATCAGGAAAAGAACGGGGGTACAAGATGCAGTCAAATTCATTCTAGATCTTAAATGGAACTAAGCTGGACATGTTGCTAGGTTTAAGGATGGACGATGGACAAAAAAATATAGAGCCGATTGAAGTCGGTGGACTGATTATTTGAAAAGAGTGGCTGGAAATTGAGTACAAGTGGCCCAGAACAGAAAAAGGTGGTAAGATTTGAGGGAGGCTTTCGTCCAGCAGTGGACAGTATAAGCTGATGATGATAGTTATTTGGATTTTGGTTTTACGCCGACAGAAGCCAGTGGTAAAGAATGGCGGCAGTTTGAACTGTGTATGAAAGTTTTGGCACCAAAGTACATTCTACAAAGTAAGTTAAGAGAGTTAAATCAACAAAAAGGTAGTTTGTATAGCCAGGCATCAATATGAAGCAACGCTTTATCAGCATTTTACAAGGTGACACACTATTTTGAAATGTAAGAAGCTTCCTATCACCGCAGCAGAACTCATTCTACCGGCTGTTGTACAATTGTTAACAATATGATCGGCGAGTGTCCTATAAAGCTTCTTTTAAAAGTACAGCACATAGTGGAGGACTTCAATAAACAAATAACTGAATAAATAAACTGTAAGGAATTTGGGTTGTAGCTGGATGCGACCACTGATAATAATAATGATGTTCCTTTGATTTGCTATATACGGTATATAGATGGTAACTAAAATTCTCTAAATTAAGCTGCTGGTCGTAAGGCTCAAAACTATTCGAGGTCTTTGGTATTGTTGTCTTGATGTCCGTACTGACCGTGTTCGTTGTATGTCTGTGTATCATGGAGAATTGCAGGCACTTATTCGAAGCAACTCTAGTCTCATTGGTTTATTTATAGAGAAGCATTTGTCTGATTCCTACATTAAACTAGGTCTTAGAATACGTAGGGAATGTAGTAAACTTTCTGAGAATTCGGCCGTTGACGGTAAGGCTTTTCAAAAAACTATGTGAGGAAACGAAATCCGAGCCTATGTTATACTACAGTACTTTGCGATGGCTTTATGGTAATGTATATATTTTTTTAAAGATGTATATCACAAGTATACTGAAGAATTTTGTGAATGAAGATTTCTTAGTAAACCTAATATACTGTGGTGTTATACGAGGATTTAAAGAGAAAAAGCATCATTCCCCTTTTAAAGTCTTTTAACAAATAACTAAGAAAAAGGAAAATGAATGAAGAAGGAAACAAGATATGTTTCCTCTGGTCGCAACAGTTTTTGACCTCCAATAGGGTTCATTTTTTTACAGACGTGAAAACCATTACTGAACAGTTTTCTCAATTTATCACCTGACCTGAAAGATATTTTCAAAATGATAACATCCATAAATTTCTATTCATTGAAGATTCATTTAATGTCAGCGCTGCAGAAGGAGAGAAACTTATTGAGTTGTCTTCCGCTAATACGTTGAAAACAAAATTTAACAGCATGAAATTAACTAAACACTGAAAGATTAATAATCCTTTCTGAGTGACAAAGCTTAGACAATTATAATTCTGTTTGTTGTTTCTTATTTGTGAGAAAACTTAGTTTTCAGCAGACGTTGGGATACAAAAAGAAATCAATGTGGAGAAGGAAGATTCTGTTGAGTTTGGTTCCAAGATTTAGGAAGATATGCGGTGATCAGCAGGCTCATCCATCCCTCAATTAGTTGAATTGGTTCAATTGCTATTTGTTGTTAAGTACGTTTTTGATTTATTTTTACCTAAGCCTTTGATTCACAAGTATTATCTCTATCGCGCAAAATGTACTTGCTAGAATTTGGTATAGGACACCTTGAGAAAGGCTGGATTCAGCGAGGATGAATTCAGTTATGGAGTTTTGTGATTTTTAGTGTTCCGTACGGAATACCCATTGGAAGTGATTTTTTTTTTACCAGGTCATTGAGTGGAGTTTCAAATGAAAGCTCGTGAAAATACGAGTTCAAAAATATATGTTATATGAAAAAATTCCGAACTATTCTCCATAAAGTGTAGATTGAGCAAAAATTATCACGAGTGCATTACGTTTGATAATTTGTCGGGCATAAAAAAAATTATTTGGTTTCACAATGTGGTGGAGGTTTTTTTAATATACTTAGTCAAACAAAATAATTTTATTTTATTCGTTTATAATTAAACAGATATTTAGGTAGTAAATATTTGTTTACTCTTTTATTACTAGATTTTAGATTGAATAATTGGCTATTAGGTAGCTAAGATGCTATAACTATTATCTATTATTGACTAAGAAAAAATCGTGAGAATACATATTGAATCTTAAGACATATACATGCCAGAGACCTAACTAACTAGCCTAGGTAAGGATTATATTTTATTTTAAAAGCAATTACTGTACGGAACACTAATTGCGTAAGTTCGATTGCTCTTGGCTAGTTTTTTAAATTTTAGTCACGTCCTTAACGAAATCGGATTGCAGGACCTGTCGGTGTAAAAAACAGCTTCTGCGATCAGCTTGATTATCCCCGTACATAAATAGTCTTTTCTTGTGTTTCGCCTAGATCAAAATCATCTCAAAATGTAATTGTAGACCACTTTTAGCCAAACTTTTAACATTTTAATTAAGATTTCTGTTATTACTAATTTAATTTAGTAAGCAAAAATGTAATACTTGGCTAAATTTACCTTGTTGAAATTAAATAGCAACTTTTACTAAAGAAAACCTCTCGAATTTTAATAAAGTTTGGGGTCTCTCCATTTATACTCAACTTTTATTAAAGGAAAAGTTATTTAATAGTAAGGGCATCTAGAAAGCGCAGCCAGAAGCT
This sequence comes from Pachyrhynchus sulphureomaculatus, assembly GCA_019049505.1. Classification (NCBI taxonomy): domain Eukaryota; kingdom Metazoa; phylum Arthropoda; class Insecta; order Coleoptera; family Curculionidae; genus Pachyrhynchus; species Pachyrhynchus sulphureomaculatus. Next base: position 184,394,314 of record CM032446.1, read on the forward strand.
GCTTCACATCTTATATTTTCTTTTAACCCTAAAATGATTTTATTTTTAGTTTAATATCATGTCTTATAAAATTATTCTTTCTTTTAGTTTAATAGCATGTTTTATAATATTAGTCTTTCTTTTAGTTTAATATTATGTCTTATAAAATTATTATTATTAATTTGTTCATAAAACAGGATGTATTATGCAAGTATTAATTCTTCTTGTGTAATAATTATATTTGTTATAAAGAAGACATGTCTAGAATATAAAAAAAAAACGAACTAGAACGTATAAAATTTAGAGAATAAAATATTTTCAGTAAAAACAGACCATCTGAAATTAGAGTAACTTTTTTTAGCTTATTATTACACTGAACATTTCGTGGAACTTTATTCTACGAGATTAAGATACTAAATAAGCCCGAAGAAGAATAAGTTAAGCATTTATACCTGACTGGTGTGTACCGAAGCGAGACCCAGTGTGATATTTGGTTTCAATGTAATTCGTCTGTTAATGTTAAGGCGAGTCAAGTTGAACTGATATTTTTTGCTTACAAAAATTGGAGACAGAAGCAAGAACTTTGGTTTTTCTTAAGTCGATGGTGTGTCCCCCAGAGTATTGCTGATTTCATATTTTTTTAAGTTTCTCTTAAAAAACATATTGCTTGTCAAATTTGATATATTACAAAGCCAAACAGAATTTTTTAATGGTATCCTCTGTATATGTATATACACTACTAAGTCGCGCTTTGAATTCGATTTTAAAAATATATAATTCTTGGTAATTATTTTTAGTCTTTCCGTCTATGTGAGACCTCAAAGTTGTTATAATAAACAGCTACTCAAAAAAGAGATGCTTGGTTTTTGGATTTGTTTTGGTGGAAATTCTTGACATGTAATTTCTTATGAAGAAGATGTGTTCTCAAAAAAAATGTCATCTGTCAAATTTGGCATATTATAAAGCCAACTTGCATTTGTTTAATGACGACACTTCTATATGAATTCGATTTTAAAAATATATAATTTTTGGTAATTATTTTTAGTCTTTCCATCTATGTGAGACCTCAAAGTTGTTATAATAAACAGCTACTCAAAAAAGAGATGCTTGGTTTTTGGATTTGTTTTGGTGGAAATTCTTGACATGTAATTTCTTATGAAGAAGATGTGTTCTCAAAAAAAATGTCATCTGTCAAATTTGGCATATTATAAAGCCAACTTGCATTTGTTTAATGACGACACTTCTATATAATTATTTCTGTTTGTCATTAAGGGGGACACATTTTTACATCACTGTAAACAAAACAGAATATGGTTAATGTGAAATAACTGAAAACAGACAAGGCCCATTTTTCAGCAGTTTAGCCACTGTTCTCTTATCCCATCTCCATCCCAAGACGCGTGTCGCCGTATTAGGGCTCGTCAGTAGGGCTAGGATTTACAAACAAGAGAACAGAGCTTACTGGTATTTATCCAAGAAGTTACACGTAGGTAGAATACAACGAATTGTACTAAGTACGCATACTTAATACTCCATTGAAAGCTAACACACCAGCTTTCAAGCCGACAGAATGGTTGACACGGTCAACACTTAAAAGTAGGCGGCGCTTTTTGAGGGATCCTCCTCAGGCATATGTGGTTAATGTAAAAAATAACAGAAAACGGACAAGACTCATTTTTCAGCAGTTTACCCACTGTTCTTTTATTCGTTAACAGTGGGTAAACTGCTGAAAAATGGGCCTTGTCTGTTTTCAGTTATTTTACATTAACCACATAGTACTTGGATAAGTACCAATCCTGTACTACCTTCAAGTACATAATATGTTTGACGGCTAAAAATAAATATCAATAGTTTAATTATTTTTGAAAAGGTACTGAAAACTGTTATTTAATGAGGTTTTTTATCGTTTTTTTCCCCGAATTAATAGGGATTAGTTCTTTCCGTATCACATGTAACTCCTTAAATAATCTTAGTTGGTTTTATAATCTGTCAAATTTGGTAGAATTTGATAACATTCAACAACAGTATCTTCATAATGCCACCAAAATTGAGCATAAGCAAATTCTATTCTGACAATCTTGTAGTTAAAAATAGTTAGATTTTTTTGAAATATATATATATATATATATATATATATATATATATATATATATATATATATATATATATATATATATACAGTGAACTCCGTCTATAACGAACTCCAAGAAATCACTAAAAATAGTTTGCTATATTCGAAGTTCGTTACAAACAGTAAACAAAATATAATATCATTTTTCACTATTTTTTTTATTTAGATTAGGCGTTAATGCTTAGAAAAATGAATAATAATAATTATTAACTTAAAAGAAAACGTTCAAAGGAAAATAAAACAAGTCACACTAAAGTTATTATTATGTATGTTGGTACATATACGAGTATAAACGAAAACATTAAAAGTAGGTTATACAATAAAATCAATAATTTTCGTTTGGAAAATTTTACTTGAAAAAGAAATGGTGTTTATATAATTGTCAAGATCACAAAAACTACTCCATATATGTTCAGGAACTTCACGAGATTCCAAAAATTTATGAGTTTCAGTCATTTTCTTAGTCATTTCTGAAATGGATGGAACATAAGTATTATCTCTTTCTCCAAGCTCTTCCTCGTCATTATCGCTTAAAATCTTTCCAGAAGTCGCTGATGTCACAATTTGATCATCAGTTAATAATTCTCTCGTCATTAATTCATTATCAGCACATACATATTCTTCAAAATTAAAGTGATTAAACATTTTTTTAATCTTGATTTCCACTGTACTTTGTTGAATGTCAGCATCGTAAACAAATTCTAGACAATCAGTAGGATCTTTTCGATGTTTAACTCCACTTTCTATTTTCCTTAAAATATCGTGTTTGTATTTTAGAGTAAAGCCTTCACGTTTTTGTGTACTCATTTTAAAATAAAAATTTAAACATTTACTTTGCTACTTTGATCAAATATGCATTAGAACTGCATAACAAAACAAGTCAATTGAAAATAATATTGCTCGAACTAGCGACGCGGCGGAAACAAGTAGAATAGGGGTTCCCAGCGAGTTTCGGTGAATTCCCTAGATCAAGTCGCGCGACATCGAGCACAAGTTCGTTATAAACGGACACACAACAAATTTGGTTCGCTTTATCCGGAAGTTCGTTATAACAGGGTTCGTTATAACCAGACTTCACTGTATGTATGTATATATATATATATATATATATATATATATATATATATATATATATATATATATTATATATATATTATATATATATATATATATATATATATATATATATATATATATATATATATATATATATATATATATATATATATATATATATATTTATATATATAATATATATATATATATATATATATATATATATATATATATATATATATATATATATATATATATATATATATATATATATATATATATATATATATATATATATATATATATATATATATATATATATATATATATATATACATATATATATACATATATATATATATATATATATATATATATATATATATATATATATATATACATATATATATATATATATATATATATATATATATATATATATATATATATATATATATATATATATATATATATATACATATATATATATATATATATATATATATATATATATATATATATATATATATATATATATATATATATATATATATATACATATATATATAAAGAGTGAGAGAGATCGTACTACCCACAGTTGGTAATAGAATTCTGTCTTTTGGTGATCTTAAGTATTCCTCTATTTCCTTATAGGTATTAAAAATTGTAGGAACGTTAAATCTTTTATGTAATTTATCTAGTTTGTCTGTAGTACAGCGTATGTCGGGCAAGACCGCACGAGCTTCTGGTGTATCCTAATAACTACGTTGTCTGGGAGTTGGACTTCTAAAATGATTAAAACCATGTCTAATGTCATCAGAGAAATATTCATTGGTGCTTAGTATACTGGTCACTTTTCTGTTTCAGATGGGACTGAATGTTCATCTCATATTGATGGAGTTCTAAATAGTAATGAATTAAAGACAGGTCATTTTTGAGAAGGATGATCGCGTGGATTAACATTCAGGTATCTATTTGTATTCTTTTGGTAAACTGCGTTTAGTTAGTACTTATTCATCAAGAAGGAGAATTCACTATTTGATTCAGTTCTAGTTATAAATCTTATGTTTGGATGTTGTTAATTGAGCTAATCCAAAAAGGCATTAAGGTATGCCTTAACATATGGCCATATACCAAACATATCATCCACATATTTACACCAAAATTTTGGTAGCTAAGGCACTTTCTGAAATTTTTTCTATGAAAATGTTCGATAGGGGAAAGTGGAGAATTCATAACTGCTATCACAGTTTATTCATTTAATGACGCTTGAAATATAACATATGACGAAAGACATGTCTCAATTATTATTATCTAAATATGTCTGATATTACGGAAACTGAATCGTTAATTGGAACATTTGTATACAGTGATTCAGGTCAAAACTGGCAGTAAGGTCTTCAGGATCCAACCTTATATTTTTGTCACATACAGTATCCAAATACAAAGAGAGAAATCAAAGAATAAAATCGTCTAAACTGCAAGACGTCATCGAATACTAGAAAGTAATGGTAAAAATGGAAAATAGAGCGCAATTGGCTTAAAAATGCTGAATCCACCATAATTCCGAGTAGAAATTAAATCATTTCTGGTCGTCTTTTTGTTTTCATCGTGGAGTACAGGGAGAAACATAAACCAGAAAGTAATGCTTAGCAAGATATACTAAATACTTAGGGTTACCTGATGGAATACTATTGCAAGGCTTTAGAAATATATAGTTCTCCTAACATTCTTTTAAAAGACTCCGTAAAATACTAATTGTTTATTTGAAAAGTGAATCTCTCATGACAGAATCACATGATTCACATGCAAAACGTACACAGCTGTAAGTGTAAATACGGAGACACCAAAAGAAAAAATATTTCGAACATAACCAGAGGTTTACTGAGAGGATATTTTGTTATGTTTATAAAAAAAATTGTTAAACAAAAGTAATTTTTTACTTTTTTAAATTGCATTGCCAAGGGATTTTTGCGGGATGGGAACAGTCAATCCTATTTTTTTATGTAGTATATATATATATATATATATATATATATATATATATATATATATATATATAGCTATGTTTTGATATGTACAGGGTGGTCCAAATTGGACACTTTTAAAGGTAAACCCCTTTATCTAAAGGAGATAGACGAAAACTGATGTCGATATCTAGTACCGTTTTAGATATACAGGATGTTTTTAAAAAATCTGCGTTTTGGAAAAATGTTTGTAATTCTTTTCCTATTGAAAATTTTTGATTTCTGTAAAAACAGTCTTAAAGCACTTTTTCACGTGGATTTCAACAGTGTAAGTTACATTTTTTTACAACTAATATTTTAATAGTTATTAACGCAAAAATATATTTTTTAAATGGGATACCCTGTATATTTTTCCTTATCCAAATAGCGCTTTAAAATACCATTCTAAAAATATAGCACACTTTCTATTTTGCTTAAATCTACTTCAAAATATAAAGGTTTTCAGTTTTTACGTGAGTTTTGAATGAAGTAGGCTTTGGACGGAGCGGCAATATCAATTATTTACCGATAGTAGTCAAATCGTAAAAAAAATTCCCAGAAGTAACTCTAAGAGTCATAACTACAATGAAATTTGCTAAATGCTATAGTACTTTAAACTATGTAGAAAATAAAACAAAACAACAATAAAACAATTTATTCCGAGTAGAACAAACTAAAACAAAACAATTTTCTATAAGAGATGTTCGAAATCTCGACCAGTTTCATTTACTATTTTTCCAAAATGCAGATTTTTGAAAAACACCCTGTATATCTGAAACGGTACTAGGTATCGATATGCGGTTTTCACCATTGAGTTTATCATAAAAATGGAGCCTTAGATACCGACATCAGTTTCCGTCTATCTCCTTTAGATAAAGGAGTTTACCTTTAAAAGTGTCCAGTTTGGACCACCTTGTACATTTGCTAATAATCGGTGGTGTCATAGGGTCTTCACTTGCCCTAAAGTAGTGCAGTGTACTTTCATTACAAAATGCGTTGCTTGGATTTGGTGGATTGCTTAGAACTAACATAAGTAGGAATCTTCAATAAAAATGACATCAAATATACAATAAAAATAAAATGCTCAAATTTTATCATTAAATAAACAAACTAACTAATACATGTAATATAAAAGAGAGAGATAGATAAACAAAATTTCAGTAATAAAAAACAAGAAAATCTGATCAGACTATTACATGTAAATTTATTCTATAAAGAATTCTAGAAAGCCAATACATTTATCAGACATTCACCCGGTATCATTAAAAAAATTAATATAGTTAATCTAACAACCTATTTTTTTAGTTCTTTCCGGAACTTCTTGTTATTTCTTATAGCTTTTGAATAACTGCTAGCTTGTTACATGTTTTCTTGGCATTATATAAAACAGAATTTTTATTTGGGTGGTTGTTGGGAAAGGCAAATGGATGTTATCTTGCCCCTGTCTACATTGCTGAAGTGGGTGTACTAAGAAACTAAAAGTTGTCAAGAATAAGTTGACAAAGTTTTGTGTTCTTTAAATTACGACTTCCTCTGAAATCTATGTTGAAGACAATTGCAACAAACACTTATGTTCTAAATTTCTACTATAGTTTGTATCTTATGACAATTGATAATCTGTTATCTGACGAAAGTACTGTATACCGAAACAATTGTTATAATGGAAATTTTAGTACATCAAGATCCGTTTTAGTTAAAGTTAAAATTTGATGGTGAAATTATAATTTATTATTGATGAGTAAACATAGGAGCACCTCTGATTCGCGAAAGTATGTAAATTAAACTAATGCCAGAGAAAAAACATTTAAAGGCGAAATATTTGTTTTAGATATCTTGAAAACTAACAAGCTTGAATCATATTACTCATCACAATTATTTTTATGCGAAAGGTTCGTCGTGATATTAGTAAAGACTAATTACGTGAAGCGTTGTGAACTCCAAACGTAAGCATAAAGCATAAGGATATTTTGTATAACTACAGATTGTACGCGATGAGTTAGATAAGATTAAAAGCATCTCGATGAATTATCGCTCAATCGTAAGTCTTAACTTTCTGTAGCACTCTTTTGTCATCCATGACTTCAAATGCTGCTGTATTCGACGCGCTCCACGCAGTGTACGACATCGTTCGCCTCGATGGAGTTACTCGCTCACGGAGGACCCAAGCTTAGCAAATCGCTTACGTAGGAGGCTGCATTCGGCTAGTGGTAGTCCCTCTCCTTAAAACAGGGAAAAACCCTGAGAGAGTGGCCTCTTGCAGACCAATATCACTGCTCAGCACACTGGCTAAGGAGGTAGACCAAGATAATGTTAGACAAATTAAATACAACGAGTGGGAAATTCTCTATCCACCCCGAGAAAAACGAAATCCGGCGTACCGCAGGGTTCGGTGTTGGCTCCCAAATTATATAACTTATATATGACCGATTTTCCGGTCTATTCTTTAACCAAAATAGATCTTTTTGCACATGATGTGCTCATCTACGTGCACTCCTAGTATGCAAACGTAGCACGGGTACATCTGCAACTACCTTAGAAAAATAACCGCATGGCTTGGAAAATGGAAGATCAATTTGAATGAAAATAAATGTGAAGGCATAGTCCTAACTAAAAAATATGCCAACATTCATATAAACGAACCAATTAAAATCAGTGGCATACAGGTACCCTTCAGAAATCGTCTGAAATACCTGGGTTTCAATAGATACCAAATTGAGATTCCACCTACAGTTCAATCATATCCTGAAAAAAGCCTTTGTTGCTATGCAGAACCTATATGCACTGTTAGCACCAAATTCGCAGCTGAGTTTTCAGAATAAGTTGATGTATGCTGTTCCAGTATGGTGCAGCATATCAGATACACAGGTCGCACGAATAAAACAAATGCAAAATAAAATTCTCAGATGTGTAGCCTCCGCGGGATACTACATTAGAATAGATGACTTAAATGACATAACTATGAAGAAAACGAAAAATAAAACAACACATCATTGACATATCTGATTCATTTTATAGATATAAGACACTAACATCGACACTAATCCACTACAACAACGCGTGAGACACACACACAATCCAAAACATAAACCTCTATATGCACAACTACCAATTTATTCTGAAGATCCAGCTGGGTAAACTAAAGGTGTATAAAGCAACAACGAAGATAAATTTAAACAATTTATCCAATTAAATTAATAAATGTAAATTGAATTAGTTTTATATCTTTATAATCTCATATTTATAGTTTATAGTTTCATGTTATAGTGTAAATAGACTAGTTTTATAGTTTACAGTATAAATAAATAAAATAAAATAAAAACCCACGCAGTGCAAGTAAGTGACGCAGATAAATAACAACAACTAAATTAGTATAAATAAATAAACAATATGTAATATAAACGCAATCCTAAATTGCAAAATTGTACATACGTACATGTTATTAGGAATTAGTAAAAAACTGTAAATGTATAACATAAGAATGAATGCGATGAATGAATGAACCACGAAAGAGAGAGAGAGAGAGAGAGAGAGAAAGATATTTTAGATTAGAAAACATCATAAGGCCAGTGGCATGCACTAGACTGTACCTCACCAATTCAAGCAGAGTTCTTGGAATAATTTCTCTCTACAAAAACAAAATTAACTGTATAAAAAACTAAATCAATAAAATATCTCCAAATTAAAAATAAATTTCATTTCATCATTAAAAACATATTTGGAAATGATGCTTGTAAAACTACAAACAGTACAACGAATTACCATAGGTCAGATTATTGGCCAGCCGCAAGGCTTTCTATACAGATGAATGTGTCTTTAGGCTTATTGAATCTGTAAGACTTGGAAGAAACTGTAACTCAATGTACATTGTACTAATTTTGCAACAATAATGATATCTTTGACTTTGACTTTGCTAAGTCGCCAACATTTTGCACATCTTACATTGCACTTTTTAAGGCTTCGTCAGTAGCTTTTATTTTTTTTTATTAATTTAGGAATATCTATTCTATATATCTTTCATATATTATGCAAAGGTAGACGTATCAAGGATAGCCATAAAAATTCTTTTAATACATCACCTGGAAAATGAAGCTTCTATGTCAACCAAACGCAAATATAAAAAGCTTTCCTTATAATCCAGCAAGATGTTGTTTGTTTAATAAGAGATAAACGAAGGCGTTTTTACGACATATTCTTGAAAGCCGTCTTCCAAGCGAACACAGTTTTCAAGGAAAAATATACTTGACCCATTTTCCAAAGAATCAGCTATCCCCGAGTTCCTTTTGTACTTTTCCTGACTACAGACATCATATATGCCATGTCAGCTTACACAACTTAGGTGTACTTAAAATGGGTGGCAATGTTACGTTTGATTGATTTTTATATAACAACTTCATCCGAAACATTTATTGGCATAGTAGGAAAGAAACAGGTCATTCTACAGGGTGTGTCAAAGTGAATTTTTATTACTCAAGGCAATCGCACCGTGACACGGATTAGATAGTTACTTTCAAGACAAGATAGGTAGATAGATATTTTAGGGTAAGTTTTTGGAACAGTTTTCAACAAGAAAAATATAATCGGCTGCCAAAACTTACTTAAAAGGTTAAAAAAATGATATACTTGATTTTATAGTTTTTTTTTATCGGTACAAGAGTATTTTTTGACAAAACTACCTAACTATGAAGGAAAACTCATAAAATAATATATTTTTCTACGAAATTACTGTCTATATTAATATAATATATTATACTATATTTTTTTTTATTATTGTTCACCTCCCCACCTGAGTAGGGATTTTACTCTTTTTCATATCCTAAGAATATCGGCGAGGATATCGTAATACCTGTCAATATGGTCCAAGTGCCGAAACATCCAATTTTGTATTTCGCAGCATCTTTTAGCCAACACCGTAGTGCTGCCACGGAGGTTATTGCAGTTCTGCAAATAACTATGACCTATGTATGTGCCCAAGCCAAATATAGTTAAATAAATTAATAAATGAGTATACCGACCTGCCGGGATTCGAACCCGAGACCTTCTGCATCGCAAGCAAGTACTACGTCACGGAGCCACGGGCCGCCACACTTAATATAATAATTGTTCAGCGTATCTCTTACCATCCAAAAAATCTTTTGTTAACACCTCAAAACCAACACTATAGCCACTTTGTTGTTCGGTTCCTGAGGTCTTTCTTCAAATATATCAACAATATAAAGTCGCGAGACGCTAAATTAAGGCTACAAAGTGGATATTGTAACTCAGTGTTTTTACCGCTTTCTGAAATGGCTAGAATTTTGCGAACCTTGTAGACCCTGTCGATGTGTAACAGCAAAGTTTCTGTTTTCCCTGAACCCGAACGTTTTGCCTAATGGACTGCCTCAGGTCTTACATCATCCTTCCGTTTCTATTAGTTGTGGACCTTTTTGATATATATTTCATAAGCAAAGTTCCATCGAAGTCCTAAAAAGCGGTCGTGATCAACTTTCCACAAGACAACCGAGTTTTCGCCGATAAGAGTCATTACCGCGACTTCTGCTTTGAGGGAGAATACCAATAGAACACCGAAGTCTCGTCGCCTGTGACAATTCGCCAAAACTTTCATCCACTAAAGCGACCAAATTTAATAGAGAAATTTCTTTCCTTACTAGTTTCTGCTGTGGTATAAGGAGTTGGGAAATCCGTCGTGCTGAAACTTTTTGTATCTCCAAACCTTTATATACAATCATGAAAACTGTAGTTTCAAATACTCCAACTTGTTTATCAGGCTCTGGGATCTTCACTAGTGGATCTTATAGCTGCAAATCCTAGAGAAATGTGATGGTGTCATCAGTTCAGCCTTCTATCGGTCTTCCTAATATGGAGTCATCCTGAATTGAGTCTCGACCTTATCTAAACTGATAAGACTAAAATTTCACTTGAAAATAAAAAGTTTCTTTATTATCGAACACCTGTTACATTCTGCCAAGAACAAGTACTCTTTTATTTCGCTCTTTAGTGACAAGCTTCATCACAACAAAACAACAGTAATTTGATAACCAGATTTTTCGTACGTCATTTTATGGCTAGTTAGATAACCTGAAAAACATCCTCATCTGTCAAAATACGGTTGAAAAAAGTTTCTAAAAACAACTTCCCTTACGTCAGTTGCCAAGTACAAATCAAGGGATGTAGAGGCATTTTAAGACGAACTCGTTAAAATTGTCTTTAAAGTTAACACAGTTTCAGAGAAGAATATAATTCGAAGGAACAGCTACTTTTTATTTTTCTGACAATTGGACCATCTGCATTATTTCAGAACACTTTGAAGTTAAAAATACATCTTCTTAATAGATCTAGCCCTTTAAAAAATTAAATACTCAATCCTTCTTATTTCCCAGGAGTAATGTTTCGAACACGTTTAAATTTTTTAAAACAAATCGTTTGCCCTTAATACATAAACCTTTTTACATAATTAATTTGTTCTGCGTGATTCGGTTTAAAATAAATATCTCAAGTCTTCATTAAAAAACCTATTTCGCCCACGTCAATAATGAAAATTTAATAAAGTCAAATTTACTAGATACATAGACGTAACTCCGTTTTACTGGATTAGAAACAAGGAAAATTTAGAAGATTAAATATTGAACATAATATGTTATTAATTTTGTAAATATCAAGTTATTTTGTATGAAGAATATCATTTATTTTGGGTTAATAATATAGAAATATATAATATACGAGTATTTTCTTGGCTAAAACAATTTTTTTTATATTGTCGCTAGTTGGAACTTGCCATAAAAATAAAGGGGAGATAGGGGACGAGTGGATGCAAAGAGTCTTTCTTCAGGAAAAGAAGAAAACACCAATGAAGAAGTTGCTTATAGAAGGTAAGCGTTAATCGACAATCGTGGCAGAACTCCTTGAAAAAGGTATGGTAGGAATAAGATATTTTCTACTTAAGAGCCAAAAGTGCTTAATATTGTAAAAAAATTGTAAATGTTTTATATTATTGCTCGGGATGTACGGAGAGTAGAAGTAAATAATTCTATTTACTAGCTAAAAATCCAACATTCAACTTCAAAATTATTATTAGTAAATATTTACTAATCCAGAAATAACAGTGAGTGTTATTTTGTCTTTATAGGTTAAAAAGGTTTAATGTCCACGCAGATGAGTAGATATATATATATATATATATATATATATATATATATATATATATATATATATATATATATATATATATATATATATATATATATATATATCCCCTCTTTAACAAGTATTAAGGTGTATTAAAATATAGTAAACTAATACAAACGTATTCTAACCTGCTCTTGTAATAAAATTCTTTAATCCTTTAAAAACCCTTTTTCCTCAAAGCTACTAATTTTAGCATACAACTATCTCTACTTTTACATTTTCTATATATGTTGAATCTGAAAATCCCAAACACTCACTAACAGCCAGTTAACTTTATTCAGGCAATTTCACAACTATTGACCCCTGTCATTTTCTGAATGTGGAATATTTTTTCGTTTTCTTATTTTTTCTTTTTTTTTTATCTATTCTGAAGCAAGGAAAATTTCGAAGATTATATATTGAACACAATATGTTATTAATTTTGTAAATATCAAGTTATTTTGTACGAAGTATTTCAATTATTTTGGTTTAATAATATAGAAATATATAATATATCTTCTTGGCTAAAACATTTTTTTTTGTATTGTCGCTACTTGGAACTTACCATAAAAATAAAGATTAGATTCAAGGAGAGATAGGGGACAACTGGATGCAAAGAGTCTTTTTTCAGGAAAAGAAGCGAACACCAAAGAAAAAGTTGCTTATAGAGGGTGAGTGTTAATCGACAATCGTGACAACTTCTTGAACAAAAAAACCTTCTTAACATGGTAAACTGAAAATTGATAAGAGGGGGAGGATATGTTTCACAAACAGAACCCTTTCTTATAGTGGAACTTTAAAAATTTAAATCTGATTAAAAAATCGATGACCGAGGGATGTCGAGATTTTTTACAAAAATAAAACTTTCAAAGTTTTCCTAATCAAAAAGGTCTATATACAGGGTGTCCCCAAAGGTATGGTCAAAAATGAAGGATCTAGTAGATTGAACCAAAATAAGCTCAGAAGTTCCTATAAAAATGTCTCGTATCACCCCCCGTTAGGGAGCTACAGCCACCCAAATGGGGAGCCTGAAGATGGGTTTTCAATGAATATTTCAGAAACCGTTAAAAATAAAAACATGATATTCAGGTTCTAAAGTAAAGTTTATGTGCTAAATCGGAATTTTACCTTATAAGCGTGCGTCAAAAGTAGGGGAGGGCGTGGTAAAAATAGACTTAACTTTTTTTGCAATAACTTTTATTGCATTTTCGCGTCGGATTAGGGAAGCTTAAGATCTTTGGCGAAAAAAAGATACTCTTAGTTTAACACGATTAGACGTGCCAATTCCGAGTTAAAATCGATAAAGAATTTCCATGTCAGAAAAAGAGCCTATTACCTGGCTTCTGCCAGGTGTAATGATGATTAATCAAATGTCAACACACAAGTCAAATCTGAAAGTTCAAAAAATTGAGGTCGATTTCATTATGCCAAATTTTTCTTTTGTCGGGTATGAGGATATGCATTTAATGTATGGCTTAGCTTCTGGTACCGCTAGTGAAGTGGCTCGCCTTTACGCAGAACGATTTCCTGATCGATACTTGTCACCACATTTCAGCAACATTGCTAGGGAATATTTAGATAGCCAGTTTCCCAATCGTTGGATAGGTCGGGGTGGGCCATTCCCGTGGCCACCCCGATCACCGGATCTAAATCCCTTAGACTTCTTTCTATGAGGCCACCTTAAATATCTTGTTTATCCGACTCCTGTACAAACTAGAGAAGAGCTGTTAGAAAGAACTTTCTTTCACTGTGCTGAAATAAGGAATAATCCCGGCAAGTTATTTAGAGTTCAAAGGGCTTTCCCCACTAACTTCACGAAAAGCATAACTGTACAAGGTGCCCACATCGAACATATTCCCTGGATTTTATTTTTCTTTTAAATTAATATTTCCGATTTTTTTAGCGGTGTTTTTGTGATTGTTTTTTGGATTTGATAAATAAAAATAAGTTTTTTGCTTCATTTGATGATTATATTTTCTTTAATTATTATTTAGTTGTATGGTCATTTAAAAATATCTGGATATTTTGAAGTATTGCTAATAAACGTAATAATATAAGGTAAATTATGACATGGAAATTCTTTATCGATTTTAACTCGGAATTGGTGCTTCTAATCGTGTTAAACTAAGAGTACCTTTTTTCGCCAAAGGTCTCAAGCTTCCCTAATCTGACGCGAAAATGTAATAGAAGTTATTGTAAACAAAGTCCATTTTACCACGCCCTCCCCTAATTTTGACGCACCGGTTGAATTATCGACGATTATAAGGTAAAATTCCGATTCAGCACATAAACTTTACTTTAGCACTTGAATTTCATGTTTTTATCTTTAACGGTTTCTGAAATATTCAATGAAAATCCATGTTCAGGCTCCCCATTTGGGTGACTGTAGCTCCCTAACGGGGGAAGGAAATAGGAGACATTTTTATAGGAACGTCTGACCCTATTTTAGTCCAATCTACTAGATCCTTCATTTTTGACCATACCTTTTGGGGCACCCCATATATATATATATATATATATATATATATATATATATATATATATATATATATATATATATATATATATATATATACATATATATATATATACATATATATATATATATATATATATATATATATATACATATATATATATATATATATATATATATATATATATATATATATATATATATATATATATATATATATATATATATATATATACAGTCGACACTCTATATAGTGAAAGACCAACATGTTGACCGAAATTTCACTATAGAAAGTTTTTCACTATATAAAGAGTAAATCCGTATATATTGCTATGTATAATAAATATTCTAGGTCTTGAAAAAATTGCACTATAAAGAGTTTTTCACTATATAGAGTTTCGCTATAAACAGTGTCGACTATATATATATATATATATATATATATATATATATATATATATATATATATATATATATATATATATATTCTTCTCCTTAGTCCTGTTGTTTTAGCAAGAGTTTAGAAGTGTTATGTTTCGATTGTAAGGTTCGTGCCCCTCCATGAATCACAGTCCTGAGGAGCATTAATACCTTCGTGTACGGAATGTCTTATGAACGGCTTGTCTGCCCATCGACTAGGGGATCTGCCGCTTGGGCGTTTCCCATTTATTTTTCCTGCCATTATAAGTTTTTCTAGATTGCTCCTTCTAGCGATATGCCCAAAGTATCGCAAGTGCGATTGGTTTATTGTTTAGAATGGAGACATTAGTTCGGTGCTGTGTCTAGGGTATCCTCAACATTTTTCTGTATAGCTATGTTTCGAAGGCGTCAATTTTTCTTGGTATTTATCGTTCAGGTTTCTGCGGCGTAAGAAGCTATGGAAAATACTAGTGCCTTAATAAGTTTTAATTTGTTATTTTCAGATTTCCAAATCTTGGTCAGTTTGGTTACTGCATTTCGAGCTATGTCTAGTCTTCGTTTCATACCTTTATTGCAACCCCCTCGTTTTGTAGTTAATGATTCGAGGTATACAAATTCATCAAGTAGTAATCCGTAAGTGTGATAGAGTTTGATCGACTTTTACTCTGGCATTACTATTTTCATATAAGGATCTTATAAGTTGGATAAGGTGTAAGGGAACTTCCATACTCTTAAGTATTGACCAGAACTTGTGCCATTTTACATAATCAAACGCTTTGGTGTAATCTACGAAGCATAAATAAGGCTTGACGTAAAATTCATACGTCTTTTCTATGATCTGTCGTACAGTAGGAATGTTTTCTCTTGTGCCTTTCCCTGGAACCTCTTCCTTAGATATTTCTGGTAGTATAAATGATTTCACCCGGTTGTTGATTCCCTGCAGCATTACTTTACTAGCGTGGCTTATTAGATAAATTGTCCCGTAACTGTTATATTCTGTAGGCGATCCCTTTTTAAAAATTGTGATGAACACAAATTCGGTCCGGTCATTAGGCCATTTGCCAGATTTCATTTTAAGGTACAGATTCCATCAAAAACTTGCACTCCCACTAACCAACGAGGATTAGTATTAAAAACAACTACGGAACATTTTATTTGGAAGTTACATCATTGTTATAAAAATGTAAACAAAGTTAATGTAAAAAAAGTCTACATACACTCAAAAACTGCATTGAAAAAAACACGTTACAATCAGCCGCATTTTATCAAGCTATCTATTGCTCGCTAAACTGAAAACAAATGAATAATTTTAGGCCATGCTTTGTAATCTGTCACTTGTTGCTAGTAATTTTGCAGTGGGTTTTCAAAGTAGTATTAAAACTGAGCGAGAGAAATTCTGAAATTCCATTTCAAGTTCGAAAGATCATAATTGATTTGTGGAAAGATGGAAAATCGCAAAGAAATGTAGGAAAAATCGTTAAAAAGTCGCATGCTACTGTTCAGTACATTGTAAACCAGTATAAATCAGCGGGTTCATATATATATATATATATATATATATATATATATATATATATATATATATATATATATATATATATATGTATAAATAAATATATATATATATATATATATATATATATATATATATATATATATATATATATATATATATATCCACATAAAGTACTCTTTCTTATGCATTGCTGTAACTTAGGCCTCACTTTAACTGGTTCAAATACCTTCTCCATTTACATATTTGGTAAAAAAATCTTTTAGCATCCTTTGTAGTTTGAGTGACCTATTTTTTCGAAGCTCGGAGAAATTCTCTCGAATCTACAAACATCTAAGTAGAATTTAACCCTGGAGCTAACGTTGCTGATAGCAATATAGCTGTGTTAGGACACTCTACCATCTTTATTGAAAATCCTGTTTATAGTGAAACTCTATATAGTGAAAAACTCTTTATAGTGCAATTTTTTCAAGACCTAGAATATTTATTATACATAGCAATATATACGGATTTTTTCTTTATATAGTGAAAAAGTTTCTATAGTGAAATTTCGGTCAACATTTTGGTCTTTCACTATATAGAGTGTCGACTGTATGTATATATATATATATATATATATATATATATATATATATATATATATATATATATATATATATACATATATATACATATATATATATATATATATATATATATATATATATATATATATATATATATATAGAGGGTGTTATTAAAATGGACTATACTGAAACGAGTGAGCCCTTGAGTCATTTGAAGACATACCTAATACTTATTTGAATAAACGTGAATATAGTTGAAGATTTATAAAGTCGCTTGGACTACGTAGTTAAAGAAAGTATTGTGCCATCATTGACATCGCCATTCATGCATGAGTAAGAGGGACAGGAGTTTCTTAGCCCAATGGAAGAGAGATTCGAACCTTCATCAGGAAAATGGGCTGTAAGAATAAGTTTTTCATCAAACATCATAAATTGGTAATTCAAAGAGTGTTTTAGTGATGTTGCCAAAGTTTGGTGATAATTGTTTTATATGAATTAATCAAAAAAAGCAGTGTAATTTGTGTTGTGTAAATCATAATTGATAATTTTTAAGCTGTATTAACAAGTTTAATGCCTTTCTTGTTAACAAATCATTTGATTCCTGGAAAAGAATCTTATTCGTTATGTATATATTGAACAGTTAGCTGAGTGCTTTGGTAAAAGAAGTTAGTCGTTTTAAATTTAGGATCAATCAGAGTATATTTTGCGTTAGTTTTACGTGTCATGATCAAGGGGCGCTATTTTTAAAGATATATCATATATTAGGCGTGTAACCTGAATAAAAGTTTACAAAAAACTATTTTAATAAAAACTCACCCTAAAATTGTACTTAGTGCAGCTTTAGTAAAAGCAGTTAAACATATCCTCTTTTATTCGCCGGAATTAATCTTCAGGAGTTACGATGTAGACACGTTTTGTGGAAAAAAGAAATGTAACTAAAGTTTAGAAGAAGGCTGACTCATTGGGGTATATATAATATATTAAAGTTTTACAGGTATGACGTTCTAAAAAATTTTAAACGGACATATTATTTTTGAAATTGTGGTTTAATTATTTGTTACTACTTAAATTATAATGTGATATTGACTGGAAAAATAAAGAATATTGGTTTTATGAAACAAGATCTTTATGAGTTACAATATTGTGATAAGGTTTTATTATTTACTTGAAATAAATGTTTACATTTTTAATTTGTGTGTAAAAATTCTTATTTATTGTTGAGGACAAAGAAAAAAATACTTATATTTTTTCTAATTATTTTTATTGAGAATTATCATGAAAACAAAACACAATATTTGTATTTAAGAATTAATAATAATACAAACCAGGATAGATACTCTTAAGTTCTAGGACTACGGGAACACAAGCCTTCATCTTTGATAATTGTTCAAGATTATGGATGTATCCTGTATTTCATAACTGAATAAAGTTCTAATAAAAATATCACTTATGGTTTTAGTAACTCCAAAGAATATAGGGACCGACATAATTAACACTTAAGCTGAAAAGTTGTTGGTCTAGCTACTTAAAACACTTTTTTTTTTTGCTAAATTCGACTTTATTCATCAATATCGTCTCCTTCAAGAGCGATACAATTAGTCCAACGCTTCTCTAACATTTCTATACTTTTCTTGTAAAAGGATTTGTCCTTGCCTTCAAAGTAGGCCTCGGTTTCGGCGAAAACTTCTTCAGTGGAGCCAAATCTCTTTCCCGCGAGTATTTTTTTTGAGTTCTGCGAATAGTTAATAGTCGCTGGGGGCCAAATCTGGAGAATACGGTGGATGAGGAAGCAATTCGAACTTCAATTCATGCAATTTTGACATCGTAACCATTAACTCGTGACACGGTGCATTGTCTTGATGAAAGAGCACTTTCTTCTTTTTTCTTGTTCATTTGGGGCCGTTTCTTTGCGATTTCTGCCTTCAAACGCACCAATAACTTTATATAATATTTGCTATTGATGGTTTTTCCTTTCTCAGCATAGTTGATGAAAATTATTCCATGCGCATCCCAAAATACAGAGGCCAAAACCTTCCCAGCCAACTGTTATGTTTGTGGTCGCTTCGGGCGGCTTTTACCGGCTGTTGCCCACTCAGCTGACTGTCGATTTGATTCCGATGTGTAGTGGTGGATCCATGTTTCATCCATTGTCACATATCGCATATAAAAATCCTTTTTATTGCGCTTAAACAGGTCCAAACAGCGCTCAGAACCATCAGAATCACGTTGTTGTTTTTGGTCCACTGTGAGCAAACGTGGTACTCATTTTGAACAGAGCTTTCTTATTCCCAAATGTTCATGCAAAATATGACGAACATGCTCTTTTGGTATCTTTAGGGTGTCAACTCACGCAATTTCATTTTAGGGTCATCCAAAATAATTTTGTGGATTTTTTTATGTTTTCCGGTGTAACCGCCTCATTTGGGCGTCCAGAGCGTTCAGCAATATTTGTATCTGTAAGACCGTGTTTAAATTCAGCATACCAGTAAATGATGAGTGATTTTCCAGGGGCAGAGTCTCCGCACACAGTGGTTAATCAACACACGAAATTCGATTTTTTCCGTTGTTTTGAAAATATCAAAAGTAGTGTCACTACAACCACTGTAACTTGTAAGCTAATAGTCGAAATATTATGAAATTTTGACACTTATCGTTTGAAAGTTGCTACTTCCTAAAAATCATGTGGATTGTGTCAGACCACTCACGTGTTATGTAGGACCATTTTTTTCTACGTAGTTCATTACTCACAAACCTGTTTTCAAAAGAATCTTTTAAAAAAGTGTTATATACAATAGCTCAATATACATTCCAAAATACTGCAAATAATGATTATTCTCGACAAAGAAATGCATTGAGTGGGAAAAAAACGTATCAAAATTTCAGAAAGGAACAAAATAATTACGGAATTTTCTATCCTACTGGATAACTAACGAGCCTAAATATCTTTCAGTAATATAATCTTCCAGGAGTTTAAACTTGTTAAAAAGCCAAAAACATAATCTAGCGTAGATTATGTGTTGGGTCTTGGCTTAGTAAATTTTCAATTTGTCGATTTGCTAAGGCAACTAGTTCCAAATATTCAAAGAAATAATTAAAATAATTTTGCAAGGTCACTTGGTGATGAAATTTTTTAACTGTGCGATGGAAATATTTATGTCGTGCGTATAAATGATGGATTAAATGGAGATTAGCATCATTTCGCGTCCTTAGCAAAAAAATAATTCTTTTTAACATTAATTCATCATTAAAAAATATTTAGCAAGGCACTTTAAAGTCAAATTAACGGCACATTAAAACTATTTTTACTGGGACTTAAAAGTTTGAGTTGCAAGAAATAATCCAAAATAGCTTTTAAATCAAATAAATACTGATGTAAAACTAATTTATTTGCACAAGCTAAAAATACGTTTATTGTTTTTCTCATTTCAACAAAGTTTCGACAGAAGTAATTTGAAAGCTTGACTTAACGAGAGTACCTAATTACAATTTGGATTACATTTGAGTGCAAATTAAACTATGATTTATAAGTTTGTAATGTGTAATAACCAGAAATAAACTAAGTTTCACCTTAATTTATATGGCAGAGTTGGTAGGAATAAGTTATTTCCTATTTAAGAGCCAAGAGTGCCTAATATTGTATAATAATTGTAAATGTTTTATATTATGGATCGGGGAGTACGGATAGAGTAGAGGTAAATAATACTATTTACTAGCTAAAAATCCCACATATCAGCTTCAAATTTTTACTAATCCAGAAATAACAGTGTGTTACTTTGTCTTTATAGTTTAAAAAGGTCTAATGTCCGAGCAAATCAGTAGATATACAGTCAGTCCAAAAAGTCTCCATACACCTCTTTTCTGTTATGTTTAACTAATTAATTGGAATTATGAGAAAACATGTTTAAATTAATATTTGAAACCACGAGGATTATTATTAAAAACAACTACGGAACATTTTATTTAGAAGTTGTCGCACATTATGGATTATCCATTCTCGCACCAAGTTTACGGTATGTTTCGGATCATTGTCCTGTTGGAAAAATGTGTCTTTTTCGAGTGCTAATTTTTGGACATTTTCTCTTAAACTGTCTATCAAAATGGTCAGATAAACATGCTAATCCATGGTGCCATTAATAAAACGTAAATTTCCAACTCCTCCAGCGGACATACATTCCCAAAGCATAACACTGCCACCCCCTTGTCTCACCGTAGAACAAATGTTTTTAATATCGAAAGAGGTATTTCTCTTTCTCCAAACTTTAGTTCTGCCATCATACCCAAAAAAGGCTAATTTTAGTTTTATCACTAAAGATTACGGATTCCCAAAATTCAGCAGGCTTAGTACCGTATTCCCTAGCAAAAGCTAACCGCTTTTTGCGATTAGCTTCCGAAATTAACGGCTTATAGCCAATTTCTCACTGTTTGTGAACAAACATTTTTCGAAAATAGTTCCCGTACTTCTTCTTTTAATTGTGGTGCACTTTTCTTGGGATCTATAATTATTTGTCTAACAATACTGGTCTCTTCACGTGGAGTCAGTTTCTTGGTACGACCGGAGCGTCGTCGAATTTTATAGGAACCCGTTGATTTATACTGGATTACAATGTACTGAACAGTAGCATGCGACTTTTTAACATTTTTTCCTATATTTCTTTACGATTTTCCATCTTCCACAAATCAATTATGATCTTTCGAGCTTGAAATGGAATTTCACAATTTCTCTCGCTCATTTTTAATACTACTTTGAAAACCCACTGCAAAAATACTAGCAACAAGCGACAGATTATAAAGTATGGCCGAAAATTATTCATTTGTTTTTAGTTTAGCGAGCAATAGATAGCTTGATAAAATGCGGCTGATTATAAAATGTTTTTTTCAATGCAGTTCTTGAGTGTATGGAGACTTATTTGACATTAATTTTGTTTATATTTTTATAACAATGATGTAACTCCCAAATAAAGTGTTCCGTAGTTGTTTTTAATACTAATCATCGTTGGTTAAGTTTCAAATATTAATTTAAACATGTTTTCTGATAGTTCCAATTAATTAGTTTAGAAAAACAGTATAGAAAACAGGTGGTGTATGAAGACTTTTGGACTGACTTTATATTCCCTCTTTAAAAAGTATTAAGGTGTATTAAAATCAAGTAAACTGATACAAACGTATTCTAATCTGCTTTTGTAATAAAATTCTTTGATCCTTTAAAAACCCTTTTTCCTCTAAGCTACTAATTTTAGCATACAACCATCTCTACTTTTACATTTCCTATATATGTTGAATCTGAAAATTCCAAACACTTACTAACAGCCAGCTAACTTTATTCAGGTAATTTCACAATCATTTACCCCTGTCGTTTTCTGAATCTGGAATATTTTTTCGTTTGATTGGTTTAATGGGCATGCAGTATCGGATATCTTTTGAAAATTTTACATAAATTCCCGCATAACTTCCTCGTTCTCTCCAAACTTCGAATGTAGAGTGTTTAGGCGTTGTCTTCTTGTTCTTTTTTTGTACTTTTCATACTGAACTTTTCCTTTTTACCTTTCTTATTTGTCCCTTTAAGAAGGTTTGTTAGTTTCCTTCTAAATCCTTCATGTGCTAAGTTTTCGCTACTATTTATATTTCCAAACAGTTTATGTCTGTTGCGAGTCCAAGCCCCACATTCATATAAGATATGCGTGGAGGTTTCTTGCTTTTAACCACATATTCTGTATGTTATCGGACCCTTGAGGATTGTTATTTTTGGTAAATGTCAGTCAGTTTCTTTGAAGGGTTTCTTGCATGTTTTTGGCCACCTGTTATAAGTAAACGGTTTAGATGTTGGTGATATAAACATCTGCAGATTGTCGTTTTTACCACCTGTTTTGGAATATCAAAGGTTGGTCTTGGATTCCTGTATAGTTTAGTAGTTCTACAACTTACTAATTTATCTAATTTTTCATTACCTGTTATCTCTGAATGTCCTGAAACTCATAGTAATTCAACCCTGTTGTTCCTGGCGGATAGTTCTAACATCAACAACTAATCTTTTAGAGCAGCTTAACTGTTTGAATCCAGATTAAATTAATGCATATTTAATGAAATAATAAATTCAAGCATTAAATTTCAGTTTTTTTTTTTGGTTGTACTGACTGAACTGAAGTTAATACATTGGTAGTATCAAAAAAGAAATATCATTAATGCCAATTATCAACACCATTCTTAGAATGCCTATGTTTAATTTTATTTTTATGGATTATATTCGTAATTTGTAACAATAAAAAATTTTATTATCAATGTAATTAAATAGAGAATTTATGTTTTAAAAATGAGGTATTTGTGACGTTATGAAAATTAATTTTTTATTTACTTGGAAACAGTAATTCGAACATTACCTTATTCTTGTTAAGTATTATAGAATTTTCATTATTCCAGGGTAAATGAAATTTGAAAATAGAAATATGTATGATTATTTTAAGTTTATTAATTTTTATGAGTGTAATAAACTTTTATTAAAATTCCTCCTCAGTTTCTTATATGTATGTTTAAATCGCGTTTCACGTTTATTTTGCAGTCCTGGGTACGTAATTCCAAAAGGATTAAATTCTCAGATAAAAGAGTTCTTGAAGAGGGTACTAAATGGAGTGATGTATTAGTGTATAGTGTAATTCTAGCAGAAATTGAGCTGCCAATATGTATCCGATCTTCCAAAGAATAAAAGTTTCTGGTGAGTTGCAGGCCCCTAATCAGGCAAGTAACTTTCTTCTGAATTTAAGGAATATAAAGTACGAGGATGGATTGAAAAATTCGTGGCTTCACCAAAAAATAATTATATTTTTATTATAGCACCCTCAATACGTTCATATTTTCTTTGGTTGTCACAGTGTTAAATTTTGTTGTTGGAGAATTTGTAGTTTTTTGGTTAGAACGAGTTTAGTAAGACCAAGTGCAGCGTTTTTTGAAAAAATGGAAAAAATTGAACAACGTGCGGTCATCAAGTACCTGTTTGAAAAAAGATTAATACCAAAGGAGATCCACGACGATACGAAAACAACACTAGGGGAATCTGCTCCGTCATATACCACTGTCAAAAAATGGGTTGCAGAATTTAAACGTGGACGAGAGAGCATCGAACATGATCCTCGCTCCAGCCGGCCCACGACGTCTACGACTGAAGAAAACATCGGCAAAATGTGTGATCTCATATTGAAGCAGATAGGCACTATAGGCATCTCGTATGAACAAACACAAAACATCATTGCCAACGAACTCGGATTTTCTAAGGTTTCCGCTAGGTGGGTCCCCAGATTACTTTCCGTTGAACAAAAACGAATTCGACTGACGATTTCTCGCGGCTGTTTGGAGATGTTTGACGCTGACGCTGATCCGCAAGATTTTCTTAACAGGTCCGTGACAATGGACGAAACCTGGGTTCACCACTCCAGGGTCAAAACAACAATCCAAGCAGTGGAAAAAATCTGGTGAACCGACCCCAAAGAAAGCGAAGGCAATTTTATCGGCTGGAAAAGTGATGGCGTCAGTTTTTTGGGATGCTAAAGGTATTATTATGGTGGACTACCTTCCGAAAGGCGAAACAATAAACTCGACTTACTATTGCACCCTTCTGCGTCATTTACGTCAAGAAATTAAAGAGAAACGCCCAGGATTACTGAAAAAGAAAGTTTTGTTCCATCAGGACAACGCTCGCGTTCACACGTCTGTTGAATCTACGGTTTAAATTCGTGATTGTGGTTTCGAATTGCTACCCTTACCCGGCTTATTCTCTTAATTTGGCACCTTCGAACTTTCATCGGTTTCCAAACTTAAAAAAACACCTCGGTGGCCAGAAATTTTTATCAAATGAAGAAGTCGAAGCTGCAGTTAACTAGTATTTTGAAGACCTTGAGGAATCTTTTTTTCAAACAGGTGTGGAAGCTTTGGAAAGCAGGTGGAAGAAGTGCATAGAGCTAGGTGGAGATTACGTCGAAAAATAAAAATATTTTTGTACGTACTTTATTTTTTTTTCCTTACTAGGCCGCTAACTTTTCAATCCATCCTCGTATATCTGTGAGTAGGGTCCCAGGTTTTTGCTAGCAGATTATTAGTGGGAAAGGGAATAAGAGACAAGAGGAGTTCTTATGTCAAGGGAACAATGGGAAATATGTATTCCTAGATATTTTAACACTATGATAATCTATGTTATTTTTAAGTTTAATTAAAACAAAACTGTGATGTATATGTGAACTTCGGACAGGCGTGGGTATGATGAGTACGAAATTAAATTATTATTTATCTGACAACTTTGGCATACACATATATTGACAAACATATCTTATGGCCCCTTGTAACTGAATAACATCGTATGGCAACTTTTCGTCTAAAAAATTGTTCGGAAATTAATAATTTTCCGGATAAATGCACTAAAATGTTATTCATGCTAAGACCGAAAAGTGGTATTTTATATAGTGAACAAGCAAATTTTAGGACGACACTGTAGGTGGAAATCTGAGACAACACATTCCAGGCATGAAGCGCACAATTTCTTTTTATATTCGGACTCAAAGTAAGAAATAATAATATAATTAATTTTTGTTATTGGTCGAAATTTGTAGGATCAATACGAAATGTTGATAAACACTTGTCTTAATAAATATTTTAACTCGAATAGTATCTTCTTAAATTTTCTGATAACATCGCATTATAAAATCATCAAAATTGTTTATAAACTAATAGTTTTCTGGACGCATGTACAAAAAAATAAAATTACAACGCAGTTAGACTTCAAATCTATTATCTTTAGTCTTTGCAATAAACTAACATTTCCTGTGATTTTTAAAAGCTTGGGGCTTACCATGCACCGTTATTGTAACACCATAAATATTAATTATTTAAGTAATATTTTTGTACGAAAATACTATAAATATATCTTTATGTCGTATTTTGTCCAGGTAATAATCACGGAAATATCATTTTCATCACTATTACCTTATCTCATATCATTTATATGTCATTTTTTTTTAGATAAAGTAAATTAGAATTATCACACTTCAAAGATTAATTTAACATAATCGTTAAACAATGTTTAGTTCATTAAACCCAACATAACTAAACGTCGATTTACGAACCCGCATAATGAAAACGCTTTTTTCCAGGACTTCGCGGTAAAAAACCTGCCGCAACGAAGCGTCACTGCTTATTCGTATTCCGTTCGGATTTCAGGACGACGACTGAAAGCCCGAAGCTGAAATTTTCGCTGAAAAGGCACTGAAAATGCGAGCTGGACCACGCGATCATCCAACGCGCAATCTCGTCGGTTTTGCCATTGTTGTTTCGTATCAATTATTATTCTGTTGGATGAAACATGTCAAAGGTCTTTATGAAATCATTAACAGATCGGTTAACTATTTAATTGCAACATTTGAGATTCATTTGTATCGACTTTAGGTGTAAGGGTAAAAAAAGGAAGGTAATAGTTATATAATGATAAATTTTTAATATATACTTTAATATACGAAGTACACCTTTTTATAACTGCCCGGAGACATTTGATTGTGATTTTTTAAATAAAATAGAACTGTTGGCTTTTATAGACATAGGTTAATTTTAAATGGCCAGTAAATACAAATAGTGATAGTAATACTCGTATATATAAAGCCTTGAGGCTGAATACTATCTCCTGCTCTCTTTCTGCTTTACATTAACGATCTACTGATAAGAACCACGAATCCAATCCATAGCTTTGCTAATGATAATATATTTGTTTCTTCATTTACCTTGAAAGTTCGAACAACAACCACTGATGAAAATATCCACACACAACAGGAAGTTGTTCAACTTAACAAAGACCTGAAAGAAACTCCATCTTGTGGTGATAATTAACAAGTAGAATTTAACGCAACAAAAACCCATGCGGCAGTTTTTTTTTAAAGTTGTGTGTGTTGAGCATCGTCACTCACTTGGGCGTAAATACGTCTTGGCATGAACATATGACATGCATAGCAAAGAGATCTTTTCAAAAGCTGGGATTATTATTCAATTTTAAAAAGCTTTGCACTTTACAACGACTTTTAACTCTGTCCAAAGCTCAAATTTGACCAACGATAGAAAACTCCTACGTTTGGGGCTCTGCTTCCAAACATACGCTGTGTTTATTAGATTCTGTTCAAAAAAGTGTTGTTCGCCTGATTAGAGACCCGGAACTCGCTAGTAACATGGATTCCTTGGAACATTGACGGCTGACGACTTGAGTCTATTCTAAAATTCTATATATATATATATATATATATATATATATATATATATATATATATATATATATATAAAGTTAAAAATACTTAAAAATAGAATAGAAACGGAATACGCAGACGTAGAAGCTGAAGAACATGCAGGCTTTAGAGCAGGAAGATCCACAATAGACCATCTCTTCTCACTGACACAAATCCTAGAAAAGAAAACCGCATTTGATCAGGAAGTCCATGTCCTGTTTGTTGATTTAAAAAAGGCCTACGACAGCGTGCCCCTAATGAGATTGTGGGAAACACTACAACAGAGTAATGTAAGCACCGAAATAATTAAAGCCGTAAAATCCTTATACCAAGACGCAAGAAGTAGTGTGAAAACCAAATATGGTATAACAACAGGGTTCCAGGTCACAAAGGGTCTCAAACAGGGCTGCTGTATATCCCCAACGCTATTTCTATCTATTTGGAGAGTGCACTGAAGAACTGGAAAAGGAAATGCAGCAGTATGGAATTACCACTGGATTACGATACTACACTGTACACGCTATCATTCGCAGACGACCAGGTAGTAGTCGCTCAGGACATCGATAATATGGAATACATGACACGAAAACTTATGGAGGAATATGAAAAATGGGGCCTAGAAGTCAATATTAAAAAGACCGAGTACATGTGCGTCGGAGGACAACAGCAGGACTTGAAACTGGCCACAGGACACACCATCAAACAATGTGCCAGTTATAAGTATTTGGGAACGAGAATATCTAGGGACGGAGCACTGGAAGAAGCAATATTCGAGAGGAATATCCACGGAAGAAAAGCGATTGCAATGTTTAATAGTATACTATGGGACAAAAACATAACCATTGAAAATAAGAAGAGAATTTACAACTCAATAGTGAAAAGTATAATAACTTACAGCTCCCAGGTAAGGCCATTGAAGGAAAGAACAGAAAAAAAATACTAAAAGCTACAGAAATGGATTTCTGGAGACGAGCAGCCAGAAAATCCAGAAAAAGACCACATACCAAATGACACGATAAGACGAGCTTTAGAAATAAAGCACGATATAGTGGACGAAATCAGAACCCAACAGTTGGTATGGTACGGACATGTACAGAGAATGTCACAAGCCCGACTACCTAAAAAGATTTTAAATTGGAACCCTCAGGGAAAAACAAAGCGAGGAAGACCACGTCAAAGCTGGATAGCAGGAATCAACAAGGAAGTACTAGAGAGAGACCTGGAGGAGGAGGGATGGAGAAACCGGGAAGAGTGGAAATTAGGCATCGGAAGACGGAAGACGTTATAAAACCGATTGATATATATATATATATATATATATATATATATATATATATATATATATATATATATATATATATATATATATATATATATATATATATATATATATATATATATATATATATATATATATATATATATATATATATATATATATATATATATATATATATATATATATATATATATATATATATATATATATATATATATATATATATATATATATATATATATATATATATATATATATATATATATATATATATATATATATATATATATATATATATATATATAGATATATATATATATATATATATATATATATATATATATATATACATATATATATATATATATATATATATATATATATATATATATACATATACATATATATATATATATATATATATATATATATATATATATATATATATATATATATGTATATGTATATATATATATATATATATATATATATATATATATATATATATATATATATATATATATATATATATATATATATATATATATATATATATATATATATATATATATATATATATATATATATATATATATATATATATATATATATATATATATATATATATATATATATATATATATATATATATATATATATATATATATATATATATATATATATATATATATATATATATATATATATGTATATGTATATATATATATATATATATATATATATATATATATATATATATATATATATATATATATATATATATATATATATATATATATATACATATACATTCCTCTCTTTTTGTTTACAATCATGCTGAAGTTTGAAATAACCCTCTTGAAGCTGCTACACTTTTTATATGTAATGTATGATACAGTGTTTTCACCAAAAGCCTATCTACAACTGATTTTTCATGTTATTATTTAGTTTCAGTTTTATTTTTAGTTTATTTCAATTAGTGTTCGTTTATCTCTGAACAATTTATTTATTTTTTCGGATACTATTAGCTTTATTGTGAATCTGGCAACGACGCATTCACATGATATACATCTACCAATCATATACAAAAGAGTAAAATTTACTAGCAATGGTGGTCGTTTATTTGGATTTAGTTTTTTCAAAGCAAAATTTGTAGAAAAATAAATTTAAATTTATGAAAAAGTTTCGTAATTTTTTTGTGAAAAGTAAAGGATAAATTCTGTTCTAAAGTCGAAAAAATAGGGAAAACTCTATCAGGGAAAATGGGAAACTTCAAAATCAATATTTGACAAGTTAATTTCCTACAAGAAAGCAGTTTCTTGGAAATACTTCATCTCGTTGTACCTCAAAATATGTCTTTCCTGAAATTGTAAATTTTAAGCAGGCACAGCATAACTATAAATTACCTATTTTAATTTTAAAAAATAATAAATACCTTATAAATTAGATTTCTATACCATTCGAATTTATGTCTCTAACAGTCATCCTATTAAATTTTGAACATTTTAATTAATTTCCTTTTCCAAAGATTGGCTGCGAAGAATGTAACTTCCGTGGAAATAAAGGAATAATGTAATCTAATTAATGAGTTATCGTATAGTCAAAAATGCCAGACTGTTTCAGCAGGGACTCAATGAACGGTTCGTCGCATACGGAAAATGTTATATTGAATCGATTTTAGTAGTATTATGTGCGTTGCTAAATCCAATGAAACGAATTTTATTGTGAATCCTTGAACTATTTTTGTAAACCGCGTAAATTAATTATGAAATATGTATTTAGCATTAAGGTTTGATTTAATTTATAATGTTTTTATTCATTTTATTAAAGGTAACTACAGGCATCGAAAGTTGAAAATTCTCGATGAGGTAGCAAGCAAATTAGTTATTTCTTAATGATTGGATTATGTGCAATAAAAAATTTGAAAATTTCGGTTGGTTTCCTCCTCGGTAAGTTGATACACAAAAAAATTGTAAACATTTAGCCGAAAGAAATAGATTAAAAAACTTAAATTATTTAAATAGGTTAAAAGTAATATTAGAAGAAAAAAAAATCTGAACTAGTGCGGTAGCCAAGTTCTAGGAGTGTTTCGTTAAAGAAAAAAATAACCGTTCAAGTGCAAGTTGGGCTTGGGCAGTTAGTGTTGCGTACTGTGATTACTTTTAAAATAAAATAAAATCCTTACATAGGCAAAGTTAATTAGGTCCCTGACATTCTAAGATCCAATATGTATTTTCATATGTTTTCTTCTTCAATAATGTATAATAGTTACAGCATCTTAGCTACCTAAGAGCCAATAAATAAATCTAGCTCATTCTAGAATCTAGTAATAAAAGTGTAAAACAAATATTTACTACCTAAATATTTGCTTAATTATAAACAAATAAAATCAAATTATATCTCGGTACAAGAGCGACTCGCCACTCGGTTACAGTAAAGTATATTACAAAAACCTCTACCATAGTTTTCATAGTTTTTTATACCAGATAAATTATCAAACGTAATGCACTCGTGATAATTTTCGCCCAATCTACACTTTAAGAATACTATTTTTTTTTTTAAATGTTGTGGTTGGTACTTTTCGAGATAAGGGGGACATCGGTTTTTGGCAATTTTTTAAAAATAATACAAAGAAAAGTGTGCGCAAGTATTATATCATACATATTTTTGAACTCGTGTTTTCACAAGCTTTCATTTGACACTCCGCTCGATGACCTGAAAACTAACCCCTTAAGCCAGAATTTAACTTTCATAATTATACGGCTTTGACTGGGCCATCAAAGGACAGGCAGACAGGCGGACCGGCGGACAAGTGGACAGACCGAAGTGATCCCATAAGTGTTCCGTACGAAATACTAAAAGGAGAATACTGAAATCGAAAATACTTATAGATGTGGACACCAATTGCCAACTATGGGCGGAACTTCTTGAAGAAAAAAGGGCAGGGAAAGATTTTTTCTTTTATACAATGGAACTTTAAAAACTAAAACCTAATGTAAAAGTTAATGAAAGGGGAGAAAAATATTTTTTCTGAAAAGAACCCTTTCCTACAATGGAACTTAACAGTTTCCCTAAATAAAAAGAAACTGTTTTTTAGAGAATGGTATTTTCTACATCTATAAAAATTGAGAGCAACCGCTCCCAGCCTCCCTCCTTCCTGGCTACGCCACTTCTCCCAGCATAAAGACAATTAGGAATATTATTGAAAAGTTCTATCCGTATTAAAAGAAGGCGGATTTAGGGGGGTACTTCAGTCACAGGTTTGAAAATATCATTTTAATATTTTTTTAAATTTTTTAATAGTTTAGGTTCCTAAAGATGGGAGTTTGTTATTAAGAAAAAACGCCATTTTACAACATTGTAAACAAAAGAGTGCGGGAAAGATGTTTATAGAAATGAGAATTCTATGGGATTAACAATACCAATCAAAAAAGGCAATAGAATTTAGAGGGATAAATTGTCTGTTTTGATGGATATTGTTAATCCCGGCAATCTCGTTGCTATAAACATCTTTCCCTCGCTCTTTTGTTCACAGTATTGTAAAATGGCGTTTTTCCTCAATTACAAGCGCTAAAATAGTGCACCACTTTTAACCACGTATAATGATTCCGACACAGCAGATAACGGCTTCTTGTATTAAGGTCATAAGGAAGTTGTAGATCGAAAATAACAATTTTGATGTATTTATTTAGGGAGTACCTTTGCACATTCTCGCAGTTCTGTGTAGAGGAAGTGTCTCAGAAAATGACTCATATTTATTCATGACGGCGACCACAACATCTCTATTCCTACTTACCAAATTGGAGCAACATTTGTGCCCACCTTAAAAAGATATGTAATTCTGAGGTATCTGAATTAATTAAAAATATTTTTCTTGCAAGCCTTTTAGGTAATTTAAAGATTCAAAAGAAGGGAGTAAAATTAACTTTAAAGTACCGTTAAGTTGTAAATTATGAAACCATTTTTTTTTTGTTTTTAATACTTTTAAATAGCCAATAAAAAACATTGATACTTATCCTGGTATATCCCCTTAGTGAGACGAAATAAGCTAGAACATATTAAATTGAGGAACTGGCACCAACCGATTTATGAAGCCCGATTCCTAACTCGATACAAAGCAATCGAATTAATTTGATTACAGGAAAGAATTTCTCAATTTCTTTATTAAGGTCATCCAATATCTAGAAACGTAGTTGTAAAATGTGAATATACGAGTAGGTTATATGAAATTTATACCGCAGCTGAATAGTATTCTAATAAACCTGAGGTTAATTGTGGAATAAAAAATGCTTAGATAAAATAAGAAATAAATAAGAGTATAAAAATTATGTTGCATACTAGGAACTAAATTTAGGTCTTTATATTAACATATTATGTATAATAGTAATGTTGCCTGTGGTTGAATGTCGCACCATTAGTTCACGTTAAGTTTCATATGCCTGCTGCAACCCTTGGAAACGCCTACAGATTCTCACATATTTCACTGTTAGAGTGTCCCCTTAAGAACGATATCGCATAAGAACAAGTTTCTTTCATACTTGTTGTATCTAGTGTACGAAATATTACTTTGGTGGTTGAGAAGGAAACGTATTCAACGAGGCGTAGCTGAGTTAAAAAAATCATTTGAGAACACTAAAGAGATCTCGGGAACGAGTTGCGAATAATATAGTTCGACAACCGTTATGCTTTATTATAAATACTAATATTCGACGCTCCAAGGTTGCTGGTCAGTTTTGGGTCTCCAATCAGGCGAACAGCTCTCTTCTGAATAGAATCCAACAAATGCAGTGTATGTTTGGAAGCAGAGCCCTAAATATGGGAGCTGTATTATATGGTTGAGCGAATTGGAGCTTTGTACAGAATTAACAGTGTTGTGGAGTCTAAAGCGTTCCAGTTAGAAATAATATTCCCGCTTTTAAGAAGCTCTCTTTGCATGTAGCATGTTCGTGCCAAGACATATTTGCTCCCAAATTAACGCCCAGCAGACTAGGGTGACGATGCTAGGGGAATGGAGTGCCCCGACATAACTTTGTCGGGTTCAGCAGCCTGGGTTTTTGTGGCTTTAAATTCGACTAAGTTACCATCACCCCAAGATAGTATTCCTTCCAGGTCTTTGTTAAGTTGAACGATTTCCTGCTGTTTGCGGATATTGGTATGTGTATCCTATATTAGAGCGTTCCATGTGAATGAAGAAATAAGCGTACTGTCATCTGCAAAACTGTAGGTTGAATTCCTGGTCCTTTCCCGTAGATCATTGATGTAGATGAGAAAGAGAATAGGAGGCAGTATGGAACCTTGGTGTACACCGGCGTTGAGACTGAAGATGTTAGAAAGAAATCCGTCGACTGCTACTCGTAAAGAACGCTTTCTGAGAAAATACGAGAGCCATAAACAGAACTTTTCAGAAATTCCACAAGAGCGTAGCTTAGCCAACAAACCATGGTGCCAAACACGGTCGAATGCCTTGTTTCAAACATTTGTTACATAAGTTAGAAGATATCCTGTTGATCTTCACATATGTTTCGGCTTTTCCATTTATGGTTGGATGTTTTTGGTTGTTAAATAATTGTTGAGAGTGACCATAAACTTAAAGGTACACCATAAAACATAGCAGATATCTCAAATTCGGCCATTAATTCTAAAGGATACATGCAAGTGACAGTATACAAATATATATCAGAAATTTAAATAATGATGAGGCAGGACGAAAGGAACGAAAGTATCTAAGAATGTTTTTTAGCATGTCTTGCGGAAAAGTTTAAGAAAGTTAAACCTTCGGCATTATAGTCAATATATTCCATGCTTAAATCACTATTTCATATTAAGGAAAAAGTGAATATTGAAAAGTTGAAATTGGCTCCATATTAAAAAAAAAAATCCGTTGGGCATTCTGTTAAGAAGTTAAAATTGTAACACTAGGAAATAATTAAAATTAATTTGTTTACAACAGAGGCAGATAATGAAATGTATTTAATGTTTAAGATAAAATTTTTAATTATTGCCGTAATTAATACATATTGTCAAACCCTTCAGTGTTTGTAGTTTGGAAGATTATCGACATGAAGAACTCACTAAAATGACTCCTTGCGTTAATTGTGAAACTTATGGACAGAAATACTAACAGATAACGCATTTTACAGTTTCCAAAAAAGATTATGTCGAGCTTTATCGAAAATCGAAAAATGTGTATACCAAGTTGTTGGAATTAATTTAATTGGAGGCATATTTGGGCTTATAGTAAGGTATCGGAAGTTACCAAATTTGAAGAGTTACACTGATGATCATAACTTTTCAAGAACGTCGGCCATACTTCTTGAAAATGAAACTCTGTCGCTGAAGGATATGTGAAGCATTCAGTTAATTTTAAAATAAAATTTGAAATAAATCCTAAACTGTGACGCTTCAAATTCAGATGTTGATCCCTTGTGGCGTAGCTAGGTTCAAAACGCGTGGGGTGCATACGGATACTATGTTCGTTTCTTTATGGAATAAAAGAAAACACTAAAGGCTGAGCTACTGAGAGATGGAAAGGAGATCAACCAACAAACAGTGGGACATAAGACGGCAATTGGAGCGCAAAACCCCTACTAATACAGTAAACTACATCAATGATAATATTTTACTCAACGGAGAAACCCCTTTAAAAATAGTACTGTTTGTAAGGGTATTTTTTTACAATCATAGAGGCGAAGGAGCACATGCTCCCTTTGCCTCTTCTTGGCTCACGCCACAAGTTGTCCAATCTACTTCAAAAACCGGTTAAGTGCAAGTTGAACTTGCACAATTAGTGTTCCGTACCTAGATTGTTTTTAAAATAAAAATTTTTGTTAGGGTGGTATAAAATGATCAGTGACTTCACAAAACACACCCCAAATGAGTTTTCAACAAAGTTTTTTTCCAATCTTTACTGAAAACTGGTGACCTTGAAATTTTTTTTTTTTTTTAAATACCAAATAAATTATTAAAGGTAATGCACTCGTGATAATTTTCGTTCAATCCATACCCCGTGGAGAATATTCCAGAATTTTTTCAAAATTTTTTGATCAGTACTTTTCGAGATAAGGTAGGGGACAGCGATTTTTTAAAAGTAATACGAAGAAAAGTGTGCGCAAGTATTACATTATATATATATTTTTTACTCGTGTTTTCGCAAGCTTTTATTTGACACCACACTCGATGACCTAGTAAAAAAAATTTTTTTTCGCTTCCGATTTCACCCCTCAAAACGAACCCCTTAAGTCAAAATTTATGTTACGGTGGAATAAAATGATCAGTGACTTCACAAAACACACCCTAAATGAGTTTTCAACAAAGTTTGTTTCCAATCTTTACTGAAATCTGATGACCTTGAAACTTTTGTTTTTTTTTTATGTACCATATAAATTATTAAAGGTAATGCACTCGTAATAATTTTCGTTCAATTTACACCCCGTGGCAAATATTCCAGAATTTTTTCGAAATTTTTTGATAAGTACTTTTCGAGATAAGGCCCGGGACAGCGATTTTTCACGAATTTTTAAAAATAATACAAAGAAAAGTGCGCGCAAGTATAATATTATATATATATTTTTTACTCGTGTTTTCACAAGCTTTCATCTGACACTACACTCGATGACCTAGTAAAAAAAATTTTTTTTCGCTTCCGATTTCACCCCTCAAAACGAACCCCTTAAGTCAAAATTTACGTTACGGTGGTATAAAATGATCAGTGACTTCACAAAACACAACCTAAATGAGTTTTCGACAAAGTTTGTTTCCAATCTTTACTGAAATCTGATGACCTTGAAACTTTTGTTTTTTTTATGTACCATATACATTATTAAAGGTAATGCACTCGTGATAATTTTCGTTCAATTTACACCCCGTGGCGAATATTTCAGAATTTTTTCGAAATTTTTTGATAAGTACTTTTCGAGATAAGGCCCGGGACAGCGATTTTTCGCGAATTTTTAAAAATAATACAAAGAAAAGTGCGCGCAAGTATAATAATATTATATATATTTTTTTTTACTCGTGTTTTCACAAGCTTTCATCTGACACTACACTCGATGACCTAGTAAAAAAAAATCTTTTTCACTTCCGACTTCACCCCCCAAAACTAACCCCTTAAGTCAAAATTTAATTCTCAAAACTACATGGCTCTGATGAGGCCATCAATTCCTATATTATTACCAAATTTCACCTTTCTATGTCAAATAGTTTCGGAGAAAATCGGGTGTGACAGACAGACAGACAGACAGACAGACAGACAGACAGACAGACAGACAGACAGACAGACAGACACCGAAGTGATCTTATAAGTGTTCCGTACGGAACACTAAAAATGAAGGACTGTTTAACTTTTACATCTCGAGCTGCGGTAACGAGTTCAAGAATAAATCTTGGTTAATGTCGTGCTTGAAGAATTAAAATACACTGTGCACAGTATAGGGTACCGATAGAGTAAAGTTCATTATCTCATTTGTTTCGGGAATGACGAAAATATGTTAAATACAATAGTTTTAGGGAATGTTGAGGTGCAACTTTTAAAATTATTTTTGAGTATACAAGGTACTTCAAAAAAGTGTGGCCGATATAACATATGTTTTTTTTAAATGGAACATCCTATTTTCTAATTTAGTTTTAAATTCTGCGTAAAATTTTCTAACTTTTTCTATTAACAATGTTATATACCTAAACCTAGTAGTTTTTCTAATATTTCAATTTTTTTAAAAGAATACTAGTTTTCAGTTTTGTAAAAAATTGCCAGTAGCGCCATTGTTTCTGAAGGTGGGATACTCATAATTGGTACGAGCATTCTATAGGGATGAAAAAAAAGATATATGTAAAGAAATTTGAGTTAGATGCTATAGGGTGTTCAAAATAAATTTATGCATTTCTACTATTTTAAATTGAAAAATCTCAAATTTTTTAAATGGCACACCCTGCATATTATTATTTTTTCTGATAGATTTTACAAAACCCTCCAACTTTTATTAAATATGTCATATACCTACTTCTAATAGTTTTCGATTTATTTTGAATTTTTCAATTTTTATCCTTGTTTTTAATACAATTACGCTATAACATTACAGTTGCCAAGACAAAACAAAAATTTTGACATATCTATTAAGCAAGTAAAAATAGTTTAATTTGTTGTAGTAAGTGACGTATAAAGGTAATAGTTATGGATTTCCCTAAAAATATATTAATTGATATGGTTTATATACACCTGGCGAGGCGGGAAAAAATTGTCTTTTGGCAGTAAGGCTTTAAGGAGCGAAGTATCCTAATAGACGTATACCTTCTAGAAAATCTTTTCAGTGCTTAATGGAACGGTTTGATGGTAGTGGTAGCGTTGAGTATACGAAACGGAAAGTAGTAAAGCAGAATGCTCCCAATGAGGAAACAAAAATGGAGATTTTACTTCATATTGAAGATAATCCCCAGGTAAGCAGCCGTCAACTAACTGACTTATCTGACATATCTTAATCTACGGCTAATCGCACCACAAGAAAATACAAGTATCATCCCTTTCATATGGAACTACACCAAGAACTTCAAGACCGTGATTTTGAACGACGAGTAAACTTTTGTACCACCATGAATGGAGTAAGAGAGGCCATTCCAAATTTTTTATCCAATATAATGTTTTCTGATGAAGTTACTTTTCGCAGTGATGGAACAGTTCACAGTCATAACATGCATTATTATTCAACAGATAATCCATTTTGAGTCCGGGAAGTTCAAAACCAAAACCAATGGTCGTTTAATGTATGGTGTGGAATATTCAATTTTCGAATTATTGGTCCATATTTTTTCCGCGAACCGCTTAACGGGCCTAGATATCTAAATTTTTTGTAAAACGAATTACCCCAGCTTTTTGAAGAAGTTGATAACTTTGACGGGGAACAAATGTGGATTCAACAAGACGGAGCTCCTGCTTATTACTACGGGGAAGTTCGTGAATTAAACGATCTTTACCCACAAAAATGGATCGGTAAGGATGGATTCATTCAGTGGCCCCCTCGATCATGTGACTTAACACCTTTAGACTTATTTTTGTGGGGCTAAGTTGAAGATCGTGTTTATGTGAATCCCCCTATCCCCCTACAATACCAGTTGATATAGAAAATAGGATACGGGATGCTTACAGGACAATAACGCTCTTTATGCTAAGGAAAGTGAAGGAAAATATAGTAAAACGACTAAACATGTGTATTCAAGTAGACGGGCACATTTTTGATCATTTATTACGTCATAATAATTAGTTATTAGATAAGTTAAACTATATTAAAATTATTATTAACTATTTCTTTATGTTTTCACAATAGCGTAAGGGTAAAAATGGAAAAATTCAAAATAAATCGAAAACTATTAGAAATAGGTATATCATATACTTAATAAAAGTTTTGTAAAATCTATTTAAAAAATTTGAGATTTTTCAATTTAAAACGGTCGAAATGCATAAATTTATTTTAAACACCTTGTAGCATCTAACTTAAATTTCTGTACATATATCTTTTTTTCATCTCTATAGAATGCTCGTACCAACTATGAGTATTTCACCTTCAGAAACAATGGCGCTACTGGCAATTTTTTACAAAACTGAAAACTAGTATTTTTTTTTAAAAATTGAAATATTAGAAAAATTACAAGATTTAGGTATATAACATTATTAATAAAAAAGTTATAAAATTTTACGCAAAATTTAAAAATAAATTAGAAAATAGGATGTTCCATTAAAAAAAAAAAACATGTTATAAAGGCCACACTTTTTTGAAGTACCCTGTATACTCAAAAATAATTTTAAACTCTCGAAACACATGAGATAATGAACTTTACTTTATCGTTAACTCACCCTGTACACTGTAAATAATAATAACTAGACAAAAATATTTGTTTATCCTCTAGTCTAGTCATTTGTTAGTTTTTTATCCAATTTTTATTAGAAATTAGAAAAATAGTCATTCAAATATAAGATGTTATGAATTTTGGTAATGCGAGCACGGTGTCATGTCAAAAATTAGTGTCAGTGAAAAAAGTGTCACTTTGCACATTGACATTAATAGGCAAACATTGTTATATTTATGAAGCATTAGCGGAGAGAATGCTCAGAGGTGTAGATAAATGACAGATAAATGACAACTGTATAGAATGATATTTAATTATAAATTAACACACATTAAAAGTTAAGTAAACGAGACTTCTTGATAAAATAAAAGTTTGTTGCACTGGAACTCTAAAAGCTGAGATTCTTCCCAATATAGTAACCAAAAAACCGATGATCGAAGGAGGAATATTTTTTACAAATTACAACCCTTTCCCATAGTGGAAACATTTCATCATCAACATCAGCTTATACTGTCCACTGCTGGACGAAAGCCTCCCTCAAGTCTTGCCACTTTTTTCTGTTCTGGGCCGCTTGTACTCAATTTGCAGCCATTCTTTGTAACATTCATTTTTTCCTAGATTTTAAGAGCATATAATGTTATTGTTTTTGGCCTTAATTTACTCTTCTTTATTTTTGTATCGAGCAGTGCATTTCGCTGGAAATTCTAAGCTGCTCATATTACAATGTGCAGTGCGGGTTTCCGACCGAATTTATTCAATTCGTGGTACGCGCCGATTGGTCAGAATTTGTTTCCCGGAAGTAGGCCATCTTGGAGACGTAATTCCTACGGCTTATTTAAGGGTCCGGAGAACGCAGATCGTGGCTTTTTCCCATCAAGCCGCCGCCGAGGTTTTTTCCCATCAAGCCGCCGCCGGAGGTTTTTCCAACATGTAGCGGCAGAAGGCTGTTCTGCAACCAGTAGCCGTAGTTGGCTTTTTTTTCCGATCAAGCCGCAGCCAGGCTTTGTCCATCCAGCCACAGTAGAGGCTTCGTCAATTTTAACGAGAGCCAAGTCGAGTACGAGGTTTTTTCAACGTGAAGCCGTAGTGGGCTTTGTTTTTTAACATGAAGTAGCCGTTGTAGGCTCTTCTCGTCATGAAGCAGTACCGATAAATTAGTGATGGAATGTGTGGAAACGGTTTTAGTGTTCAATTTAAGGCCTAGAAGCCCGTAGGAAAACCGTAAGTCACCAGAATATTCATCAGTAGACCTATTTCCCGCAGATAAGTGATTTAACATCGAATTGAACTGATAAATCGTGAAGTGAACGTCACGAATCTTCAATCTCGGGTGTAGCAAAATTTTAAAAGTAAAATGTCTGATTTAAGGACTTTATTTAGTAATAACTACCTTTTAGGCTAAAGTTTTTGTAATTACTGAACTGCGAAAGTTAGAACTTTTAATTTAAATCATTAATAAACTTTTTTTTTGTAGATTAAAGCTAGTGTCTCACTGTACCCCTATCTTACTTTTCAGGACAAAAGGGTTGTACCAGATAAAAAAATTTTCCTTAACAACTGCATAACCCTTCAGTATTTTTTCATTTTTTTTTAGCTGAAGTTAGACCCTTTCTATTTTAAAATGAATGGTGCCCAAAATTTGTACAACCAAATTTTTTAAACAACAATAGAGACTATTTCCAAAAAGACGTACAAAAATTATGTCTTACCCATATTACTCTACCAAGAAAAACTGAGCTAGTGTATGTTTAATTTCTTTAGTTCTTTTAAAATCAGTATTCACTCAATCCATTCTCAGAAATTAAAACGGGGCTGTAAAAGGTGCGCCTCAAGGTGCGGGCGAAGTGAAAATTGACACCCACAAAATGACGCTGTCTATGCGGGGCGAAATTCACATGTTACAAATTTGTGCCCAAACGAGAGGCATTCCATTTTCGCACGGTACAAATTGACGCTGTCAATGCGGGGCGAAATAGCACAGTACATCTTTTCAAATAATCAGTCCAGCAACTTGGTGGTTTACCTCTACTCTGATAGGCTTCGGATCTTGGTCGCCACTTTATAATTCTTTTTGTGTATCGTCCATCCTTAAACAATGCCCAGCCCAGTTCCACTTAAGAAGCAGAATGAATTTGACTGCGTCTTGTACCCACATTCTATTTCTGATAATGTGATTTGGGATGTGATCTTTAATAGTAACGCCTAACATTGACCTCTGCATCTTTCGTTGCATGACACATATTTTATTGACGTTTTTCTTCGTTATTGTGAGAGTATCGGCTCCGTACGTAAGAACAGGGAGTATGCATCTGTCAAATACTTTTCTTTTTAAACACATGTGAAGGTTAGATTTGAATATATAGGCCAGTTTGCTATATGCAGCCCAGGAGAGACCTATTCTCCGCTGAATTTCATGTGTTTAGTTATCTCGTCCTATGCTAATTCCATGTCTCAGGTTGGTGCACTTGTTCTATTTCTACGTTATTCAGTTTTATAGTGTTGCTTAATACAGGATTTGTCATAAACTGGATCTTGGATAGATGATTTTTAGGCCAACCTTTCTTGAAGTTTCCTGAAGCATGTGCTTGTTCTTCTTGTATTTTTTTTGTTATTAAGACAGTGTCATCGGCGAACGGTGATTTAACTTTTCACCCACAATGTTTCCCAGTTTATTGATTTTAGAATACTTCCTAGAAATGTTGCTTGGGAGAGAGCGTGTCACCTCGTTGTACTCCTCTTTCGATTCGAAATTTGCTGGAGGATTGGTTAGTTTGTGTTTTAACATGAGCGGTGGCATTTTCATTTATGTATTTAATTACATTGGAATATCAATGTTCAATACGACACTCAGCAAGCGCTTCCAAAAGTATCTGATGATTCTGTACTCAAAAGCCTTTTCGAAGTCCACAAATATTTATAGGCATTTACATGGTATTTAAATAGTGATGATCGAGGGCGCAGGGGGAATTTTTTCACAAAAAAACTCTACTTATAGTGG
Organism: Pachyrhynchus sulphureomaculatus; assembly: GCA_019049505.1. Classification (NCBI taxonomy): domain Eukaryota; kingdom Metazoa; phylum Arthropoda; class Insecta; order Coleoptera; family Curculionidae; genus Pachyrhynchus; species Pachyrhynchus sulphureomaculatus. The sequence goes on from CM032446.1 coordinate 184,436,976, forward strand.
AATTCTAAAAATACTCAATTTAAAAATCGATAAGTGGGGGTGAATATTCTTTACAAAGGAGAAATTGCCTTTCTCCGTCACTTGTTTACGTCACAGTAGATAACACCCTCCACACTGCTAACTTCCACCTGGAATACTACCTTTAGACTCAAAAGTAAAACTCATTCATACCTGCATATTTTAAAATAAATTAATTAATTAAAATAAAAAAATTACTAAATAAAAATTTTAAATTGACAGGCCAAAAAATTGTTCCTTTTTAAAAAATACTTGATAATTTATTATGAGTTTAAATTATTTACACCTTTACGCGCTCAGTGCATATATACGTGTTATCTCATTATTCAGCCACATTAAACCAATTATTAGAGACAAAAAACAAAACCGGTTAACCAAATTACATTAGGGATTAAAAACAAATTCAATAATGAAACATGTATTGTCAGTATGGACAAGGGACATTAATAAACTTTATGTGTACTGTAGTGGACAAAATTTATTACTTAATGATTAATATCATTGTGCATTGTTTGTTAATTTATCGACTGTCAATTTATCATTCATTTATGCAGGTTCGTCATTTTAATAATAATCTATATGTGTAATAAAATCATTTCAGAAGTTGTGTCTGAACATTAACTATTTTTTAAAAAGTTATTGGCCTCTCTTCAATCTGTATAGCAATGATTAATATACTTTTTATCTGTTAGTATATTTCAGCTGTTGATGGAATTAAATAACAAGTCTCGAGAAATAGGTCTAAAAATAAACTTCACTAAAACTAAATATTTGAACAACGAAAGTAAAGATAACAGCTAGAAACTATTAATAGAAGGTGAAAGAATAGGAAAGGTACAAACATTCGTATAATTAGGACAAAAAATCGAAATATCAAAAAATTATTTTATGGCCGACTTGGATAGAAGAGTCTCGTTAGCTTGGTCTGCGTTCGGAAGGTTAAAATCGATATTTAAATTGGACATCCCAAATACAATAAAAGCCAGAGTAATCGACCAATATGTATTGCAGGTATTAACATATAGCACTGAAATGTGAGCTTTAAATAAAAGTATAATAAATAAACCAGAGGTAGCTCAAAGAGCAATGGAGAGGAGAATGCTAAATATTAGACTCTCAGATTGTATTCTTAACATCGAGATTCGAAGAAGATTAAAATTGACAAATGCAATACAACGAATATGTATATTAAAGTGGAATTGGGCGGGGCATGTCGCAAGGACGAATGATAACAAATGGACACGCTGATAGTTGAATGGAAGCCTAGAGAACGTAAAAGATGCAGAGGTAGACCACAAACAAGATGCATAGAAGACATAAAAAGATTAGCGGAACAGGTTAAATGCAAAAAGCAAACAAAACAGTGCTCATTGGAGACCACTAGGGGAGGCTTACGTTCGTCTATGGATGGAATAAGTTAATGATGATGATGATAATATTTCAACTAAATGAATTTGGTGAAATTTTGAATGAAAATGAAATATTATATACGAGGTGTGTGTTATAGTATAAACAATTAACTTGACTAACCTAAACTAATTTAAACAGATTTCAGGAACCTCTTCACTAAGAAAAAAATAATAAAACTATTAGCTATATGACGTATTTGTAAAATATGTAACAATTAAAGACCAATATTTTTATTGGATGGATTAGCTAAAAATTCACTAAAACGGTCTACAACTTAACACATATTTGTCTAGAATTTTGGACTTTTTCAGTTGACTATTGTTTTTAGTGTTCCGTACGGAACACTTTTAAGATCATTTCGGTAGCCGGCTGTTTGTCTGTCACACCTGATTTTCTCCGAAACTATTTGACATAGAAAGAAGAAATTTCGTACTAATATAGGAATTGATGGCCTCATCGGAGTCGTGCAGTTTTGAAAGTTAAATTTTGACTTAGGGCGTTAGTTTTGGGGGGTGAAATCGGAAGTGAATAAAAAAAAAAAATTACCAGATCATGAAGTGGGATCTCAAATGAAAGCTTGTTAAAACACGAGCTCAAAAATATATATAATGTAGTACTTGCGCATACTCTTCTTCGTACTATTTTTAAAAAGTTGCGAAAAATCGCTGTTCCCCCTCTTTATCTCGAAAAGTACTGATCAAAAAATTTAGAAAAAATTCGGGAATATTCTCCACAGGGTGTAGATTGGACGAAAATTATCACGAGTGCATTACCTTTAATAATTTATCTGGTAAATAAAAATATATATCAAGGTCATCAGTTTTCAGTAAAGATCGGAAAAAAACTTTGTTGAAAACTCATTTGGAGTGAGTTTTGTGAAGTCACTGATCATTTTATAACTCCATAACAAGAATTTTTAATTTAGAAGTAGTCAACGTACGGAACACTAATTGCGCAAGTCCGACTTGCACTTATCCGGTTATTTATTTTACTGCTTAACCATAAATAAAAATAAATAATCTACTCCAGAGCATCATAAATTTAGTTGGTTTACTGGTTCTTCTGTCAAGTTAATCCTGGAATGCTAAATGAGACCAGTGATTAAGGCGGCTAATATTAATTTTTTTATAGTCTCGTGCTAAACAAAATAGCTCAGGTAACCAGAATTGGGATGCACAGCCTTAAAAAGCGGTTAATAATACATTTCACCGACTTTCTGGTTTTTAGGCAGATTTCTTACAAATTATAAAAGTTTGTATTAACAGAAAATGTTTAGTTCGTATTAACAATAAATCTTGTTTCTAAATGGATTCCAGCTTCACAACACACTGCTTATATTATATTTTTAGAATAGATGTACAATGTAACTTTCACTTCACATTTCTCGACAAGCTGTTTGATACGATAATAGTTTCGAGATTACGACAATTTTTGACCAAATCAGAGACATTTTGTAAATATAAAAAAACCTTCCCATGCATGAAATCGTTTTTCAACCAAATTAATCATTAAGTTAATACTTCAATTGTAAATTTGTCACATGCATTGTTCTTCTTAGTGTGCCTTATCTTTTAAAGACGTTGGCGATCACATTTGCCCATCTGATTTTATGTATTGTCGCTCTAAACAGTTCAGTAGATGTCATGTTTGTCCACCGTAGTAAGTTTTTCAATCAGAGGTTGCGGCGCCTTCCTGGTCCTCGCTTACCGATTATTTTTCTTTTAATTATAAATTGCAGGAGCTCATACTTCTGGCTTCTCATAATATGGCCAAAGTAAGTGCTTTTTCTTTCTTTAACAGCTGGAATCAACTCTCGTTGATGATGTTCTCCATATAAAAGACTGCTTGAGAAGCGTTGTACGAGGAGTAACAAGCTGAATCTCATACGGATGTGAAGTATTAGCGCGACGTGTACTTCTAACATGCACCGCTCTGGTAGGAATTAAGCTGGCCACATCCTTCGAACACTTTCCATGAAAATACTTGTAGAATAGGCTCAAGTCTCCAACCGTTCTTCGATGTTCTAGCTCATCAAGGCCGCCGCACAGTGATTCAGCAAGAACATGCTATTCATGACCATTCCAGGAACCACTGATAACGACTTGTAAACAACCCCCCCATTTAACGAATTCCAAGAATTAATTTGTTTATCACCTCATAAAGGTATCTTATCAAGGGGTCAAAGCAACCCTTATAAGGGAGGTCATTTTCATTTGCAAATCAATTACATTTTATGCACACTTGTGATAACATATTTTAAAATTGGTAGCAAAGTGAAACGAGTTTTTTTGTGATGGAATATTCTGTTGAAGGTATGTACTCTATTATGACTTATATTTTTTATAAAAAATATGTATACTTCTGGTGTAATATCAATTTGTAAATGTATAGATAAATCCAGCAAATTTTACATTAATTGTAAACTTTAAAAGTAGCAACTTTTTTTATCCACATATATTTACCTAGATTTTTTTATATGTAATACCTACAACATTCAGGCACAGATTCATATATATTATAGACCCCGAAAAGGCCCGAAAGTAAAATTATTTTATTTTTTTCAGAACGAGTCGTGACTATGACGAAAATGGAGTTTTTTGAAGAATGGCTAAAACATGACAAAACTGAACGAAACAGTGGCATTTTTTATTATATAAGTGAAAAATTCAATATGGCTGATGTTTCTGACGATTCTCTAAAACGACTCAAAATGAAAATATCAAGCCTTTCAGCAAAATTCAATCAAAAGTGGACTTCTTTAAAGTGCAACAAAGAAATGTTTCTAATCAAACATAAAGATTGGTTAGAGGGATCCGGAATCGAAATAAAGATGTGTGTTAACCAGCCGTGAACTTCAACATCATCAGCGGTTCTTTCCGTAGGGCGACCCAGAAAATCATTTGAAGACTCATCAACGAAAACGAAGAGACGGAGAGTAGAAGATCTTTTGGAATCGCGAAGTGAAAGTGAGCTTATTACAGCAGCTGAGTTAGCTACTCGAAAAGAAGAGCATCGAAGTGTTGCTAAACAGATCCATAACGTCGCGGTCAGTGAAACTAGAGAAAAGAATAAGTGTTCTGAACAAAGTCGGCAGTTAATACCAGACGAAGCTTTAGCTTATTATGTGGACTCGAAATCGACTTCTCACTTATATAAACAAACAAGAAAATGGTCAATGAAAGCGGGACATCAAGTGTATCCATCGTTTTATAGTTTAGGTAAGTCCAAAGCTTTTTGTTGTCCTTCTGACGAATATATTTCTGTGACTGAATCTCGAGCTGAAATTAAACTTCACGCGATTTTGGATAAAACGGCTGAACGATTAGTTAAAGCTCAGACGGAAGTCATTAGAAGTGTGTTACCTCGTTCATATTATACGTTGGTAAGCAAATGGGGCTGTGATGGGAGTTCGGGGCATAGCACGTATAAGCAGAAATTTGAGAACACTAACGTTACAGGCGAATTTTTGTTCGTATACTCATTTGTCCCTTTGAGACTGCTTGATGGCGAAACTGTGATCTGGCAAAATCCAAGACCTTCCTCTACTTTATATTGCCGTCCTTTTAAGTTTATTTTTGCCAAGAAGACAAAAGAGTTTACGAAAGAAGAAACTTCTAAAATTTTAGATGAAGTAAGTCAGCTTCTTCTAACATTATGTAACGTTGTTGGATCTCAAATCTCTGTTAAACACGATTTGTTGTTGACAATGACTGATGGCAAAGTGTGCAATGCCGTAACAGACACAAGTTCAACACAAAAGTGTTATATTTGCGGTGCCACCCCGTCTACTATGAACGAGGAGTCAAAGAAATATCCCAGCCTTGCATTTGGTTTATCTATTTTACATGCATGGATCCGCATGTTTGAATGTTTGCTTCACATCAGCTATCGTTTAGAAATAAAAAAGTGGCAAGTCAGGGGAGATAACGACAAAGCTATTGTGAAGCAACGCTCACAAGAGACACAAAAAGTGTTTAAAGATCGTATGGGTCTCAAAACCGTATGGGGTAGATAAACCAAAACCTGGGTATGGTAACACAAACGATGGAAACACAGCACGTAGATTTTTTTTTCAAAGCTGAATTGAGCAGCGAAATTACAGGATTAGACGTAAACCTTATTCGTAGATTTCATGTAATTTTAAGAACTTTGTCATCGGGATATGACATAAATTATATAGAATTGGAAAAGTTTTGTGTTGATACTAGAAAATTATACCTTGATCTGTATTCGTGGTATTCCATGCCCGTTACTGTGCATAAAATTCTTGTACACAGCGCGGAAGTTATAAAGCCTTTTCTTCTTCCCATTGGACAACTCTCCGAAGAAGCCCAGGAGGCAAGAAATAAAGACTGTCGTAGATTCCGTGAACGGCACACCAGGAAGCGGTCACGTATTGCCACAAATACAGATCTTTTGAGAATGATTTTAATTACGTCTGATCCTGTTATCAACTCGTATAGAGAATTACCGCGAAGAAAATTTACTTCTTTGCCATCGGAGGTTCTGCAGTTGATTATCCCACCTTCATTGTCATCCGAAACACCATCAGTAAGTCATCATCACGAATTAAATGAGGAGGATTATTTACTCTCTGAATATTCTACTGAATGGGAGAGCGGTGATGACGACTCATCTGATGGTGATTAGTAGGTTTAGTATTTTTTTATTGTAATTATTATTCTTATTTTATTGTGTGTTGTAGTTGCTTATAATTCATGCCTTAGTATATAAGTTATTTAATATTATATTTATTTTACTTATACACCTTGTTATTGTAAATAATTGATATATAGATACTGTTATTGTACTAATTTATTTTAAAAGAAATAAAATTTTGTAAATTAATAAATGTGGGTACTATCATGATTTTTATTTTTTTCCTAGAAATTTCTTTGTAAACAAACATGATTGTGCTTTTCACACATAATGAGTAGGTAGACGTATGTAGCTAATTAAAGAACAATTAGCGACAATAGTGAACAAATGAGACACATTAGTAAACCACTTCCGTCTTGCAGCTACATATTTCGATTAATACACATACAGTACACATTTTTTAACTTTTTTTTTTTCTTAAAATAGCTTAAGATACCTGGAATATACATAAACAATTGAAATAAGTGAAGAAATAATATTGTCCCGCTAGCTTGTACTAGTCGAGACACTGTGCGCCGGTCAGTTCCGGGTCTCCAATCAGACGAACAGTTCTTCTTTGAATAGAATAATCCAACAAATGCAGTGTATGTTTGGGAGCAGTATTCCATAGCTGGTCGAATTTGAGCTTTGTAAAGAATTAACAGTTGTTGTGGTTCGAAATAATATTCCTAACTTTTGAGAAGCTCTCCTTGCTATGCCTACAACATGTTCATGCCAGGACATATTTGCTCCCAAATTAACGCCTAACAAATGTAGTGACGATGTTAGAGGAATGGAGTGCCTCGACATAACTATGTCGGATTCAGCAACGTTAACTTTTTTAGAAAAAACTGCCGCCTGGGTTTTTGTAGCATTAAATTCCATTTGGTTACTGTCGCCCCAAGATAGAATTTCTCCCAGGTCTTTGTTAAGTTGAATTACTTCCTGCTGTCTGCGGATATTCGTAGAGAGTAGCCGATGTCCGAGCGTTCAAAGTGAATGAAGAGATAAGTGTACTGTTTTTGTTACCCTTTCAAGTGTTTGTTGATGTATTATTATATTTATGTTTGTATTAGGATTCTTACTAATCATTATTGTTTTTGTTTTGTTCGCATTCAGTTTCATTCCATATTCCTCACTTGCATCAACAATTCCATTCATGAGTAGGCCTTCTTCACTGTCCGCTAGAATGACAGTATCATCAGCGTTGCTGAGGTTATTTACACATACACCGTTAATTGTAATTTCATCTTTTTTATCAGAAGGTCCTTCCTTTATTGAAGATTTCCTCCGAATAGACATTGAATAACAGTGGTGACAAAATGCAACCCTGACGTACGCCCTTCTTTATTTTTATTTCTTTGCACATGCGATTCTCAACTTTTATTTTGGCAGTCTGGTTTCAGTATAAACTTGATATTATTTGTAAGTCCTTGTCATCAATGTTACACGATTGTAGTATTTCCTTCATTATCTCATAATTTACCATATCAAAGGCTTTTTGGAAATATATGAAGTAAAAATAAACATCAGATTTGACATCCCTACACCTTTCAATCAGAACGCGGATGGAGAATAGTGCGTCTCTCGTTTCTAGTCCGTTCCTAAAGCCAAATTGTGTTTGTCCAGCATGTTCATCTAGTTTCTTGTATACTCTTTGGTGGATTATTTTAAGGGAAAGTTTCAAAATGTGGTTCATTAGACTTATATTCCAATATTCCTCGCATTTTCTAGGGTTATTCTTTTTTGGCAGTGGTATAAAAATTGATGTCAACCAATCATGAGGTACATCACCTGTGTTGTATACGCTGTTGAAGAGGTCCTGTATATTGTCCATATGTTTTTTAAGAAATATTTTAATAATTTCTGTAGGTATATTATCTTCTCATACTGCCTTTTTGTTTTTAAGCTGATTTACTGCTCGTCTTTATTATGTTGTCTAGTTGTGTCACTATACATTTCCCCTGTATTTTTTCCCATCTATCTATTCTTTCTTATATGTTTAGTAGTAGTTTACCTTCTTTATCCTCTATTACTTGTGGTTGCCTTTGTAACCTTAGTCCAGCAGCTTCTTTGATTTTCTTATGTAAATGTCTCGTATTTCTTTTCTAATGCTTCTATTTCTGTGCCTTGTTCATTTAGCCACATGTATTTAGCATCCTTTATCTTTCTTTTTATTAGGTTGTGGAATGCCTTATATTTTATATTATTGTTGTTCTTATACTTTCTTCTTACTTCCATCATATGCAATATTTCTTCCGTCATCCATGATTATTTCTTTTTGGTTGTATTTTATTTCAGGTGCTTCCAGTGTCTGATGAGTTCCCAGCTTGTTTGTATTCAGACTTCTACCAATCTCCTCATGAATCCTCTTCTTTATGACTTCTTCTTTGAGTTTGTCGATGTTAATATTTGTGGTTGTTTGTTCATGTTTTAACTTTTTTACTGTAATCTTGATAGTTGTAAGCAGCAAATTATGGTCTGTAGCTTCTGCTCCAAGATAGGTTTTGGTAGATTTGACTATATTTCGTTGTTTTCTATTGAATGTTATATAGTCTATTTGATTTCGGATGACTTTGTTATCTTTTCCATCTGCAGGGGCTTTCCACGTATATAACCGTCGGGGTGGCAATTTAAAATAAGTGTTCATAATAGAGACGTGCTTTTCTCTGCGAACTGGATCAGTCTCTGACCTCTATCATTACGTTACCCAAGCCACAATTCTCCACAATATTGTCTTCTTTTTCATCTCCTACTTTGACGTTGAAGTCCCCATGAGATACACATCTCATTTTTCTTAGTGTGTTGTAGAGTCTTATTTAAATCTTTATAAAATATTTCGATTTCTTCATCAGTACTGTGGTGTTGGGGTGTAGACTTGTATGATATTAAATTTGTGAGGTTTGCAATTTATTTGAATCAAGATTATTCTCTCTGAGATGGGTAAAAATCCTTCCCCTATTCTTTCCACTTCTTCTGAGACCACTATTCCGTTTTTATTTTTAGCGGTAACATCTCTCGAGTAATAAACGGTGTGGTTCTTAATCCTGCAAGTGCCCGTGTTCGGCCATCTCACTTCACTACATCCCAATATGTCGATGTTGAGTCTTTTCATCTCTCCTACCACATTTGCAAGTTTACCCGCTTCAAGCAAACTTCTGACATTCCAAGTTCCTATTTATACTGGGGGATTCTTCGCACCCTCTCCCCACTTAAGGTGTGCGCGCGACAGAGGGCCCTTTCTTCTATCTTTGTCGGCATTGTGATTTCCTGGGAAAAAAAATAGTGTAGTGGTTTTCCGTTGCCTTCTACACCGCTATGCAAATGCCGCTTCAGTGACTGTCACCACGCCATTTGCTATCTGCTTCACAACCATTCCAGTCCCCTTGACTTCTGCTTGTGGGCAGTTTTGAACAACCAGCTGCCCTTGTTCAGGGTTAAGGACCCGTAGGTATGAAAATAATAGAAAGGTGGGATAAGGGAAGATAGTCTGATTTCTTTTTGGAATGGGAAGTTGAAGATAATCAGTAGCTAGCGCAGGGCAGCGCCGCTAAGTCCTGTAGTAGCTTGTCTCCTACCGGGATCACTGAAGATTGCTACTTGCTACCTATATTAGCGTAGCAAAAAAATACTGGAATACTAAATGACTATCGAATGTTTTGTAGTATAAACTGCTTTGGATACCGTAGTAATGTTGTCACTTTATCAGTTTTTATAATTTTTTATGTAGTTGAAGGTCATTTTTATAGTCCAAGTAAATCAAAATTTTGACGAGTAGGTGGATTCCTAGCTTGTAAAGCTTATTAAAAGCCCCTAAAAATTTCATACTAATACATATTTAAATTTGATTTTGTCAATTAAGGATATTATGTTACAATAATTTTATAAAAGGACAGCTTTAAAGTCTAGTCTAAATTCAAAAATAACCGGTCAAGTGCAAGTTAACTTGCACAGTTAGTGTTCCGTACGTTAATTGCTTTTAAAATAAAAAATTTTGTTACGGTGGTATAAAATGATCAGTGACTTCACAAAACACACCTCAAATGAGTTTTCAACAAAGTTTGTTTCCAACCTTTATTGAAAATTGATGACCTTGATATATTTTTTTTACATACCAGATAAATTATTAAAGGTGATGATTTTCGTTCAATCTACACTCTGCGGAGAATAATCCCGAATTTTTTCAAAATTTTTTGATCAGTACTTTTTGAGATAAGGTAGGGGACAGCGATTTTTCGCGATTTTTTAAAAATAATACAAAAAAAGTGTGCGCAAGTATTACATTATATATATTTTTTACTCGCGTTTTCACAAGCTTTCAATTGACACCACACTCGAAGATCTAGTAAAAACATTTTTTTTTTCACTTCCGATTTCACCCCTCAAAATTAACCCCTTAAGTCAAAATTTAACTTTCAAAACTACACGGCTCTGATGAGGCCATCAATTCTTATATTAGTACCAAATTTCAACTTTCTGTGTCAAATAGTTTCGGAGAAAATCGGGTGTGACAGACAGACACCGAAGTGATCTTATAAGTGTTCCGTACGGAACACTAATTATGGAAGATATTCTAAAAAGGAAATGATATTGTAAATCGAATATAAAAATATCACATAAGCAGCATTTTATAAAGTTAAAGGCCCTTCAAAAGCAATATTTATCATTTATATGAACTAAAGTAAAAGTAAAAACTTACTAGTTGGTAACGAAAAATATAGTATTTTTAATACCTTTCTAAGACTGTTTATTGATTATTACTTATTTTTATTCCTATTTTTTTGTATCACACAGTTAGTCTTGAAGTTTAAAAAGTTTTACTAAAATTGAAAATAAAAATATGACGATAATGAACTCAAAATCAGAAAATTTGGTAAATAATAAAAAAGCGAACTTTTATGTAAGTTATTAAAATAAATTTAAAAAAATATAATAAATTAAATTAGCGAGATCTGTGTTTGACTTTAAATGACATCGGGAATGTCCATCAACAAAGAAAACTTTTAAATTTTGGAAGTATGGCAACACTATCCATTTCACCGATTGGTGTATTCGGTGCAGACAATGAATTTTGAAGGCACATTAGACGATTGGTAAAGTTTGAATTTAATTATGGGGAGGCTTGTACACAAAGTTTTAATATCAAATTTTAGGAACACTAACTAGGAATTTGTCCCCCTAAACCTCGACCATTTGGAATATTTATGAAAAATGTACTTATATAAGTATGACCTGAAGTTTGCTAAGGTTGCGTACAGGCTTTGCTTAATATTGGTTAGTCATATTGCTGTCGCTAAATCACTAAAATTATTTAAAAATATTTGAAACTAACATAATTATTCACTTATAGGTGGTAATTATGAATAATAAATGACGCATACATCTGAGAAAAAAGTAGGGCATATAGGTACTAGTACAATAAACTGTCATCGACAATAATGTGCAATGTACTTATTATTATTCAAATTGATTTGGGATTATAGAATTAGAATTATTTAAAGTACTTTTTTTGTTACAGGTACAGGTAATTTTTTCAATTTGATGTAATATTCCGGAATCCCACTTTGCTTAATGTCGATTATAATCTATTTAGAATTGCCTAAAATAAAATTAGCCTTCTTTTACTTCTTCCTACTTATAGCAAGGCACTATTGCCTGCTTTCTTTGTTCCCTGATCTTTATACCGTCGCTCTATCTCTTTCTTGAGCGTCCCATTGATCTTCTTCGATTCGGCGATATGTCTCTTGCTACCCGTACTATTCTGTTGTTTGCCCTTCTTCCTCTGTATTGATTCCATTCCACCTTTCTTGTTTTTATTCACTGGTTAATATTTTGTATATTACATGTGCGACTTATGTCTTCGCTCCGTTCTCTATCCCTCAAAATTTTGTCTATAAATCTTCTAAATATGCTGATTTCATTTGATTCCAGCATCCTCTGTGTTACACTTGTATCGGGTCTTGTTTTAGATGTGTAAGACATTACTGGTCGTATTATGCTCTTGTCTGTTCTTGTTTTTGGTCCCAATGGAGAAGAATTTATTTTTAAATATGATATCACTGAGGCAACCTGCTAGGCTATTAGCTTCGTTGACTTGATGTTTTACTTTGTACTCAATTTGTCCGATATTAGATATTTTGATGCCCAGGTAACCTCCATCACCTGTTTAATTGGTTTGTCTTTCACTATCTGCTTGCACCTGATCGCTTCTTTTGCTCTTACTATTGTCTTGACTTGATTGTGATTGACATACTATATTGTTTTGTTACTATAAAGAATTCGTATAGTAGCCTTTGCACACCGTTATCGGTCTTAGCTATTATTATCGTATCATCTGCATAACATATAATTTTAAGTTCTTTGTTATCTATTCTATATCCCTTTTTTCTATTGACATTCTTTATAATTTCATCCATGACAATATTACATAGGAGAGGACTCAAAGAGTCTCTTAGCCTGATATCATATTTATAGTTAATTGGCTCTGTCATTCCTTCTGCTAATCTTGCGACTACTTTATTGTCTTTATATACCAGGTGTACAAGCATGAAATGCGGATTTCAGACAACAGATGGTGCACCAATGCAGTTTGTGCTATAAAGATTTGACACTGCTCCATTTTGTTGTGTCATCAACAAGTATCAGACACGCACGAGTGATAAATTTGAGAAGTGTGTGCATAGTGTTGTGTTATTGTGTTCAATATGTCGAAATTTATACCAAACAAAGAGCATTCGAGGACAGCATTAATTTGTTGTTTGAAGAAAACTGCTGTTGAATCATACCGAATACTTCGAGAAGCTTATGGTGAACATGCTTCATCGCAAGATACGTGTGAACGATGGTTTCGGCTTTTCAAAAGTGGTGACTTCGATGTTGCAGACAAGGAACGTGGAAAACCACCAAAAAAATGCGAAGATGTGGAATTGCAAGCATTGTTGGACGAAGATGATTCGCAAGCACAAAAACAACTCGCCGAGCAATTGGGCGTTAGTCAACAAGCTGTTTCCAATCGGCTACGAGAGATGGGACAGATTCAGAACACCGGTAGATGGGTATCACATGAGTTGAACGACAGGCAAATGGAAAAGCGCAAAAACACGTATGACATTTTGCTCGCTCGGTACAGAAGGAAGTCGTTTTTGCATCGTATATTTACAGGGGATGAAAAGTGGATTTATTTTGAGAATCCCAAGCGCAAAAAATCATGGGTAGACCCAGGCGCACCATCTACATCGACCGCAAAACCGGATCGCTTTGGCAGAAAGACGATGCTTTGTGTTTGGTGGGACCAGAGGGGCGTGGTCTATTATGAGCTGTTAAAACCTGGGGAAACAGTTAATACTAAACGTTACCAACAACAATTGACCGATTTGGACCGTACGCTGCTTGAAAAAAGGCCAGAATACCCAAAGAGGCAACACAAAGTCATTTTTCTTCATGACAATGCGGCAAAACCAGCTCGCGACACGTTGGAAGCACTCAGCTGGGAAGTTCTACCCCATGTGGCTTACTCACCAGACTTGGCTCCTTCCGATTACTACTTGTTTGCATCGATGGGTCACGCACTTGCTGAGCAGCGCTTTGGTTCGTACGAAGATGTGAAAAAATGGCTCGATGAATGGTTCGCAGCAAAAGGGGAAGATTTTTACTGGCGTGGTATTCACAAATTGCCCGAAAGATGGGAAAAATGTATAACAAGCGATGGAGCATACTTTGAATAAAGCACTTTTTATCATTCTTCCGAATTTAAAATGTTTTTTTAGAAAAAAAATCCGCATTTCATACTTGTACACCTGGTATACTTTCAATAGTTTTGATTATGTCCAATTGGATATTCCTGTTATATAATAGATGAATAATGTCTTCTATTCATGCATTGTCGAAAACTTTCTTGAAGTCTGTTAGGCACAAGTACGCCGGAATATTGTATTCTATGGATTTTTCTTTTATCTGTCTAACAATAAATACGGTATCGGTGCATGAGCGCCCACTTCTGAATGCTAGCTGTGTTCTCACATTTATTTTTGTTGCAATAATCTATGTTGTTAATTTCAGTGTACAGTTTAGTAGATTTATGCCTCTATAGATATTTGGATCTTCTTTTTCTCCCTTCTTGTGTATTAGCATAATTGTTGCTGTTCTCCATTCGTCTGGGATTCTATTCGATCTTATAATCCTCTGTATAAGTGTTTGAAATTGCTTAACCAGAGAGTATCCCCCAGTAGTTCATTTGCTATTTGGTTTTGACCGTGAGATTTACGGTTTTTTAATTTTTTCGGTGCTTCTATTACGTCTTTTTCCGTTATATTTGTTTCTTCGTTTATTGTTATATCTAGTGTTTGTGGCAGTGTAGTACTCTGTTCACTTTTATATAATTGAGTAAGATATGTTACCCACGTTCCTTTCTTTACATTTGTATCCTCTATTAGTTCTTTCAACTTAGTTGTCTGCTGTCTCATATTTGTTGATGATTCAGATTTTTTTTGTTCCGTATTCCGTTTTTGTTCTTTTTACTAATTCGTGGGTTTTTGTTCGTATTTTTTTAATATCTTTGGTACGCTTCATCTGTCCTGAATATAAAAAGCAAAATAATACACATAAAATTACTATAGTGGCTTATTCAGTATTTTTCTTATACTAAAGAGTAACCTCCTCATACCCAACGCGTTTACTTCGTTTCTTTGAATGGATATTGCTCCAAAATTATCGGTTCCCGCCCTACTTCAAGAATTATAATATTTTTATTATAGTACCCTCAATAAGTTCATACTTGTTTTGGTTGTCACAGTGTAAAATTTTGTTGCTGTAGAATTTGTGGTTTTTAGGTTAGAACGAGTTTAGTAAGACCAAGTGCAGCGTTTTTGGAAAAATAGAAAAAAATTTAACAACGTGCGGTCATCAAGTACCTGTTTAAAAAAAGATTAACACCAAAGGAGATCCACGATAACATGAGAACAACACTAGGGGAATCTGCTCCGTCATATACCACTGTGAAAAAATGGCCTGCAGAATTTAAATGTGGACGAGAGAGCATCGAAGATGACCGTGGCTCCGGCCGGCTCACGACTTCTACGACTGAAAAAAACATCGGCAAAGTGTGTGATCTCATATTGAAAGACCACAGATTAACTATCAGAGATTTCAGACACTGTAGGCATCTCGTATGAACGAACACAAAACATCATTGCCAACGAACTCGGATTTTCTAAGGTTTCCGCTAGGTGGGTCTCCAGATTGCTTTGAGTTGAACAAAAACGAATTTGATTCACGATTTCTCGCGAGTGCTTGGAGATGTTTAAGGATGATCCGCAAGATTTTCTTAATAGGTTTGTGACAATGGACGAAACCTGGGTTCACCACTATACTTAAGAGTCAAAACAACAATCCAAGCAGTGGAAAAAATCTGGTGAACCGACTCCAAAGAAAACGAAGGCAATTCTGTCGGCTGGAAAAGTAATGACGTCAGTTTTTTGGGATGCTAAAGGTATTGTTATGGTGGACTACCTTCCGAAAGGCGAAACCATAAACTCGACTTACTATTGCATCCTTTTGCGTCAAGAAATTAAAGAGAAACGCCCAGGATACAGGAAAGTTTTGTTCCATCAGAATAACGCTCGCGTTCACACGTCTGTTGAGTCTATGGCTCAAATTTGTGATTGTAGTTTCGAATTGCTGCTCCACCCGGCTTATTTTCCTGATTTGGCACATTCGGACTTTCATTTGTTTCCAAACCGAAAAAAACACCTCGGTGGCGAGAACTTTTGATCAAACGAAGAAGTTGAAGCTGCATTTAACCAGTATTTTGAAGACCTTGAGAAATCTTTTTTTGAAAGAGGTGTGGAAGCTTTGGAAAGTAGGTGGAAGAAGTGCATAGAGCTAGGTGGAGGTTACGTCGAAAAATAAAAATATTTTTGTACGTATTTTATTTTGTTTTCTTGACTAGACCGCGAACTTTTCAACCCATCCTCGTATATATGTATTAAATTTGAAATCAATATCTGATCTCGTTCGAGGGCCATCGTGTAGTCTGTCAGAGAGACAGACCGACGAAAATTGGAAACTATTTTTCGTTATCCAGGAATGCAAAAATCTCGGAGTTTGATGTTTTTACGAATACAACATTTTTGTCTAGCAAGGGAAATAAAAAGTTGCGTCATTAAGGAAAAAATCTGATTTTACAATATCAAAGCAACACACCCAGTCGGTAAAACGTCGGGATTTCCAAACTCGAAAAATAAATTAACTGTAATCTTGAAAGTGACCAGTTTTTTCGTCTAATCTTTTTAGTGGATTTATTGATATCCCTAAAAATAGTATCGTAAAACAGCATTTTGTAGTTGCAGTGAACTCGAAGCTTTTATTGAACTATGCTATTTCTGTTTTCGTATTTTTTCACTGTCAACGATATATTTATATCTAAAGGAAATAAAGAGTATTTTATGTAGGTAACTAAAAATATGATGATTTTTTATAAGCAAAAAAAAAACTAAAACTTCTCAATGACAATTTTCCAGACATGAGCGCTGTAAGTTAATAATTGCTACGAGGAGAAGCAGGATGTACCAGTGTCGATTGAGCAACGTATTATTATCAAGTTTTTTATGTAAAACTTTTTAAAATTTTGCAAAAATTGGCCAAACAGTTTGGTAAAAAGACGCTTTCGAAAATCCTAGTCTATAATTGGCACAAGAAATTTTCCTGAGGCCAAAAGTCACAGATTCGAACGTTGAGACGGTTCGCGAGCTAATTGATGGTGACAGGCTCCTGACAATTTCTGAAATCGCTTTGGAGGTTGGTATGTCGTTCGCAAATACAAAAAAATTATCATGAATGACTTAGGTTGGCGGAAAAAAGTGTCGGCAAGACGTATTCCTCGCTTACTGACAGACGCACAGAAAGAAACCCGTCTCGAAACTGGAAACTCTTGGAACACCCGCCCTACAACCCGAATTTGTCGCCTTGCGACTTTTATTTATTTGGCCATTTGAAAGAAGCGTTTGGAAGTAAGCATTTCGAAAATTACGATGGCGTAGAATCGTTCGTGTGCAATTGGCTCCTGACGCGATCAACCTTCATTTTACGATGACAGCATGAAAAAACTTCCTTTTCGGTGGGAAAAAGGTGTTTTGAAGAATTAAAACTATATAGAAAAATAAGGTTTTTTTTTTTGATTTTTTCATTACTGTAAAAATATTTTTTTTGAAAAAGAATTACGGTTTATATTTGATTTACCCTCGTATTACTTGAGAATCGGCTTCGTACAACGCCTTTCCTAATTTCAGTAAATTTTATTAATTTTCAGTGTAAAAAAATATGATGAGATTTATACCTGAGGGGTTTAAATTAACAACAATACCAGTGGGTCAACTAAACAAAACTAATTTAGCATAGTGCTTCAATTTTGGCAGTTATCAGTGTTAAAAAATTAAAATCTCTGCCCTACTTGCGAGGCAGAGTGTAATTGCATAACTAAGCTGAAAAAAAATATATGGACATTCAAATTTACATGTTGGATTTATGTCACTTTTAAACATAAGGGTATATGGAAATTTTTATTTGAACTTCAGCTACATTTTTTAGTGATTATTTCGTTTCGCCATGGCAATTTTTATAGTCTTGGATAAAAAAACTCTTGTATCTCTTAAGACCTTTGTGTAGCTTATAGGGCCTGTCGATTTTCAAGAATAAGGAATGTGTCTCAGATTTTTTTCTGCATGTAATTCTAAGAACAAGAAAGTAATTTTATAAGAATTAAATTTTAATAGAAAAAAATATTAAACCGATTTAAAAAAAGTGCTAAAAAGTACAGAATAATGTATTATGTTATCTTAAGAAGAAATCTTCGATGTTGCTTCTAATAAAAAAAAAAAAAAGAAATGTAAGTAATATGTAATTAATACTTAATATGCAAAACATCATTTGGGGTGTTTATGCAAAATTAAACAAAATTCTGAGATCGGTGCAAGGTTTGCACTTAAAAAGGAACTTTTTAAATAAATCTTAATATTGAATTAGAATTTACAAGAAAAATGCTTCTTTCAAAAATGTTAACACGGAGAAGCCACTATATATTTATATACTTATGGGACGTTTCACGTCAACGGGGACACCCGTGTGACCAGAACTGAGAGAGACACACACATATGTGTAGTGGCTCAAAATTTTTTTTAAAGTGTTTACTTTCGAATGCTACCTGGCCTTTTAAAAAATTTAATATGGCGGACGCAATATGGCTGCTAAACTCATAATGTTTAAACAAAAAAGAATGTATTTTTATATCAAAAAACGAATAACATCAAAAAAAAAATTTTGAAAATTTATACTCGGAGGTTTTTGAAGGTATCGAATTCATTTCTGTGGCTAGTTGTTGATTTTGCACCCTTACAAGGGATGGAAACAGGGGTTGAGGGTGACTAATTATCATAATTTGTAAAAATTTAGTTTTGCAGATTGGAAAATGTAAATTTATGCTTGTAATTGTATTTAAAAGGGTAGTTTTCAAATTCAACGTGCCCCTTATAAAAGTGACAAGTAGGGGTTGGGGGTGAAATATTGACATACTTATGTTACATTTTGTTTGAAATTAAAAAATTATTATCAGGGGTTTTCGAGGAAGCTTATGTTGACTCTCAGGTCAGTTTTATACTTTTCCACCCAAGAAAGGTGAAAATAAGTGTTGAGGCTAAAAATAAGGGTAGAAAGGAGCGAAATTTTTACATAATTGGGAATTTTTCTATTTGGAATTAAGAACTTGTTTTCCGCTGGATTTTTTAAGGATGCCAATTTTGACTTTGAGTTTTATAAATTTGCACCCTTACAGAGGTAAAACTTCTTATTTTCATCCCTGCAAGGAATATCAAAGTCAAAAATTAAAAACATCCTCAAAAACCCTCGATAACACATTTTTAAATTTGCATACAAAAATTCCTACCCCTACCGTTATATTCAGATAACTTATTTTCACCTCTTTAAGGGTGGAAAGGCATAAAATTAACATCAGGGTCAAGATAGGCATCAGCTCAAAATTTTGAAAGTAAGAACTCAAACTTTAAAAATGGTTTATTGGACCATAATGGGCTAAATACGCTCAAATCACATTCACAATCGGTAATAAAGCTCAATACATAAAATAAATAACATCGGTGCGGTTAATAGTTATAATATCAACAATCTTCTATCGATCGATGTTGAAAAAAGGTATAGTTAACATTAGTTAACTATACTAAATTGAATTTCCTTAGCCCACACCACAGAAAGGTAACTTAAACTACCTTAACCTGACATACTATCTTTTATAAAACATTAACAGGAACTTTACGTTACATAGTGTAATATTTGTCCTCGAAAACCCCTGTTAACAAATTTTTAATTCCAGACACAATAAAACATAATTATGTCAATATATCACCCCTAATCCCTATTTTCCATCACACAATTTGAAAATTACCCTTAAAAACATAATTAGAAACATAAAAAACCTTAAAATTCCATTTCGCAATCTGCAGAACTAAATTTTTACAAATTCTGATAATTAGTCACCTCATCTCTTATTTTCATCTCATGTAAGGGTGTAAAATCAAAAACTAACCGCAGAAATGATTTTAGTACCCTTGGAAACCCCCGAGAATGAACTTTCAAAATTTTTTTTGACGTTATTCATTTTTTAATATAAAAATACATTTTTTTGTTTAATCATTATGAGTTTAGCCGCCACATTGCGTCCATCATAATGATTTTTTTAAAAGGCCAGATAGCATTCGAAAGAAGACAGTTTAACAAAAATTTTGAGCCATAACACATATGTGAGCTCAGTTCTAGTCACACGGATATCCCTGTTGACGTAAAATGTCCCATATATGTATATATATATATATATATATATATATATATATATATATATATATATATATATATATATATATATATATATATATATGTACTATTAATATTATACTTTCAAAAATTACAAAAAGTTACAAGTTAATAAAAAATAATGTGCGCTTCTTACACAAACTTCAAAATTTTTATGAATCTTGAGGTGTTTACGTATTCAAATGTATGTTTTAAGCATTAATTACATATTGGTTATATTTTTGGTATTTCTTGTTTAGGGCATCAACAGCTAGGATTTTCCTTGGTAGTTTATTTCTTCAATTTTATTCGCGTTACTAACCTACCGTATTAGTGACGAGCTTTTTCAAATTTCGAAGATTTTTGGCAGATTACGAAAAGGGCACGACTGGATTTTATCAGCCCAACCTACCCGCTCCTGAAAGGCAATCATTGTACGAACTAATTCTAGCACAGGCCTGAGTTGCCAAACATACGATTTTATTCAACAATTACGAATTTTCAAATTTCAGGTAACACTAATCTAATAACAAATTAAAATAATAATAGAAAACACCTAGTTAAAACAATATTTAACCATAATTAGGAAAATTTTTCATATATTATTTGAAAAGAAAAACATTTTTAGTAACGCACGAGATTTTGACCTCCTTTATGTTAACAGCTGTTTGGGTTTGAGTAAAATAAAAACAGAATTTCAAATAGGTTTTTCTCTTAACTTTTCTGAAATTGTAAATAGTTTTCTTGTACGAAATGTAAGATTTTTTAGTGCTAAAGTGAAAAAACAAAGTAGGTTTAAAAACGTATTTGTCTATTATTTTTATGTACTTCAAATGTGCAATTGATCTCCGTATAAAATATGATAAGTTGTTCGTGATATATTTATAACTAAACCAACTGGATGGAACGATATGAGCTATCACACCTGCTGCTATATTTTACACTTTCTACAAATTTCTGAATTAACTTCACTATACTAGTCTATGGATAGGTATCTCTAATAAAACCTGCCATAACATTGATTTTTACCTCATTTTATCCACGACATATTGCAAAATTTGTAAACGTTCGCTGTAAATAAATAAACTAGACATGAATTTGACGTTTTGGTCTAGGGCGTTGTCAGTTGCAGTAGAGGAGGGTAGGGCAAACCGAATCATAGCTTAAAAAAATCGTCGATAAAAATACATTAAGGTCTACGAGAATATTTAACGTTGATGAAAGTGGAATTTCCACCTTCAGAAAATAACCCAAAAAGTCTTAGGATCAAAAAGAAAGAAACAAATCGGCACAGTCATAAGCTGAGAAAGAGGAGTTAATACGACAGCCTTGTGTTGTGTCAGTGTGGCTGGACAGTTTGTGCCACCAATGTTTATATTCAAAAGAATGAGACAAAATTCTGAGTTGGGGAATGGCACACTTTCTGAGAGTGTTGTCACCATTTCAGACACTGGCTATATTAACTTAAATTTATTTATAGAATGGATGAAATATTTTATAAGCGTAGTAAAGCCAATTCCTGAAAATAAAGTGTTACTTCTGCCTGATGGAAATACAACTCATTCGAAGAACCTTGAAGCGTTGGACATAGCAAAGACTAATGAGGTAATAATGTTACAATTGACAGGCTTTACTACTCAGTGGCTTCAGCCAATGGATGTTTCTTTTTCTTAAACCTATGAGCAGTTATTATATTTAAGCAAAAAAAAAAAAATAGTTGAGGACAAATCTAGGTCGCCAAGTAATACAATAACAAGTTGCAAGTTTATTTGCAGAAGCTTACCAAAGAGGTGCTATCATTGGCACCATTGTAAACGGATTTAAAGCAGCTGGAGTTTAGTCCGTAGACAAAAACATCTTTCCCCAACATTTGTTTAAAGCAGCAACACATGGTCTTCGATACACTCAACTCTTCACTAAAAAGCTAACGACAATGCCGACAACAAATCCTTTGTCGATTTAAGAATAAAGTAAAGCACAATAAGGTCACCGTCTGTGTAACTAACTTTAACAATTTCTTTCTTATTCCGTCGCTCTTACAATGAAGCAAATAAAATTTTAGTGAATTACATGTGTTAAAATTATTACTTATTATAACAAAATATTTAAATATAAAACTTCTGTAATTAATTTGTTGGTGTCAGGAAGTAATTATTTTAAAAATTAACAATTCAAACAGTCAAATATCGAAACACCGTAGACTTAACCTTCTGATTAACGATCAACCCTATTGTGTAGGTATATGGTTTACCAGTAGCGGCAATATTCATGTTATCATTTCTTCAGGGTCGATTTTTCCTTTATTATTGAGATCCGCTATTTAAGGTGAATTTTCTACAACAAGGCGCCAGTTCCAATATATGCAGTGAACTCCATATCACCCTATATATATAGATGCGAGTAAAATGTGCCATATAGGTTATAATTTTATTTTCTATACACAGTTGTGTACTTTTATATATATTATATATATATATTTATATATATATAAAGCTTAGTACGGTAAACAAATATTATATATATATATAAACTTAAATGAAGCCCCGAATCTTCAACTGTAAAAAAATAAGTGCAGGGGTTTAAAGAAATTGATTTGACTTTAAATAAAAGAGCTAGTATTTTATTAATACAAAATACAACTAGTTGGTACTAATAACCACATAAGTCATATATATATATATATATAAACTATATATATATATAAAAAATATATATATATAAAAGACAATATATATATTATATATTATAACAGAAAATATATATATATATATAATATCTAGGTATATATATATATATATATATATATATATATATATATATATATATATATATATATATATATATATATATATATATATATATATATATATATATATATACATATACAATTTTTAATTTAAAATTAGGGATATCACAACACCTAGATGCTAAGGCCGAATTCGAATCAGCAACCTTCGGATCATTTAGCAAACTCTCAACCCAACCCATCGTTCTAACGAGGACGCCTCTCAGTAGTTATATTTTCTGTTATAAGTAGGTAGGGATTAACTTTTGAAATTTAACAAAATATGTTATCTATCTTTTATCACCTTTTTGAAGTAGATTTTTTAAGACATTATGTTTATTAAGATAAAATTTTCAAATAACTGTAGTTTAATAAAGAATAAAAGTTTTTTTCATTTATCTATTTTCGAAATATTTTTTAGTTAAACTTTTCCATGAGATACATTTTATTTTAAAAATTTAATAAAAGTAAATATTTAAAACCTACCTATAAAAACGTATCTAAAAGAGAACCGAACTAATTACACAGAACATAATAATAGGCTTTTGTCTGGATAATAAAAGTACACAACTGTGTAACACAAGGGAACACTAGAAAATAAAATTTAACCTATTTACAAAATTAAATTCATAAATTCTACACATTCCCGTTACAGAATCGATATGGCACATTTTACTCGCATCTCAAACCTTCCTTTGTGAATATTGAAACATAAAAACTTCATAAAAATTTATATATTTCACCTTTTTGCTTTTACTAACGATGTGTAAAACCCTTAAGGATTGAAACTCTTCTGAAAAGGTGTTTCTTATCTTTAAATAGCCGATAACGCGCGACACTTACGCATGCACATCTAGAAAATTGCAGGTTCAAAAATTTTTTATCTATGATCTGGCGATATTGTTTAATTATTCCATCGATGTTTCTATTGTACAAGATGTCCCACAAAAGAGTTTAATTTTAAAAGATTTACAGTAAAAAAGAATGATAAATGGGAAAAAAATCAATTACACTTCTGGCAAAATTATTTCTTAAAAATAATTTCATCTAAGTCGTTACGTTCTTAGTTCTTCTAAGCAAGCAATGAATTTATTGTTGCTGGGCTTTGAATATTTTTAATTGTTCCAGTAAGAGAGAATTGTTACTGTGAACTTTATTTCTATTACCACTAGAATAAAAATATTAGCAACAGGGTTATGTAGTGGTCAATTTGTCATATCGAACTCAATTTGAGAAAATTTGTGGAATGACTCACAAAGATATTCTAAAGTGTATGATGTCATCTTATCCTTACGAAGCCATACTATTAATTACAAGTTGCTGTGCGGTCTCGGTCATCCTTAAAGAAGTGTTGGTTCATTATTTCACATGCCGATGTTGCAGCCCAAGCCGTCATTTTAGGGGAGTATAAAGGCTTGTGATGCTTTAGTTTGTCGGACTCAACGACCACGGCAATAAACACCATGCTGTCTATTGACCTGATCCTTGAGGGAGTAATGTGCCTCATCAAATGTAAGATGTTGGCAACTGCTGAAAAGTGTTCAGACATTTAATTAACGAAATTGACTTATGTGGTATTAGTACGCTGTAATTCGTGCACTAGTTGTATTTTGTATTAATAAAATACCTATGCTCTTTTATTTAAAGTCAAATCAATTTCTTTAAACCCCTGCACTTATTTTTTTAACAGTTGAAGATTCGGGGCTTCATTTAAGTTACTTTATGATATTGAACTCAAAATTAATGCCGCGCGTTATTCAAAGAATTATGGTTTTTGTAAAAATCGGGCACATATAAAGTACACTCTACACCGCTAAAGCAGCCCATAAAACTAAATTTTTAAGGCTCGAGGTTACAATCTGGGACCCCATCTTGTAACTGTATCTTTATTTGTTTACCGTACTAAGCTCTGTAATAAGTTTAATTGACGTTGTTAGAGTTTGAAGAGTGTCGTTCGGAACGGTTCCAGAAAAGTCGTATATTAGTGATTGAAGATGTGAAGATTCGACGCATATTTATAGATCACTAATTACTTAAAAACAAGAAAAAGAAAAATCCCACGCTTTGGTTGGGTAACTAAAAATAAAAAAAAATATACTAGTCATCTAGGTTATTATCTGTATTATTGTACTGGTTCAACACTGCAATGAGGCACTATTTTTCTTTTTAAATTTTACTCATTATGTTTTACTTAAAATTGTAAATTGTCCCCAACTGCTGGTTCTTTACGCCTTATGTATATATTTGTCGAAACAAATGTACATAAGCAGCGGAAAAAAAAAACATTACTCATTGGGTACGTAGCAGTGACATAACTAAAGGGGAAGTAGAGGAGCCTAACTTTCCTTGCTTCTAACTGCTTAAAGGAAACACCACTTATAAGATTAAATAAAGAATCGCGTAAGCCACTCCATCGTATAACAGTTCAATATTTTTTTTATCTTTAGAAAAAAAGCCTTTTAAATTATTTGTTCCATTGCTTATATAATCTGGCTACGCCACTGGTACACAGTCGGGTAAAAAAATCGAAATTTCACTCAACCGAAGATATTAATCGTAGGCCCCTATTCCGAAAAAGCGATTAATCAGTAATAATTTCTCGTTTCGAATAAATTTGGGTCCAAAATATCTATTCCTTAATTTTAAAATGAATTATAAAATAAGGGAAGCGTTTTCTCTCGCTATTAGAAAATAATTAATGCAGAGTATAAACTACACTTATCATTACGTAATTTACTGTAGCTTTCTCTTTCTTCTTGAAAATGTTGAAGAAAGAAAATATCATTTTGGAAAACGTTAGGGTAAAGAACCTAGACGATCTACTTGATTTTAATTGTAACTCATGATTGTCCAAGGACTGCCCGGTGTTCTAAGTAAGCGATTAATTTTAGCGACACAAGCCATGCGAGCGACATGAGCGATACGATTTGAGTATCCTGAATAAAATTCAAAAAACATCGAAACAGAAAAATCTTTTGCTAGCTGCAAAGCTCACAGACTTGAAGTTTTGCTACTGACGGGTTTATTTGTAAAATTTTCAAAACAGGTTTGTTATTGAAAGTGAAAATATACTTTGAACAAAATTGAGAAAAACTGCCAATGTCCGATTTAAAATTATTAGTAATAGTAATTCTAATCAGTTGCATAGCGAAGTCCTAGGGACGGAAAGCGTACCGATACAAGGAGAGTTTCTTGAAGGAAAAAAAGAGAAAATTAAAGGCGGAGGTATTTATAGACAAACAGGGCATCGTCAAACCGCAACTGGGAAGCGAAACCCCTCGATGAAAAGAAAAGATTATCTTGCATTGGAGCATAGACCACTGTCAACCCAGTAAACTAAATATCGATGATAGGATGAAGGAGATTTTTTACAAAAACGCCTCCTTCCATACAGTAAAATTTTGAAAAGTTACACTCAACTTAAAGATCGGTGACCGGGGGAGAGAGAGAGTTGAGATTTTTCACAAAAAGGTTCCTCTGTCTAGAGCGACACTTTAAAAACTTACAACCTAATTACTGTTGATGACTGGAGGCTGAACATTTTTGACACATAAAAATCCCTGTGTCTAAGGTGCGTTATTAGTGTTCCATACGGAACACTTATAAGATCACTTCGGTGTCTGTCTGTCTGTTTGTCACACCCGATTTTCTAAGAAACTATTTGACATAGAAAGTTGAAATTTGATACTAATATAGGAATTGATGGCCTCATCAGAACCGTGTAGGTTTGAAAGTTAAATTTTGACTTAAGGGGTTAGCTTTGGGGGGTGAAATCGGAAGTGAAAAAAATTTTTTTTTACTAGGTCGTCGAGTGTGGTGTCAAATGAAAGCTTGTGAAAACACGAGTAAATATATATATATATATATATATATATATATATATATATATATATATATATATATATATATATAATGTAATACTTGCGCGCACTTTTCCTTGTATTATTTTTAAAAAATCGCTGTCCCCCCGCCTTATCTCGAAAAGTACTTGTCAAAAAATTTTGAAAAAATTCTGGTATATTCTCCACGGGGTGTAGATTGAACGAAAATTATCACGAGTGCATTACCTTTAATAATTTATTTGGTATATAAAAAAACAAAAATTATCAGTTTTCATTAAAGATTGGAAACAAACTTTGTTGAAAACTCATTTGGAGTGTATTTTGTGAAGTCACTGATCATTTTATACCTCCGTAACAAAATTTTTTATTTTAAAAGCAATCAACGTACGGAACACTAATTGCGCAAGTTCAACTTGCACTTGACCGGTTATTTTTGTTTTTAAACTATTTCCAGTTTAGACTAAAGTTTTAAATAGTTATCCCTATTTTTATTAGAACGAATATACTGAAACCTAATATAAAAATTTTCGGGATTCTCTATAAATTATTTCTCAAAATGGAGCTTAACGGCCCATAATTTGACTTTAATCTAATAGACAAAGATCAAGAACTAAAGTGAAAATAAAACAAAAAAAGTAAGATAATATGTCGTTGTAAGACTTTTTGAGTTTTGGCAGTATATTTTAGACAATCCTTTAAAAATATGTTTTTTTTTTAATTGTGTGGAAGAATAATTATAAAAAAAATTATATTCTATAATCCTACTTAGTTTTACCAAATTTATCTCTATCAATTTGTAAACGATTGTTATAGCTTTTATAGCTCATATCCCAAAATTCTATAATTTTTACTTCGCTAACGTTTCTATGTAAAACATTTGTTTGTGTTGTGACAGGTTATAATTGTTATTTGAAATTTCGTCGATGTAGAGGCTTAAAAAATCACTAGAATCGCGCTAGTTGTATATTATATCTCCATATGAATCGTATGAACCCGACATAGTTATGTCGGGGTACTCCATTTCTCTAGCATCGTCGCTCAATTTGTTGGGCGTTAGTTTGGGAGCAAATAGGTCCTGACAGGAACATGTTTCAGGCATAGCAAGGAGAGCTTCTCAAAAGTTAGGAATATTATTTCGAATTAGAAAGCTTTACACTCCACAACAACTGTTAATTCTTTACAAAGCTCAAATTCGACCAACTATGGAATACTGCTCCCATGTTTGGGGCTCCGCTCCCAAACATACACTGCATTTGTTGGATTCTGTTCAGAGAAGAGCTGTTCGTCTGATTGGAGACCCGGAACTGAACGGCGGCCTTGATTCGCTGGAACATCGAAGAACGGTTGGCGACTTGAGTCTGTTCTACAAGTATTTTCATGGAAAGTGTTCGGAGGATGTAGCCCGCTTAATTCCTCCCAAAGCGGTGCATGTTAGAAATACACGTCGCGCTGGTGCTTCACATCCGTATCAGGTTCAGCTTGTTACTCCCAGTACAACGCTTTTCAAGCAGTCTTTTATATGGAGAAGATCATCCCTTTAGAATAATTTGCCCAGCGCCGTGTTTCCCATCGAGTACAATTTATAGCGATTCAAGAACAACGTGAATCGCTTTTTCCCTACACATGCCGCTCCTGGAGCGCTTTAGGGAGTTCCCTGCAGCACGTGTGCTAGACCCATTATATATATATATATATATATATATATATATATATATATATATATATATGTTACATATATATATATATATATATATATATATATATATATATATATATATATATATATATATATATATATATATATATACATATATATTTATATATATATATATATATATATATATATATATATATATATATATATATATATATATATATATATACAGTCCCTGGCCAAATTATTAGACGCACTGCAAGATTTCATGTAAAATATTAATTACCGAGTGATATTGTACCGTTTTATTATTTTAAATTGATTTGTTTTTTATTTTTATATTATCCAATCAATTACCTATTTATTTGACATAAATAAAACACCATTAATTTAGAAAAGCATAAGTTTACTAAGTTTTAAAGAAAAGTGAAATTAATGTTAGTAAAAGTCAATATTTAGTTGAGCCACCTTTAGCCGCTATCAAAGCTTTAATTCTGCGCGGCATGCTATCAATGCAAGATTGTACTGTCTCCTGCATTTGAGGATGATGATTCCACACATGAATAATCTTTTCTAGGAGCTGGGTTTTGTTGATAATCACATCTTTAGCCACTTCTCTTTTCATCAGCTCCCACACATTTTCAATGGGGCTATTACCCGGCCAATCCAACAGAGGGATATTTTTTTCTGCCAAAAAAGCTTTAACAGACCGAGCAGTGTGGCAGGGAGCTCCATCTTGCATGAAAGTGGATGGTTCCCCATTTGGAAACCATTCTCTGAGCTGCGGAATCAACCGATTTTGTAATACTTCTTTGTACTGATCTTGCTTCATTATTCCTTTGACGACGTACAGACGTCCAGTGCCCTTGCCGCTGATGACTGACCAAATCATCACTTTGGTGGGATGTTTAACCGTCGGGACGACACAATCAGGATGACACTTTTCTCCATGACGACGACGCACATACTAAGCTTTATTCTGCAAAATTTCGAATGTGCTTTCGTCACTGAAGCAGACCTGTCAAAAATAGGAAAAATATATAAACTTCCATGTTTATTTGCTTTATTTAACTGAAAATGATAATAATGTATCAATTATTGATTAAATTGCTGTATCTTACCGATCTCCAGAAGTCCACATCTTTGTCTTGCCATTGTTTGGCCCACTTTAGGCGCTTTGCTTTCATTGCAGCTGTTAACTTGGGCTTCCTGGCGGGGCGGCAGGCCTTAAAATCTAATTCTTTCAATTTTCTTCGAACAGTGCGCTCAGAAGCATTTACGCTAGCATCCTGGAGTTGTGATTTTATTACCTTTGTGGTAGCAAATCTGTTTTCTACACAAATTTTCTTCAAACATCTCTCTGGCCGTGGAGTTAAAATTGGTTTTCTACCGCATCTTTTCTTTCTTTTCGGGCTTAATTCCTTCCTTGACTCAATTTTCTTTTTTATGCGTCGTACACTAGCTTCAGAAACCTCCAATCTTCGTGATATTTCTCGGTTTGTAAATGTTTTCGCAATCACAAGGGCCTTCACTTCAGCTTTTTTACGTGGTGAAAGATCGCCTTTTCTACCCATAATGAAAATAGTCCAATTACTTTTTTAAAACACTGCATACAAAATAAACTAATAACTGAGTAATATAAAACTGTTAAACAAACAATCACAGTCCATAAAGCCACAGAAACACGTCCGTACCTGACTCGATTCCGATCGCGACTGATACAGGTTTGTACTTATTTACGTTCATGTATCACTTTGTCAACATAGTGTTGCCATATGTTAAAAATAAATACAAATATGTAGTCTACAACAATTCTTTTAAATAAAAATCAATAATATTGTAGTTTAAATATACCATTATTGCATAAAAACTCTTAAGAAACATAAAATTACTAAAAAAAATACAGTGCGTCTAATAATTTGGCCAGGGACTGTATATATACATATATATATATATATATATATATATATATATATATATATATATATATATATATACATATACATATATATATATATATATATATATATATATATATATATATATATATATATATATATATGTATATATATATATATATATATATATATATATATATATATATATATATATATATATATATATATATATAATTTTATTGGGTTAATATTGTCGTTCTAGTCGTGTGGCTCGCGTTGCCCACAGTAAAATGCCCAAGTAGGATACTTAACACTGTATCCTACTTGGGCATTTTATAGACAACCGCTAAAGATACAGCATAAGCTAGATAAGGGAACATGAGATAAGTTATTTTAATGAAATAGAAAAGAGTATTAGATCGAGCCAATACTTGGATTGAGCTTTTCTAAATAATTATAAAAGATTTAAAGGAAATGAAATTAGCATATTATTTAGTTCGACAACTAGCAAACGCCATTTAAATATTTAAAATAATGTTAAAACTAATTATTTAATGTAGTAAATATCTATTGTTTACACACAGTCCATTGAATCTACTTCTAGTTTCAACGAAAATTTGCTTACAGTAATCTATATCACTCACCAAACTCCAAAACATTCCAAATCCCCTTTGCAATTATGTGGGATATTTAACCTAAACAAATATACTTTAAGCTGAGGAAATCCCATGGCGAGAAATTTTACAAAAGACGACAAGTTTCAAAGCGAATTTTGGTTAATTTAAATGTGGCGTAGTTAAGTTTAAAATTAAGGCCGAGCTTAGTTTCGTATTCAAGGTGGTCACTGTGCGCTTCAATTGGAAGTTGGTTACAAAGGATTTTACATTAAATGTGGATTTATAAAGCTGTTCTAGTTTCAGTTGCAATAGTAACGGCCTCGGTATTTGAAATATTTTTTAAATCTCTTGATTTTCCGTTAAAAATTTCGCCAGAGTTCCAAATGAAATTTTAGTTTATTTTGATTTAAGGTATATAAATTCTTAAAGAGTAATTTGTGACAAGTAGTAACACGTCAACGTATGAGCGCCGAAAACAAAGTTAAAATGATATAAGATAACATGAGCCCGGGCTTGACCCCGTGGTCTATATGGTCGCATTTCGAGTAATACAGGATATTAAAAAGTAACTAACGTCTCGTTACTTACTGTTAGCCAAAACTAACCCTCCAGAGCTTCACTATATACGTATTTAAAATGATAATTTTAGAAATAGTCCATAAAGTTGGTTGATACAGTTGATGTTATGTATCGCATGTGATTAACTATGTGCTAGATTTTTATATTTTTTTTATGTGGTATGTCTACTTCTCTTCATAAATTTTGAACTAGCTTCATAGATGTTGCAAGTATGATCTTAAACTTTTCGTAATCAAAAATAATAAATAAATATATTGGCGTTTCAAGGACAGATTCAAGTTACTACCAATATCTTATTGAGAACAACAGAAAATTTATCCTATGAATAATCACTAAATATTGGTAAATATTTAGTTATAATATTATGATATATAAAAAAGATCCACATCTATGGCATACGTGATTAATTATGTAAGGTTATAATGAGTGAAAAGATAATTCTTCGATCTTATTTTTCCTATATTTTTGAAAATCTTTTACTACTATATATTGAGATGTATATGTATATATATATATATATATATATATATATATATATATATATATATATATATATATATATATAGTTATAGAGTTTTAAAAATTTTTGCAAAATCGTACAAGTTTACACTAGAAGCGGCAGCAGCAACAATATCACAGTATCGAGTTGCGACAACAGCAAGAGCACTTAAAAATGCCAAATGCGATTTTAGCGAAACGTCGTGCAAATTTATTGTTAGACGAAGGGATTGAAACCCGGAATTTTAATGTATTCCCATTCCACTATCCGTAAAAACCTTTATTGTGACATATACATATATATATATATATATATATATATATATATATATATATATATATATATATATATATATATATATATATATATATATATATATATATATATATATATATATATATATATATATATATATATATATATATATATATATATATATATATATATATATATATATATATATATATATATATATATATATATATATATATATATATATATATATATATATATATATTTAAAATCACTAAAAATGGTTCGCTATATCCCAAGTTCGTTACAGTAAACAAAATCTAATATCATTTTTCACTCCTTTTTTATTTTGATTAGGCGCTAGTGCTTAGAAAAATGAATAATAATAATTATGAAATTAAAAGAAAACGTTCAGAGGAAAATAAAACAAGTCACACTAAAGTTATTATTATGTATATTGGTACATATACGAGTATAAACGAAAACATTAAAATACGTAGTTAATACAATAAAATCAGTAGGATCTTCTCGATGTTTTTCAGTCCATTGAGTGAACGGTAGCTCATCATCTGAGTTATATCTACATTCCTTCCTTAAAAATCCCCATGCTTAAAACAGTTTGCAATGGTTTCTCTACTGACTCATTGCCAAGCCATATGGATAAAGTTTATAACGTCCAAGAGAGATACAGAAAAAATATTCCCTTAATCGATCGTCTCTAATATTTTCATAAGTAAAATCATTCTATAATGATATTTTAAAGAATGTATCACACCTTGATCCACAGGCTGGAGCTTTGCACTTCTGCTTGGAGGCATAAAAACCAATTTTATTTGCTGTAGATTACCTTCAGGGTGTGCTGGATAGTTGGCAATCAAAAGTAATATTTTTCTCTTTGTGAATTTTAATTCATTGTCCCATTCGATCAGTTCGTTTTCAAAAATTTGTGATGTCATTCAGACTTTATTGTTTGATTTGTACTTTATTGGTAAATGTTTGTGTTTGAAACACCTGGGATTGGCGGACCTTCCTATCACCAACAATTTTCTTTTCTCTGTTCTAGACATATTCACAGTTACCAACACAGTAATCCTTACTTTTGTTAATTTTCCACCAGCACAATTCTCTCCAATAAATTTTAATGTCTTATCAGGCGTCATCCTGTAAAACAAACCCGTTTCATCCGCATTAAAAACGTCCACATTAACTCAATTAGGCCAACCACTGATCAGTAACAGTCATATCCACTCCTGCAGTTTCTCCTACTATCTTACCCCCACTAATATTATGTCGCTTTTTAAACCGTTCAGTCCAACTTCTAGAGCAGTTAAACTTGGTGTCCTCTATTTTCCTTCCCAATTCACTAGCTTTATCTTGTAAAATATAACCGGTAATAGGAACATGTTCATGTCGTTTTTGACTAAACCATTTAAGGGGTCCTTCATCTACTTGGTTATGTGTAGATTTTCTTACTTTATTACAACTGAAGTTCCTTTTATCATAAATTGATAAGATTTCTTGCTTCTTCTTTAATATGGTAGAAACCGTAGATTTAGTTGAATTCAGCTGTTTACAAACATCACTTTGTTTAACTCCATTTTCTATTTTTCTTATAATAAACATTTTAAAATAAAAACTTCAACATTTACTTTGCTACTTTAATCAAATATGCATTTTCATAAGTAAAATCATTCTATAATGACATTTTAAAGAATGTATCACACCCTGATCCATAGGCTGGAGCTTTA
This sequence comes from Pachyrhynchus sulphureomaculatus, assembly GCA_019049505.1. Classification (NCBI taxonomy): domain Eukaryota; kingdom Metazoa; phylum Arthropoda; class Insecta; order Coleoptera; family Curculionidae; genus Pachyrhynchus; species Pachyrhynchus sulphureomaculatus. The sequence goes on from CM032446.1 coordinate 184,470,770, forward strand.
CACTTGTGTCTGGAAGCATAAAAACCAATTTTATTTGCTATAGATCAACTTCAGGGTATGCTGGATAGTTGTCAATCAAAAGTAATATTTTTCTCCTTTTGAATTTTAATTCTTTGTCCCATTCGATCAGTTCGTTTTCAAAAATTATAACACAACAAGTGAATTGAAAATAATACTGCTCGAATTAGCGACGCGGCGGAAACAAGTAGAATAGGGGTCCCAGCGAGTTTCGGTGAATTCCCTAGATCAAGTCGGGCGACATCGAGCACAGGGAGTGGCAAATTCGTTATAAACGGACACAAAACATCCAAATTTGCTTCGCTTTATCCGGAAGTTCGTTATAACCGGGTTCGTTATAACCGATAAAAACATGCATTGGTGTTATATATATATATATATATATATATATATATATATATATATAAATATATATATATATATATATATATATATATATATATATATATATATATATATATATATATATATATATATATTTATATATATATATATATATATATATATATATATATATATATATATATATATATATATATATATATATATATGTATATGTATATGTATATATATATATATATATATATATATATATATATATATATATATATATATATATATATATATATATATATATATATATATATATATATATATATATATATATATATATATATATATATATATATATATATATATATATAAATATACAGTCCCTGGCCAAATTATTAGACGCACTGTATTTTTTTTAGTAATTTTATGTTTCTTAAGAGTTTTTTATGCAATAATGGTATATTTAAACTATAATATTATTGATTTTTATTTAAAAGAATTGTTGTAGACTACATATTTGTATTTATTTTTAACATATGGCAACACTGTGTTGACAAAGTGATACATGAACGTAAACAAGTACAAATCTGTATCAGTCGCGATCGGAATCGAGTCAGGTACGGACGTGTTTCTGTGGCTTTATGGACTGTGATTGTTTGTTTAACAGTTTTATACTACTCAGTTATTAGTTTATTTTGTATGCAGTGTTTTAAAAAAGTAATTGGACTATTTTCATTATGGGTAGAAAAGGCGATCTTTCACCACGTAAAAAAGCTGAAGTGAAGGCCCTTGTGATTGCGAAAACATTTACAAACCGAGAAATATCACGAAGATTGGAGGTTTCTGAAGCTAGTGTACGACGCATAAAAAAAGAAAATTGAGTCAGGGAAGGAATTAAGCCCGAAAAGAAAGAAAAGATGCGGTAGAAAACCAATTTTCACTCCACGGTCAGAGAGATGTTTGAAGAAAATTTGTGTAGAAAACAGCTTTGCTACCATAAAGGTAATAAAATCACAACTCCAGGATGCTAGCGTAAATGCTTCTGAGCGCACTGTTCGAAGAAAATTGAAAGAATTAGATTTTAAGGCCTGTCGCCCCGCCAGGAAGCCCAAGTTAACAGCTGCAATGAAAGCAAAGCGCCTGAAGTGGGCCAAACAATGGCAAGACAAAGATGTGGACTTCTGGAGATCGGTAAAATACAGCAATTTAATCAATAATTGATACATTATTATTATTTTCAGTTAAATATAGCAAATAAACATGGAAGTTTATATATTTTTCCTATTTTTGACAGGTCTGCTTCAGTGACGAAAGCACATTCGAAATTTTGCAGAATAAAGCTCAGTATGTGCGTCGTCGTCATGGAGAAAAGTTTCATCCTGATTGTGTCGTCCCGACGGTTAAACATCCCACCAAAGTGATGATTTGGTCAGCGGCATCAGCCATCAGCGGCAAGGGCACTGGACGTCTGTACGTCGTCAAAGGAATAATGAGGCAAGATCAGTACAAAGAAGTATTACAAAATCGGTTGATTCCGCAGCTCAGAGAATGGTTTCCAAATGGGGAACCATTCACTTTCATGCAAGATGAGCTCCCTGCCACACTGCTCGGTCTGTTAAAGCTTTTTTGGCAGAAAAAAATATCCCTCTGTTGGATTGGCCCTGATATGAACCCCATTGAAAATGTGTGGGAGCTGATGAAAAGAGAAGTGGCTAAAGATGTGATTACCAACAAAACCCAGCTCCTAGAAAAGATTATTCATGTGTGGAATCATTATCCTCAAATGCAGGAGACAGTACAATCTTGCATTGATAGCATGCCGCGCAGAATTAAAGCTTTGATAGTGGCTAAAGGTGGCTCAACTAAATATTGACTTTTACTAACATTAATTTCACTTTTCTTTAAAACTTAATAAACTTATGCTTTTCTAAATTAATGCTGTTTTATTTATGTCAAATAAATAGGTAATTGAACGGATAATATAAAAATAAAAAACAAATCAATTTAAAATAATAAAACGGTACAATATCACTCGGTAATTAATATTTTACATGAAATCTTGCAGTGCGTCTAATAATTTGGCCAGGGACTGTATATGTATATGTATATGTATATATATATATATATATATATATATATATATATATATATATATATATATATATATATATATATATATATATATATATATATATATATATATATATATATATATATATATATATATATATATATATATATATATATGTACATATAATGGAAACTCGTTGACAGAACGAATCATTTTGTGGCTAATTTCAACATGCAAAATATCATATTTACTGTTTGTGGTTGTTACTAATTTAAAAATATTTGTAATTAAAAAATGAATTATTAAAATACCAGTATTAAATTATTACGGGAAAGGTACGATGCTATATCTGTTTTTTTTTTTAAAGTTGGTGTTGATTTTAGAATACCACTCTAACTATTTTACAATGAACAAATAAATTTAACGTTTAGCATGTTGCGGCCGATATTTGCCTTTTTACACTATATTTTTTAATTTTGTAATTTCCACGGAAAATTCTAAACAACTTTTGTGTACCTTCTATCAGATAAATGTTAATAGTATCTGACATAACGGCCTTTAAAAATTAATCAGTTTATTACTTTAATTCAACTTTTCAAGACAATGTTTTACGATGCATTAAAATAATTAGTAATTCTGGTTATAGCTCCAATATACTATCTAAAAAAGTAATCAAAATTCTGTACACTATTTTTATTTTTTATAAATTTAAATTCCTCAAAATTCATATTTTGAATGACGATAACATTAAAACGGTTGAATTTAGAAGGTCGCCAATATTCATAATTCCAACAAGTTTTTGTTATCTAACTTATTTTAGGGAAATAAACTTTCAAATAGATCTCCAATTTAATATTGAATTTTTTTTCATAAATTCTCACTAGGGGATTTATTTATAAAATTCATCCAACATCACTTAGTGAAAATGTTTTGCAGAATACGATAAAAACTATTTTTCTAATTATCTTATCTAGGTTTATATAAGCAGCTATAATTTTTTGTATGCCTACAGGCCCCATAAACAAGGGCCAAATAACACAGAGCAACTAAGATATATCTTAATTAAGTTTTTTTGGCAACCGTCAGACGAAATTTATCTTACATCAACTGCTTTTGCTTTAACTCATTAATTCTTGTATTTTCTACAATAGAACCTTTTTCTGTGACTGTTAAATAATACAATCATTTATTTGCGTTTTTTTAACAAAAATATATTACCACTTCAATGGAAAGAGCGAATAAACAGAGATTTCGGGTGAAATTGAATTTTGATCATCATTCAGGAAAGTATTTTTTTTTCTGCATTAAAGTATTTTTTACGAGAAGACAAGAGTATTATGTTAGAGAAAGACGCAAAATAATTTGGTTTTCAAAGTATTATGAGTGTGGCAACATAACTTCTCGCTTGCTTCCCGCCGCACAATGGGAGGAAGAGCCGCTTGGCGCGGACACAGCTTCTAATACACTTATTAACGCCGCAACCTTCACGGGAATGTTATTGCAATAACATATGAAGATACTAGATAATATAAAAAACATTTTTAAAAGTTTTATAAACGCAGTAGCGTATTGTTGTATAAAAAAAAAAAACCTGAAAAATACGAAGTCTGTGATTCTTAAAGATTGCTTATGTATTTAGTTTTACATCTTACATTATATACATATAACGGGTAAAAATGGTCTATTATTAAACAAATAATGTGTAATATTACTACGCGGTAGATATTGTTAACATAAATAAAAATTTATTAAAGTTTACTAAAATAATAATTTCGAGATAAGAAAAAGTCTATAAACTAATAATAATATTATGGTGTAACAAAATAAAACGGTAATATATTAAATTAAGTTTATTGTTGCATTAAACAATACTTAATTATACAAGAGTAACACTAACTATTTTTTTCCGTATTAGTCATTTCAAACCGTTATTACCGCTTCGGGAATTTCTAAAAGCTGAAGAGCTTCGGTATTGAGGCTGTTACATTTTTTTGGTAACACAGATCTCATTGAATGGGATCCGAAGATGTTAAAAATATATTTAACAGATCTTGGTTGTTATCCTGCCTCGATGTTTTGCGACATTTTTTTTTGCGATATCTACGAAAGTCCTTATTCCGGGCTTCCTGGGCTTCCTCACTCAACCTCCCAATAGGGAGTATAGCGACAGCAATTACATCGGATCCGTGAATAAGAACTTTATGAACTGCTGTTGGCATTGGATACCAACTGTACATACTAATATATAAACGTGCCGTTTCTAAGGCATATGCCCAGATGCATTTGCATTAACAGCAAAACCGCATGACAATACTTTTTAAAATTGTAGCGCATCTAAATATAAGGGCCTCACTGATACCGGTAATCTCAGCTGAGAGAGCTCTATTTTCGAAAAATCTACGAGCAGTGTTTCCATCGTGAGTTGTACCCTTACCCTGAAGTACAACACCTACCAATAAACCCATTTTTGAGCGAAAATCTGCTTGTAAAATAGATTCTCGTGCTTCAATTTGAGCTTTTAATTTTTTTGTTTTGCAACATACTTTCAAATCTAACCTTGATGCAACGTGAAGGAACCATTCAAAAAATCTTATATACGCATGTAATGTAGATAGCCCATAATCGCTAACATTCATGTCAACATCTCTTTGTAATACTTTGTCAATATTATTAACGTCTTTTGGAGTAACACCGCACATATTACAACTTTGAGATGATGCGGTGTGCGTGATTGCGTGGCAAGTTTTGCCATCTATCATCGTCATATATAGCTTGTGCTGTATGCTAACAATTTCTGTAAACCCGGTCACTACAGTTGGTAGGAGAGCTTCAATTTGCTGATCTATAAATATTTTTTCTTGAAGTATTACTTCAGTTGTCTCTTTCACGAACTGTAGCTTTACGGGTCTATAGAATCTTGTTGAAGAAGGGCGAGAGTTTTGCCATACAATCTTTTGCCATTATCGAATTCAACAAAAAGTTGCAAAGGCACCAAGCAAGTCATAAATAAATTTCGATCTATCAAAAGTTCCTCATTATTAGCAGATCTTTGTTTATAAATAGAATGACCGCTGCTGCCATCACATCCCCATTTACTGGTAAGAATCAATTTACTCCAAAGATTTGGATGGAGACTCAATAAAACATATTTCTGCATTTCTATGATTCTATTAACGGTATGGTCCAACAACGCTTGTAATCTAATTTCAGATTTTGTATCGGTAATAGAAATAAAATCGGTAGGTGGATAACACTCTCGTTTGGCCTCTCTTACTCTATCATATGATGGATATAAATCCGCTCCCCTCGATTTAGCTTGCATTCTTGTCAAATGATAAGATGCTTTGGACATGTCAGGGTCCAACATGAAAGCAAGTGCTTCCCGAGGAGTATACGGAGTAATATTAATAATTTTTTTCGTATTCGAAGTAGCATTTACATTTTTGTTAAGTATAGGTGTAGAGCTATTTGTCCTAATGATGGCCTGTTTGACAATGTTCGCTTCAGCAGTTTTACCTTCTGAACGAAGCTGCATTTGTGCTCCGTACGCTAATTCTTCTGCTACGGTCGCACAATGACGAGAAATTTTTCTGGGTTTTTTTTTCTGCGAGAAAATATTTAATACATAAGAAAAATATTTTAGATTAACCATACGTTACAGTATGACAATACGCGACATTATAAAATAAATGTATTGCTTTGCATAATACAGTAATACCCCGCTTTACGCGAGGGATACGTTCCGAAAAAAATCGCGTTAACTGAAATTCGCGTATATCGAGGTTTATGATTAAACATAGTCAAAATTTAATACAAAAAAATACAAATCATTTTAATCAATCACTTTAATTCTAAGAACACTTTATGCAATACATACTCTTATTTTTTACGGAAAAATACATCTATTGTCTTTTGGGTAACGTTTTGTTTACGTTCTTGTAAAATACGTTCATAACACCCAACACTGTTTTTAATTGTTTGACACACGGTCAAGACACGGTCATCATTATTGTCTATACTCTGCAATATGTCCAAACCTGAATAAATTTTTGAAAGTGCATTTTGTATTTCCCCTGAAGATAAAACTTTCTCTTCTACTTGTTCTTCCTCATCGTAGATAGGATTATTCTGTAACTCGATCAGATCTTCATTGCTAATAGGATCGTCGTGCGTTGCTACAAGTTCTACGAGATCTTCTACCGTGACATCTTCAAGTTCAGACCCCTCAATCATTGCAGCAATGTCTTCAAGCACTTGTCTCTGCATCTGGACAATTCTTCTAGGTGCTTCCACTACATCTGGCCAAAGATTACGCCACACCCCATTCATACAACTCATTTTAACTTCCTTCCAAGCCTCTTCTATGTTGTGAATAGACTTCATAATGTTGTATGACTTCCACCACTCTCGCATAGACTGTCTTCCTTCCCCGTCAGTTTCATGAATTAGTTGGCTAAAAGTGCGGCGATGGTAATAAGCTTTGAAGTTTGCTATTGCTCCCTGGTCCATAGGTTGTAATATTGACGTAGTGTTTGGTGGAAGGAACTTTACGTACACTTTTAAGTCTCTGGGCGTATCAAGTGAGGTTGGATGTCCTGGGGCATTGTCTAAGAGTAATATAACTTTAGGTTCAAGCCCATTTCTGTCACAGTATGATTTGACTGATGGGCAAAAACTATTAGAATACCATTCTTGAAAAATTTCCCGTGTAACCCACGCCTTTCTGTTTGATCGCCACACAACTGGTAGACTTGTCTTGTCTGTGCCTCGCATTGCACGGGGTGTTTCTGAATGGTACACTAGTAAAGGTTTCAGTTTGAAATCACCAGTGGCATTACCACCCAGCAGAAGTGTTAGTCGATCTTTCGCAGCTTTGAAACCACTGGCTTGACGTTCTTCCTTAGAAATGAATGTTCGAGATGGCATTTTTTTCCAGTAAAGTGCGGTCTCATCAACATTGAAGATGAGACAAGCAGGAATTTTCTCTCGTCTAACGAAGTCTTGAAACTTGTCTGGAAACTCAGCTGCAGCTTGAATGTCCGCGCTGGCCGCCTCGCCTGTTATGTGGATATTATGAAGATTAGAACGCTGCTTGAACCGATGGAACCAGCCTCTGCTGGCAGCAAAAGTCGGAGTGGCACTCCCTTCTCCTTCTTTTGTTTTCAGCATCTCATACAAAGATTTTGCTTTTGTGCATATGAGATCTTGACTTAGTGGTGTGTTCTTCTTATTCAAATCTTCGATCCAGACTGACAGTAATTTCTCCATTCTTTCTAAGATAGATGATCTCGAACGAGAAAGTTTTGTTGCACTTATAGGTGTTGAACCTTCGCTGGAGATTTTAATTTTTTCCCGATTTTTATAAATCGTTCTCACAGTCGATTCTGAGAGTCCAAAATCTCTCCCAACAATTGTTGCTTTGCCTCCATTTTCCATTCTTCTTAACACTTTCATCTTCAATTCCAAAGTGACGCTTTTACGCTCTTTTTTCTTTACAGGCGGCATTTTTAACGTAGGGTTAAATTATGTATGTATGTATCTCCAATAAATATTAAAACAAAACTGCCAGCCGACCGAACTAACATTACGGAACAAATGAACACACGAAACGAACAAGGAAATCCCCATAGAACAAAGTCGAAGGACAGGGAATTCCCAATTCTTCAAAGAGAATATTCAGAGAAAGCGGGGATCCCCCCGCGACCATAGAGAAGTTAATGACTACATGAGCGCGAAATTTGAAATTCGCGTTATAGTGAAACCGCGCGTAACGGGGTCGCGCTAAGCGGGGTATTACTGTACCTGGAGAAGTAGATAGTGCTAGTAATGTAATAATTTGTGTAAGCCAGACATCATATTAAAAAATCTTTCTTTCTTCCTGCTACGTTCATCCCACCTCTTCTTTATAGTTCTACAATGGCTGTGAATTTTCTCTTTCACTAATTTCCACTCATCATTAGATATATTTTTGCCCAGAGCAGTCCTAATACGACAATCGACGTGCTCGTATCGTATAGGCCACGTTTCGGAACATTTTTCATTAAAAACTCGAAGAGTTCACGCCGAGATATCTTGAATAATATCTTGATGCGTCTGTTATATTATATCAACTGATGTGACTGTACGGATTTGCAGTAACAAATGAGACTCAAGTACAAGCCGCGTCATTTGCTGTACATACGGCAATTATCTCGATCGCCTTATTTATTACTGCAAATCCGCGCAAACATTAGTCGATATATCAAACGCATTATTGGGATGAGATCTTTTGACCGAAAGATGATTTTTCATGAAAAAAATTGCTTTCCGATTATTTAAAAAATTATTGTTTAAACAATTATTTTTTAAACAATTGAAAAATCAAATATTCTCATAAAACATCTGTTGGTCAAAATATTTCATCCCAATGTTCACCTTTCTGCTATGTCTATTGGTATGATACACATAAAAAAATAAATACATAAACTATATTCAAGAATCTTTGACTTTGTATACATTTTTTTAGGTTTTTTTATACAATAATACGCTATTGCGCGTTTACAAACCTTTTAAAAATTATTTTTATATTATTTAATATCTTCGTTTATTATTGAAATCACATTTCCGTGAAGATTGCAGGATTAATATGTATATTTGTAGCTTTGTCCGCTAGTCGAGCGGACGCAGTATTATCGTGGTACCAATTTTATTTGTCGTTTTCCAAATAAAGCGCAGGCGGCCGCAGCTTTTTTTAAATGGAAATTTAAGCTTATAGTTTAGGCTTTCGATTAATGCTTTATTTTTAGTGTTCACTTGCGTTCGCTCTTCTAGAATACCATTTTAAACGTAAGGATGATATTTGATGATTATGTTTATATTATTTCATTAAACGGTTAATACAAGCAATCACATAAAGCCTACAAGGATGAATTTATATGGAATACAAGTCATTCGCGTTACCTTCAAAGCATTATTAACGTTGGGAACCGTACAATCAGAGTATAGCACAATAGGTATTCTCACTGCTTACGAAACAGTTATGTTTCACTTACGATTTACAGATACATGAGCCAGATATGGAAGCAAAATACTTTTTTTTTTTCGTAATATTTAGATATTCCTGACTGTAAAAAATCTGGATATAGTTCCGAATATAGCATTTTATTTTTGGCCTTTTGTCCGGGTCAAGCGGCGTTTCCTCCCATAGTGCGCCGTACGCAATCACGTGTTATTGCACTGCATCTATTAGTCTGGGAGCTCAGTACCAAGAGTGCAGATAATAGTATCACTTTGTTAATTACGTCACCCTTAGTCTCTCCAGGTAGTTTAAAGCCTCAACTCTGGTTCCTGTTCCTGGAAATACGCTTTAAAGCTGCAAGAAAAAGTTGGTCGACGAACCCAACGCTGACTGAGAGATATATTTGATATTTCTATGAAATATGACTGAAAAATGAATATCTGTCAATTCAACGTTATAGCGGTCCAAAGTTGCAGAAAAATGGACCCACCTGAACCCATAGAGGAGCGAATGTAACTTGTTTTAATATATTCGTTGAGGTTTGTAGATACTAAACATAAAATTATCTGCCATAGAGTCTGGTTCTTTATTAAAATGCGCGCCTGTCTTACAACGCGCGCGCCCGTCCTCAAATACTATACACCGCCACACAGTGGGGAAAAACGAAAAAATCGTGTTTCAAAATTGTCTAGAGCCTTCAATTTTGGTTCGATTTGGACGATTTTTTTTAAAATTGAAGCTTATTAAATTCCGAACAAAGTTCTCGGAGCCGATTTTGCAATTAAACTTTTGTTTCAAAATGGCGGACGCCTTTAAAATGGCGGTTTCTGATTATATAGTGACTGAGACACAGAAAACGCTTATAGTTTCAAACCAAGTTGTGCTAAAATGCGTGTATATACGTTTTTTTATGTCGCAGATAATATATCTAATATCACAGTTACAAGATTAATAATAATGAACCCAAAATAGCTGCCATGAACAATAAAAGTATTATTAATATGAATAAACGTACCATTATTATTTTATATCCATAACATTTGCATAAATAATTTCTTTAAGGTTGTTAATTATAAATATGTTTCAACAATTGACTTAAAATGACAAATCAAGTATGGCGGATGCCAAAATTGAATCGAGCAAGAAAGTTTCTCTGTGGCAATTAGACTGTGGCAGTCAGATCATTCAAGTTATTCAAGTTTAGTTGCGGGATTTAAATTTTCATGCAGTTATTGCTAGAATATTGCTGCTGTAAATTTTAAGTATCGCAGACAATTTTCTAGCAGATACAAAAAACAGCGATACACGCAGAAAAAGAACAGCTCACACATCTAGAAAATGGCTACAAGAGCTAAAACGTTTTGTTAAAATAGGGACAGCTAAATATTTTGCTGCACTAGCCACATTGTTTGCTGTTGTAGCAAAAAAGTGGCTGCTATTGCTAAACAGTGGCACAACTTGGTTTGAAACTGTAAGCGTTTTCTGTGTCTCAGTCGCTATATAATCAGAAACCAACGTCCGCCATTTTGAAACAAAAGTTTAATTGAAAAATCGGCTCCAACAACTTTGTTCGGAATTTAATAAGCTTCAATTTAAAAAAAAAAAATCGTCCAAATCGAACCAAAATTGAAGGCTCTAGACAATTTTGAAACACGATTTTTCGTTTTTTTTTTTCCCCACCGTGCGCCGGTGTCCCGAGAGACGCTCAAATCACCATTGAAACAGTTACAAGCAGATTAATATATTTATTTAATTTGCAGTGCAATTTCGCTCTATATTATTTTATATTTAACCTTTAAATTTTGTTTATATTTATTATTTAAAATTTATATTCAAAAGCCCCAAAACCCCTTTTAATATGTAATTACGAAAATTTAAAAAAAAAATTTTTGGTGGCTGTATTGGATAGTACATACGAAATTTTAGATTTTTAACATGACAGACAATAAGAGTGATCCAAAAAACCTTAAGAATTAAAATTTTAAACATTTAAAACGTACAATAATTCGGTTAATGCCAATAAAACAATGACCGAATACTCCATCAGCCACCCGGGGTTACACTGTGTTCTTTTTAAACTTTGAGCGTTGCAGCTCCACTCTTGTGTACGTTATGTGTTTTTGGGTCGCAGAATCCGTTCTGCAATTAGTTTGAAAAAATGACCTATTAATTGTTATTAACAATTTTTTAAGCAATTACATATTTAAAAAAGTAATTTGATATAATTTATTTTTATAATAGCGAAATCTAAGTTTAATAAGCGCTCCACCCAAATCTTTTTAGGCATATTTCGATCCCCTACATTTATTTTTTTTGCAAAAACTGAACCTTTTTATTGTTATAAATAATTTATTATAAAATTTTAGAGAATTTATCTCCATAACAGCAAAATCTAAGCTTTTTACGAGCTCTTCCCAAGTTTTTTTGATGAATTTTGTCCTGCTGTCTAAATTTCTAATCCATTTTTCCAATTTAATTAATTAAAAATTAAGAGCTAATAAGTTTATTTATATGCAATTAAATAAAAATATTTGTATTAAATTCTCAAAGAAAAATTGATATAATTCTAATCAATTGTCAGTAATAATAAAATAATTTAGTTTTTGAAAAAATGAACAGAGAATTTAAATTTAGCGAGTTAAATAATATTATATTATTTATTATAGAAAAAATTATTTATTTGTAACAAAAATTAATATATTTTTTAGCAAAAATGGAATAGAAATTCGACTTTAACGTGTCAAAAAATAAATATATCACTTTTTTTTTTTTTTATGGGTTTAGTACACGTGCTGCAGGGAAGAAGTCCCCAAAGCGCTACAGGAGCGACACGTGTGCGGTAAAAAGCGGTGCGTTGTTCTTGAATCGCTGTAAATTGTACTCGGTGGGAAACACAGTCCTGGGCAAATTATTCCAAAGGGATGATGTTCTCCATATAACAGTCTGCTTGAAAAGCGTTGTACGAGGAGTAACAAGCTGAACTTCATACGGATGTAAAGAATTAGCGCGACGTGTACTTCTAACACGCACCGCTCTGGGAGGAATTAAGCGGGGCACATCTTTCGAACACTTTCCATGAAAATACTTGTAGAATAGGCTCAAGTCGCCAACCGTTCTTCGATGTTCCAGCGAATCAAGGCCGTCGGTCAGTTCCGGGTCTCCAATCAGACGAACAGCTCTTCTCTGAATAGAATACAACAAATGCAGTGTATGTTTGGAAGCGGAGCCCCAAACATGGGAGCAGTATTCCATAGTTGGTCGAATTTGAGCTTTGTAAAGAATTAACAGTTGTTGTGGAGTGTAAAGCTTTATGGTTCGAAATAAGATTCCCAACTTTTGAGAAGCTCTGCTTGCTAGGCCTGCAACATGTTCATGCCAGGACATATTTGCTCCCAAATTAACGCCCAACAAATTGAGTGACGATGTCAGAGGAATGGAGTGCCCCAACATAACTATGTCGGGTTCAGCGACGTTAACTTTTTTAGAAAAAACTGCGGCCTGGGTAAGTAAAAATGCGAATAAAGAAAATCAATTTGTTTGTAACTTAAGCTTTGCATTAAAAATACAGAAATTCTGCTGATAAGAGAGACTGGACTTCATGGCACATATTCGGGATTTCACCTCGTGTTATAGTATTCGAACACTAATTCATTTATCTGCCGCTCTCGAATGAGTTCAGGTAGGTACAAAAACTCTACAGGTTCAAAAATTCGTAGAGCTTCAAAGAACCAGGATCTAGAGCAAATAATATTTTTTCACTTATTTTTGAGTCCCAAACTAACTATATCTCGAATATCCGCCACTCAGCGATGAGTTCATTTTTCGAGCTCATTTTTTTCATGAACAAAAAGTTTACTCCACCAGGAACCGGTCTCCGTGACAGATATTAAAGCTATAGTATCCTCATAACATATAAAATTGCCACCCTGCGATGGTTTTACTTACCTTCAATTTTTTGCAACTTTCTCCCTCCATAACCACGGCAGGAACCGGAATTTGGATCTATAAGTTGTATTTTTTGGTTCTGTTTGTCACATTTAATAAGTGATATATTTATCTGCCGCTCTTCGATAAGTCCAAAATCTTGGTTATAAGCCCTCGGACTATAGATGATTTAAAATTTGAAAGAACGTCCACATCCGAGCGAGCTGTCTTTTTCAAGCTACGTTGCCACAGCGAAAATACACTCTATAAAATTCTATAAAAAGTAATATTTATCTAATATTTTTGCAATAACTGGGTGGTAAACTGCCTTAATATTTTAACGAACGATAGCAAAATAATTTTTTTACGTACCATATATATAATTTTTTGTGACTTTTTACTTTTTAATGCACATACGACAACAGGAACTGTAAAAAACGCATACTTTTGATCGAAGAAAAAGTATGGATTCCTATCTTATACGTGTTAAACATCTGAAACTTTTACAATTAATTATGGCAAAACGCTGTGGTAAACCATCTTTATATTGAAGCAGTGAATGCATGATGTTAAAATCTATTATCTCTCAAAATTTCAAGTAAAACTACTTTTAACAGTTACTCGTAAGAAATACCTTAAATGAGCTAAAAATTAGCTCTGCGCTGTAACGTTGGAGTGTTTTTTACAGATTTTCTTTCTTTTACATTACGCGACAAAGTTTTAACCAGTACGTATATAGCAGAAGCCTTGTAAGGGCATTACCATGATAATTTCATTAGATTTTCAGAGAAATGTTTCTACCCGAAAGAACATTAATTCTTTTTATAATACGTACTAAGGTGTAATATTTCCTTTTTGTAGTCCACTATAAAGCCAATACATCTGTTCGGTTCTAAAATTTTTATTTCTATTTCTGCTATAGAATATACCCACGTAAACATTTGAACCATCGCGACAGTTTCTGACAGGCAGGTCACCTGCAGCACGAGATTAGTTTTCGATAGAGAGAGCGAGTGATAGATTTTTTACCTTAATTCTGTGCACCTGTTTTTTTAAGAGGCTGACTCCTAAAATCCCAATTTTTTTTGTCATTTTTGGGTTAGAAAACTCTCCTATGTGTAAGTTCTTAGTCTCTTTTTTGATTATTTCGTTTCTTTTCGATCTACTCTTCTGTAAAAAAGACCTTTTTTTACAGAAAGCGGACTGACGCCATTTTGCAGTACCACATTCCTTCCAAATACCTCTGGCCACATGCTGCAGAGTCGATAAGGTAAAATCATTTGAAAAGGCTGAGACCTTTTTATGGATGGTAAAATGATTTTTTCTCTTTTCAGTGTTCAGTATTTTTGCAACAGGTTTTATGACTCTTACTGCCGTTTTTATGGTTGTGTGACGTTTATGGTTTTATCGTTTCATTACTTTTGTTCTTCATAATTTTTACCACCAGTTCCGGTTCTGGCTGCATCAAGAGGTTTTCAAACCTTCCTTGCTACTAGCTACTTTGTGCGTCGGATATTCTCCTGTTTTTCCGATTTCTCCGGCGGCTCTTTTGGCGTCTTATTACCAAAACTTTAGCCCACCAGTCTAAGCCGAAGAGTTCTTTAATCAAGAGTGAAGATGAACTTTTTAAGGCCAGTAATATTTTAGGAATCCGAAAATCATTCTTTTTAAGTATCTTTTGTAATGTATCTTTTAATTCTATTACAGTGTCATATTTTAATATTTTTTAGTACTATACTGGGTTACAAGTTTGATGTAAATACTTAGAAATAAATGTATGTTTTATTTTATCTTAATTTCCTTGTTTTATGGTCTATTATAGCTATACCTCAATTCTGTTGATTTGAACAACGTTTATAGGACCTAGCATTTCCTATTTGATGCTAGGCAAACGCATTTGCTGAATATAAATTGGTAATGTCCAAGATAAACAAAAAAAGCATATTTAGTAGTGTTTTTACAGCTAGAATTCACTCTCTATAAGAGCAACCGTTTAGCACAGGTAAGTTTCTGTAAAAAGAAGTTGTCACCCCGTTCTTGTGTTGTTTAAGAAAAAAAATTACAAATATATTTTTTATGAAATATTTTTGTTTTTTCTTCAAACAGCTCACCTATAAGGTTACTGAGATATATAAATACTAAATTTGTTCATATTTATGTTTGCTTAACAAGAAGTCGAACAGTTTAATCTTGACTACTTCTAGCCGAATTTTTACGTAAGTTAACGTTATTAATTTAGTTGGTAATGGTCAAAGGCCTGAAAGCTGTCAAGTTGAACAGCAAAAATGCGAGGTAATAACCGTGGTTGCTATTCCCATATCAGAAGAAAACAAACAAAAGTCAAGAGGATAATAACTCACACCAAAATCTAATTATTTTATTGGCTCTTTTAAAGTCAATAATGCGTTTTACTTTTATAATTATGGACTTTCCATACAAGAAGAAGTTTAGGTTGTTTAAAATCCGTTTACATTAAGGCGGTGTAAAAAACATTTTCTTTTTATATAAATTTGACTTGTAATAGTAAAAATATGTGGCCTTCTTGATCGAATTAGACAACCTCAAATACTTTGCGTCGATGCGTCAGCTTTAAGAGTTTGAAATGTTCAGGGTAGGCAAGCCCGCAGTACATTCCTTTTTTCTGCTGTTTAACTTATTTCTTTGGCTAGGTGCGCTTGATAGGGGCCAAAATGGTATGTATTGTTTAAATATGCCATCTGATCTAATCTAAAAGAATAAACTCGGTGGCTGCTTGTTGTTCAAGCTCACCGCAGTCTAGTACGAGGCTGGTTTGAAAAGTCCGTGCAAAAATAAAAACTACTTATGTGTTTGGGGTAAACCTTTTTTATTTTTCGACATAGTCTCCTTTTAGGCTTATACACTTCGTCCAACGATGTTCTAGTTTGTTGATCCCTTCCGAATAATAGGATTTGTCCAAGTCTGCAAAATATCCATTAGTGTCTGCAATCACCTCCTCGTTTGAATAAAATCTTTGCCCCGCCAGCCATTTCTTCAAATTGGGGAACAAATAGTAGTCCGAGGGAGCTAAGTCTGGAGAATAGGGGGGATGTGAAACGAGTTGGAATCCTATTTCCATTAATTTTGCGGCCACAACTGCTGAGGTGTGTGCTGGTGCGTTGTCGTGATGGAAAAGGACTTTCTTGTGGGCCAATCGCGGGCGTTTTTCTTGCAGCTCGGTTTTCAAACGGTCCAATAACGATGAATAATATTCACCTGTAATAGTTTTATCCTTTTCCAGATAGTTGATGAGGATTATCCCTTGCGAATCCCAAAAGACAGTCGCCATAACCTTTCCGGCCGAAGGAACGCCTTTTTTGGTGCAGTTTCCCCCTTGGTAACCCATTGTTTAGATTGTTGTTTGGTTTCAGGAGTATAGTAATGTATCCATGTTTCATCCACAGTGACGAAGCGACGCTTAAAGTCCTCCGGATTCTTCTGGAACAGCTGCAAACCATCCTTGCAACATTTCACGCGATTCCGTTTTTGGTCAAGCGTGAGCAATCGCGGCACCCATCTTGCGGATAGCTTTCTCATGTCCAAATGTTTATGCAAAATATTATGTACCAGTTTAGTCGAGATGCCCACAGCACTAGCAATCTCACGCACCTTAACTCTTCTGTCATCCATCACCATATCATGGATTTGATCAATGATTTCTGGAGTCGTAACCTCCACAGGCCGTCCAGAACGTTCAGCGTCACTTGTGCCCATATGGCCAGTCCGAAAATTTTGAAACCACTTATAAACTGTTCTAATCGAAGGTCACCATATTGTTTATCAAGCTTCTCTTTAGTTTCCTGAGGCGTTTTGCCTTTCATAAAGTAATGTTTAATCACCACACGAAATTCTTTTTCGTCCATTTCTTGAAAATCACTCGACTTCCTTGATTCACACGAATGCCAAACACAAAGAAATAGACCAATATGGCTGAAACTTGGTGTGCGTTCACTCAAGAGATGCTACTAACTAAACATGACCTCGATACGCACCGGTGGTGCCATCTCTCGGACTTTGCACGGACTTTTCAAACCAGCCTCGTATAAATGGGGGCGGGGAGGAGAATACACTAGATCCACGCTTGTACCTTGACGCATGTCATTTTGTTTCCGTTGGTTCTGCTTTCATTTAATTATTGCCAGTAGCTACTAATGCATCTAATAATGTCGAATTTGGTTACTTTCTTACGGAAGTTCATATTGATACACCATGTTAGACAACGTTCTTCAGCGAGGACCTCGGCTGAAGCTGCTCTGAAGTTGTGTCCATTGCTAGGTGCATGTCAAGACTAACATCAAAGGATTCTGACAAGTATTGCCAAAGTTACGAAAAAGGAGAACTATAAAGTGGAAAACGTCCGGAAAAGAGAATTTACAAGCACTGTGAATCAAAGCTCTATGATGTTGTATTAATGATTGGTCGAGAAGTTTTAAGTTTTTATAAAATAGTTTTCATGTCATCAGCAACTAAGAAACGCTTGACCAAAATTACTAGGCTATCGGGTATCACTTAAAAACCTACTTAGACTCTACAACTAAAGAAAAAAAGTTGATTCTTATAAGGAAAAACTGAAGATTTTCAATAAGAAATTGAAAGCTTCGTTATTTAGCATGCTTGTAAATGAAAAGATTTGTCCTCTTGCACATGCGATTTTCTACTAAGAAATGACAAAGAGAAATCGGGGAAGGAAAAGATGAAAGAGATGAACGAAGCTAGTGAAGAAATTTTAATTTCAACTAAATCAAGAAGGAAACCTTCGGCTGAAACATTGATATAATACGGTCGGAGTAGATGAAAGTGAATTCCCTATTTTTTTTCTCTTTAGTATGTCTAATGAGGCTCTAAGGTTTACTTAGAACCACTATTATGTTGATATTACCAAAAGCTTATATCATACACAAGGTGTGGAACGTTGTGTTTGTCTGCCTCAAAATCTAAAACTGGGTACCAAAACAGAGAAATTGACATCCTTATAAAACTTTTTTTTACGTCAGTATACCCAACAGTGGAAAAAAATCCTATTATTTGGCAGCATAGGGTAACAAACCGTAAAAGCACATTGGTTAGGTGGGCACGGACGAGGCTCGAAGTGAGACTTCCTCGTGGTTAGCCCAGAGTAACGTTAAGGGCTGCAGAATTTGTATAAAAACTATAATCTATAAACTAGCACATTTCATTAATCTTATTTATAGAACTATAATCTCTTTAAACAGCATATACCGTTTTGGCTTCTTGTAGACGCATCCAGCAGTAGAAATAGGCTAAAAAGTAGAAATTTGTTATCGAGAGCTGGTCTACCTGGAAAATTTCAAGCTGGATGTGGCTGGCTCTAGAGGTGGATTAGATATTTTGAGCAAAAAGTCAAATTTCTAATGATATATTTATACATTTTAATGCACTTATAGTTATTTAATACATCGATAGACTACATACCTTGCAATATTGATAGTCTACTCTTGTTTTTTGTATTATCACACATGGCAATATTACTAGAGTTATTAGAAAGAGTTATCATCAGAATCATTGACAATTTCAGGAAGCCCGAATTTAACAATCCGTCCGTATGAATTGTACAGCCCGTTAAAATAATTAAAACATTATTTTACCTTTTATGTTTAACATGTAACATATAAAGTCGCTACCAAAAAATTTTTTTCAATTGAGTTTGAGAGTTGCGTCAACATTAACAATGCCAAGGAGACCATAGCAAAACGTCTGAAAAAATTCACCCGGCATCTAACAAACGAATGAATGTATTGACAAATTTATATTTATTTATTTACTGAATATCTTTTAAACATAATAAGTATAAATAAAAGTTTAAAATTAAAAAAAATTTTGCCTTAGGTGCGTTGGTTCCACTTGGTACCATGTTGAGGAGAACACTGGTTAAGGCATAATAAAAGAAAATTGAAAAAAAAACATCGTATGTCGTAAGCTGTGCGAAGTAATAGTATATTCAAAAGGATGGCATAAAAAATTACTTAAACAAGTAGGTTCGTTACAAACTTATGAATAAAAAATTACAAACAAACAAGGCCACAACCTAAAAGCCACGTTATATTTATTTACTCGCTACGCAGGGTTAGAAGTTAAAAGAGCTTATAAATAAATGGTCAGATGAATACTAAGGTGTTAATAAAATTTGATTGGCAATGGAATATTAAATTAGAATTTGTAATTAAATATCCGACTAATTTATAACTATAAATAAAATGGTTAAAATCTATTGTCCACTATAAAGATTTTATTATATATTATTTGTGAAAGAAGGATAATTCTGAAAAAATAAATTGAAACAATAGTTAACACAAGTTTTAAAGTTAATAAATATATTTTTTAAGTCACTATATAACCCTTCACATTTTATCGTGAGATGTTAATCACATAAAAAACCTGCTAAGAGCAAGTCAAACTTGCGCAATTAGTGTTCGGTACGATGATTGCTTTTAAAATAAAATAAAATCCTTACCTAGGCTAAGTCAATTAGGTCCCTGACATGTATATATCTTAAGATCCAATACGTATTTTCACGTTTTTTACTTAGTCAATAATGTATAATAGTTATAGCATCTTAGCTACATAATAGGCAATAAATCAATCTAGCTCAATCGAGAATCTAGTAATAAAAGTGTAAAACAAATAATTATTACCTAAATATTTGTTTAATTATAAACAAATAGGATAAAATTGTTTTGTTTCGGCACAGGAGTAACTTGCGAGCAGTAATGTACTGAAAAGTATATTAACAAAACCTCCACCATATTGCCACTATCACGTAATTTTAATATTTCTTTAGTATTAAATTCGATATTTCTTTTCTTTAAGTTTTTTTTCATGGGTCTACGTGCTACAGAGAAGTCCCTAAAGCGCTCTAGAAGCGGCATGTGTGCGGACTTATTCTAGGTTTTACTGTTTGATTAATTTTAATTTATTGATTGATATCAATATGGTACTGTGCCATTTTTAGAAACTTAATCTCGCTGTTAGAAATAATAAAGTTTTATTTGTTCGTCCTTATTTTTATTTTTAATGCTTCTATCTATAATGTTTGGTTTATATTCATTTCTTGCAGTCTATTAATAGTGAATGCAATTAGGAAAAGCGTATAATATCACTGTATATACTCTTAGCTGAGTGGCAACGACGCGATTGTTCAAAATACGAAATATTAATTTATCTCTCCAGTATAAATAATTTGTATACAATAAGTCCTAAACTTACCCTCGTAAAAGTTTTACAAATAAATCAAACAACTAATAAAGGGCAATTTCAGTTTACACGAGTTTCTTTCTCATTACTACAAAATGTGAGCGAGCTGAAAGGACAATGACAAATTTCGGACAAGTTCGAGGGAGTTTTTGGTATATCGTAGTATAATACGTGTATAATAAACAAGTTGACATTATATTAAAAATTGTCATATGCGATTATATTTTTGCAAGAAATAGAAAATCACAGAATATAAGCTAATACAAATCTGCTCGCTGTCTGTTGATCTGTTGGTCTATTGGCTTGGCTGAAATTTTTGGTATAGCTATTTAAAACACATTTTTTTTTGCAAAAATCGACTTTATTTATCAATATAGTCTCCTTCAAGAGCAATATAGTCAATCCAACGCTTTTTTAACACTTCTCCACCTTTCTTGTAGAAGGATTTGTAAAGACAAAAACCTTCAAAATAGGCCTTAGTTTCGGCGATAACTTCTTCATTGGAGCCAAATCTCTTTCCCGCGAGCATTTTTTTGAGGTCTCCGAATAGATAATAGTCGCTGGGGGCCAAATCTGGAGAATACGGTGAATGAGGAAGCAATTCGAACTTCAATTCATGCGATTTTGCCATCGTAACCATTGACTTGTGACATTGTGCATTGTCTTGATTAAAGAGCACTTTTCTTGTTCATTTCGGGCCGTTTTCCCAAAATACAGAGGTCAAAACCTTCCCAGCCTACTAGTGTATCTTTAGTTGCTTCGGCCGGCTTTCCCCGGTTGCTGTGCACCTAGCTGACCGCAGATTTGATTCTGGTGGTGGATTCTTGTTTCATCCATTGTCACATATCGCAAGAAAAAAATCCCTTTTATTGCGCTTATACAGGTTCAAACAGCGCTCAGAATCATTAACACGTTGTTGATTTTCGTCCACTGTAAGCAAATGCGGTACCCAGTTCAAACAGAGCTTTCTCATGCCCAAATGCTCATGCAAAATATGACCAACACGTTCTTTTGACATCTTTAGGGTGTCAGCTATCTCACGCTATTTCACTTTATGGTCATCCAAAACATTTTTGTGGATTTTCTTTTGTTTTCCGGTGTAACCACCTCATTTGAGCGTCCAGAGCGTTCAGCATCATTTGCATCTGTACGACCGCGTTTAAATTTAACATACCAGTAAATGGTAATTTTCAGGGGCAGAGTCACGAACATTTGCTATTGTTTTGGTTGAACGGTATTTTTTTTCCCATCAAAAAGCAGTGTTTAATCAGCACACGACGATTCTATTGTGAAAATATCAAAAGTACTAAAACCACTATAACTTGTAAACTAATAATCAAAATACCATGAAATTTTGACACGTATCGTTTGAAGGTTGGTACTTCCTAAAAATCATATGGATATTTTGAAAAGGGCGACATCGATGTGTCAGACTAAAACTTTTCGGCCTACGTGTTAATTCTCGAACAAAATGAGATATTGATTTCAGATATCCAAAGGCGAATTGATAAGTTTCTAGCCTAGCATAGAAAGAACAAGTAAATCTCAAAATAAAAATTATTTATTCAACGTAATCCCCCTCCTAACTCTCTACAATTAATGCAAGGCTTATGAAGTAACTTTGGACCTTTCAAAAAATTTCTTGTTTTTAGTTTAAAACCCATTCTTCGACAATATTTATTACTTCTTCATTTGATTGATTATTTATCCTTTTAAATGTTTTTCAATTTTGGGAATAGGGGGTATGGTCAATCAGTTCAAAGCCTGATTCGTTTATTTTTTGAAAGTCTAACAGCGATTTCTGAGCAGCACAACTTAGACATTTTTCCAATTCTTTGGAGAAGTTTAGTCAATAATCAAGTCACTGTTTTTCGGTATTACAAGAAATCTGTAAGAGGTTTTCTATTCCTGTCACGAAAAACGAAAGCAAGAACTACGTGTGCTCATTTCTGGAAGTGAAACTTGTTGAGACGAGTTGAGTCAGCATGTATCCCCTCCTTTAATTGTTACTTTTTCTCTGAATCTGCGCATGAGGGGCCCATGTTTCATCTATAGTTACTATTCAATTCAAATAAATAGCCGGTCAAGTGCAAGTTGGACTTGCGCAATTAGTGTTCAGTACGTTGATTGCTTTTAAAATAAAAATTTTCGTAACGGAAGTATAAAATGATCAGTAACTTTACAAAACACATTTCAAATGAGTTTTCAACAAAGTTTTTTTCCGATCTTTAGTGACAACTGATGACGTTGAAATTTTTTTTTTATATACCAGATAAATTATTATTGGCAATGCACTCGTGATAATTTTCATTCAATCTACACCCTGTAGAGTATTCTAGAATTTTTTCAAAATTTTTTGAACAATACTTTTCGAAATAAGGTGGGGGACAGCGATTTTTCGCACTTTTTTAAAAATAATACAAAGAGAATTATGCGCAAGTATAACATTATATATATTTTTGAACTCGTCTTTTTACAAGCTTTCATTTGACACTCCACTCGATGACCTGGTAAAAAAAATTTCACGTCCGATTTCACCCTCCAAAACTAACCCCTTAAGTCAGAATTTAACTTTTAAAACTACACGGCTCTAATTAGGTCAAATTTGCACTGTCTATGTCAAATAGTTTCAGAGAAAATCGGGTATGACAGACAGGCAGACAGGCAGACAGGCAGACAGGCAGACCGACATCGAAGTGATCTAATAAGTGTTCTGTACGGAACCCTAAAAATCTGATAAGCTGGCGACCAAAAACCACTTTGGTTTTTGGTCGCCGTTCAAACATCTTAGGATCCATCGTAATCCTGCCACCCAAAGTTGTGAATTTTATATCATTTATTTTTTATCCTTGATTGACTAGCCGTCTAAGCTATAATTTTATTTATTAGATTAAAATCAAGGAATCGTGAGATTAAAGCAAATTTAAAATAAAAAAAGGCTGATATAACCGGCATTTGACGTGATCTTCATTTATTTATTATACTTTAAATTATCAGTGACCCTATTTAATTAGAGCCTAAGTCAAAGTTAATTAAAAACCTTTTAAATAAATAAGAGCATCTCTCCCTGATATTGATTAGTTAATTATCATCGAGGAAATTTGCCAAAACTGTTTAAAAATAATAATTTTCATGTTAAAACCGCAAGCCAGGGTGGTCCTTTTAATTAATTAGCAAATTTGCGATAATAAAATATCGAGAGAATATATTAATTTTTGGCATTTAACTTGATACGTAGAAATTTAAATCAAGGGGATGTAAATAAGTTCAAATTTGAATAGATTATTGTAATAGACCCTTGTAATTTTAGTCCTATGGAGCATTTTACCGAAGCGAACTATACCTGTTGGGTCCGAGAGTTAATTTTTCGACGATCTTGCGGAAAAATTTCGCGTTCAATATCATTTACATAGCATAAATAAAGCTTCAAGTATTCGAGTATAGGCTCCTGAGAATTCCGACATTTCGCAACCGATTATTATCTTCACGATTCTGTATAAAGTACACCGATAATGTTTACTCGACGTATGTTTTCGTAATTATGTAGTCAATCATCGCTCCAGATGATGCTAACATAGTTAGCGAAACTGGCATGAAGTGTGAAAATAAAATGTTTGGTGTAATGGTGATTACTGTTGTGTGGCAACATTTTACTCTTGGATGACTGTCTATTAGGGTGACAAGCCAACATTTTTTTTTTTATTTTCATTGTTCCTGCCCCCGCAAAAGGTTTAATCCTATAAAAAAAATAAAGCCCCTAAATTTTTAGAAAAAGAAATACTAATATTTAGAGGTCGTATCCATCGACTAAAAATATATTTTTTCTTCTCAAACGTTTTTTCCCCTTCGACAGCCCCCTGTTAGGCTTCTGATTTGACTTTAAGGCTTATGAAGGTGCTTCCTTGTACATTTTTTGATGGTGAATCCGTTCCCAAGGGCCGTTTCTCCCTAAAATTCTTCAGTTCTCCACAATGCTCATGTTAAGTGCGCATTAAGGGTGAAAAATGCGTTTTTCTTTCAAAAAAGTTCCGCAAATATTAACGGGAAGCATTGTAGATCAAGTGTTATGATGCCAAATCATAGCTATTGCACAGATCTTTAAGAAATTGTCATGGCACATGAGTAATATTGGACAATGACAGCGAAAACGAAGCGTTTTTTTGGAAAAAAGTTTGACACACCTTAAAAAAACTCTACAGGAAGGCAACTTCAGAATAAAAGTTTCAGACAAGTTTTAGCATTTTTCCCTGGGAATTGAACGGGCCTATTAGATTTTGGGCTCAATGCTCTGTTGGGATTTTATGACTCCCGAAATTGGAAATTTAAATGGAAACTTAATACCTTTAATATATATTTGAATTCAGGGAGAATTTTACGTCCGAATAAACATTGAATTTTGATTAGGCCTGATTGGGCCTCATTGGAACTGCAATAAAATGCGGCACTTGAAAAGAATTACATCCGTGTTAAAAGCTAATAACTAAGTTAAAAAATCGAGTGACAAGCCAATATTTCGCATCTTTCTAGACGCATTTAGAAAACATAATAATTATAAGTGTTTAAGTAATCTATGCTTCCGTAATTAAAAATAGCGTGTAGAAATCATAAAAGCCGTAACGTGAACAAGGAAAAGATTACTGATTTTTGGTTGATGGAATCATGTTTGAAGGATTTTTCCGAGTGAGTTTCTGCAAATACCTTGCTGTCGAATAATCATTAAAGCGTATAATTGGCGAAACTGCTGCCATTGTATCTATGGAAACTGCAAAAATTTAGAGATATTTTGGACTACCTATCAGAGATAAAAGAAATATTATACCGAAGACTGAAAAAATATATTCGGAATATTTATCTCTTAAGAAATAGAAGAATGTTCATTCTATTTTTGTAATTGCGAAAAGAACTAATTTTATAGACAAATTATACCAACTGTTTGAAATTAATGATATATGCAATGAGAATAGTGCGCAATATTCTGTCTGTGCGAAAGCGAGCGAAAGTCGAAGAAACCTCAGTGGAATGAGTGAACGTTTCGTCAAAAACTTCATATAACGAAAGCAATTTCGAAGAGAAAGATGACAATTAAGAAATCGCGGAAATCTCGTTCGCCGCAAACTAGTCCATTTTATCCGTAAAATTCTCGCTGAATTCAAATATGTATTAAAAGTATTGAGTTTTCATTTAAATTATCAATTTTGGGACTCCTAGAGTACCAATAGAGCGTTGGTCCTAAAATCTAATAGGTCCATTCAATTCCCAGGAAAAAACGCTAAAACTTTTGTCGAAAACATTTTTTCTGAAGTTCCCTTCCTGTCGAGTTTTTTTAGGTGTATCAATCCTTTTTCCAACAAAGCGCTTCATTCTCGCTGTCTTTGCCTCATATTACTCGTTCGTGATGAAATTTCTCAAAGATTTATGTCATATCTATGATTTTGCATCACAAAACTTTATCTACAATGCTTCCCGTGAATGTTGCGGAACTTTTTTAAAAGAAAAACATATTTTTTCATCCTTAATGCGCACTTAACATGAGCACTGCGGAAAACTGAAGGATTTTAGGGGGAAACAGCCCTTGGAAGCAGATTCAGCATCAAAAAATGTACAAGGAAGCACCTTCATATTCCTTAAATTCAAATCAGATGTCTAACGGGGGGCTGTTGAAGGGGAAAAAACGATTGAGAGGAAAAAATAAATTTTCAATCGTTGGATGTGACCTCCAAATATTAATAATTTTTTCGGGGGTAGGACCAAAGAAGATAAAAAAAAATAAAAAATTTGGCTTGTCACCCTTGTTGGAGTCAAATTCAAATTTAGAGAATTAAGCCGATACATTTCCCTAAAATGATCGCTTAATCCTTGACGTCCGCATGTAATAAGTGACAATCAAAAGAAAATATACGACCAGAAATAGTAGTGATATTGGAAACGATGTACTCAGCAGTAACCAATAATTTCACTGTTCGTTTAGAAGAATACAGAGAACATAGTGAGTCATGTTTATAATATATTGTTTTTAGGGAATAATTTTCCGAGTACACTTTGATAAAGATTATTTTTATTTAGCAATTTATTTATTACTATAATATTTATTTTTTATGGGTGATCTTGTGGAAATAATATGATATAAAGAGATTGTACAGAGTCATTAAAAATTATTTGACCTCTTTTCTTAGCATTGCATTAAAACTAGAAATTCTGTACAGGGTGGTCCAAATTGGACACTTATAAAGGTAAACAGCTTTATCTAAACGAGATAGACGAAAACTGATGTCGTTGTCTGAGGCTCAATTTTTATGATAAATTCAATGGTGAAAACCGCATATCGATGTCTAGTACCGTTTCAGATATACAGGGTGTTTTTTAAAAATCTGCATTTTGGAAAAATTTTTGTAATTCTTTTCCTGTTGAAAATTTTTGATTTCTGTAAAAACATTCTCAAAGCACTTTTTCACGTGGATTTCAGGGTATCCCATTCAAAAATATGTTTTTTAAATGGGATATCCTGTATATTTTTCCTTATCCGAATAGAGCTTTAAATTACCATTCTAAAAATATAGCACACTTTATATTTTGCTTAAATCTACTTCAAAATATAAAGGTTTTCAGTTTTTACGCGAGTTTTAAATGCACATTTTGTGAAGTAGGCTTTGGACGGAGCGGCCATATGGTTTAATTCAATTGTTTACTCGTAGGTGTCAAATTTTACACAGGATCAGTTCTTGAATTGTCAACAAAATCGCAATGAAGTTTAAAGATTACGAAAAATGGGATACGATACAAACCGGAGAAAATTCGGAAGCGGCAAGTAATTTGTACCACGAACGGTATCCAGAGAGGCGTCAACCCTTCAAGGATATATTCGCTCGATTGCGACATAACCTAGTTAATAGTGGCCAGTTTGAAAAGAAACGACCCAAAAATTATGCATCAAACAGGGATAAAGAGTTAGAAGAAATAGTAGTTTTAAGAACTATCGAAAATAATCCCAACACTTCAACTTATGTAAGCAATGCAGGTATTTTTAACCGTTACAATTCTTATATGTGGGCATAAGAAAATCCTCATTTAGTTGTGGAGTAAAGAAATCATGGCAGATTTGGATTTAATGTGTGGGCAGGAATTTTTAGAGGCATGTGTAAATGAAACTGGTCTACATTTCGAACATCTCTTATAGAAAATTGTTTTGTTTTAGTTTGCTCTACTCGAAATAAATTGGTTTTATTTTCTACATACATAGTTTAAAGTACTATAGTATTTAGTAAATTTCATTGTAGTTATGACTCTTAGAGTTACTTCTGGGATTTTTTTTACAATTTGACTGCTATCGGTAAACAATTGATATTGCCGCTCCGTCCAAAGCCTACTTCACAAACTGTGCATTTAAAACTCGCGTAAAAATTGAAAACCTATATTTTGCAAGATTTAAGCAAAATATAAAGTGTGCTATATTTTTAGAATGGTAATTTAAAGCTCTATTCGGATTAGGAAAAATATATAGGGTATCCTATTTAAAAAATATAATTTTACGGTAATAACTATTAAAATATTAGTTGTAAAAAAATGTAACATACACTGTTGAAATCCACGTAAAAAAAATTTTCAATAGGAAAAGAATTAAAAACATTTTTCCAAAATGCAGATTTTTGAAAAACACCTTGTATATCTAAAACGGTACTAGATATCGATATGCGGTTTTTACCATTGAGTTTATCATAAAAATTGAGCTTCAGACATCGCATTAGTTTTCGTCTATTTCCTTTAGATAGAGGGGTTTGCCTTTAAAAGTGTCCAATTTGACCAGCCTATACATACAGAGCCAGCCAACCGATGTAATATCCCTGTATTTAAAGATTTTAAATAAAAAGAAACATAATATTGTACATCTAATTTTGTTCTACGTAAAGAAAAACTATATCAAATGGAACGATCTCAAATCCATAAAACGTATTTTTTTACATAATTACCTAAAGTTATTTAAATCAAAACCCAGAGTTCAGACATAAAAAAATAAATGAAAACCTTGTTCCAGAAAGAAAACATGAGGAAAATAAATTTCAACAAACTACAATGAGAAAACAAATCAAAGGATCTAGATACCTTACAGACAACTTATTCACAAAATGCCATGACTATATTACATCAAATATTGAACTAATTTGACCCCGTAAGATGAACGTGTTGTTTTTTTAGAGCAACACCAAAATATATAGAAATTTAAAATTCATGTCAAGCAAAAACATCATAAATTCTAATTTATGTATTGTCACATTTTTGTATTTTGTGAAATTAACAAACTTTCATGGTGGAAAATGACTACCTAGTGATATTTATGTAAAATTATTTAATCCAATCCATTTTAAATTTTATACAAGTGATATTAGTGTTTCTTCTGACTTATCTACAATTACGCCATAATGATTTGTTTGTTTGTTTCTGTTGGGCAGGGCGCATCGACAGCTAAGATCATTTAGCGCCCACTAGAGTTAGTTTGGTATAAATAGATTAGACTATGAAGTTGAATTCTTTTAAGTAATTGGTTATGTTTTCTTTAAGTGGGACAAAAGATTTTATGAGGATGGTGATGTTGGATGGGATGCCGTGGGTGTCTCTCAAGTTTTGATGTTAAATGAATTCGATTAGATGTAACACTGATAAGGGGGAGTCACATTTAGGACAGAGTGGAGGGAGATCTCTCTTTAAGAGATGTACATGCGTGGAGTAGGTGTGTCCCAATGCCAGTCTTCTCATTATTACATTATGTCTTCGGTTCAATTCTGTGGAGTTAAGGGGAGGAAATACACTGGTTTTGATGGACCATAATTTGTTGTTGGGATCTTCCAAGTCCCATTTGAGTTGGAAGAGAGAGCTGTGTAGGTGTTTTATGAAGATGTTAAAATCAGAGTAGTGATTCTCTCCCATGTTCATACTGCCCCTTTCTATGGCAAGTTTAGCATAATGATAATTGATGTTGATTTGAGAGGAACACAAAAAGAGAGGCATATGTATTTATGTAAGGTGGCACCTGATTTAAGTTACAACAAGAGTAAAGTCTCTAGGGTGTAATTTTTGGACGACTGTTTGACATTACACACAATATTTCATCTTATGAATTTCATATGTTTTACAAATATACACGATATCATATGGTTAATTAAAGATAGAGAGTTTGAAGAAAATGTTTAATTTCCGAGAAACGAGTGTAAAATTTTGAATATATTTTTTAATCAGTTAACCACTTGAAGGTCAATAAAAATTGACTCTATGTAAATGATATTGAACGTGAAATTTTCTCCGTAAGATCATCCGACTCTCCGACACAACAGGTACAGTTTGCTTTGGTGAAAAGCTACATAGAAACGAAATTTCCAAATATCTATTACCACCTATACTAAACTTATTTACCCTTGATTTAGATTTCTATGTATCAACTTAAATGGCAAAGATTAATATATTCTCTCCTGGATTGCGGTTTTAACATACAATCAGTAATAAGTGTCAAACGATGAGATGGTACATTATCGTACAACTTCCTCTTGCACGATATATATTATTAATATAATATGCAATAATGAACGCTTCATAACACCTAGATAATACATAGTATAGTCGAACGAATTCCTTGTACACTATACACTCCGAATCGTAAAAAACAAATCAAAATTTTTTTCACTTTAGACGTCTCCAAATGACTTTTTCTCGGATTTTCTACGCTTGAATGCGTCCATTCAGAGTTTTGCGCTTGATTTCTGGGTCATATTGAAAACGCTACGTCACATCGGCAGTTACAATGGAATACTTTAAATTTTTGTCCTTTTATGACTCTTATACAAGCCTTCACAATGTTGAATGCGAAGTGTAGTTTGTTCGAAGCCTCAACTGCGATGAATTGAAGTGAAAGATGTAACTTTCCATTGCATATTATATCCAATAGCTGGCACCACTGGCTATTTTGAGAAAGTTCTGTTTACTTTGAGACACACTGTATATATATATGTATATATATATATATATATATATATATATATATATATATATATATATGTATATATATATATATATATGTATATATATATATATATATATATATATATATATATATATATATATATATATATATATATATATATATATATATATATATATATATATATATATATATAGTTACTTTTTTTCATATCACACACTTTTTACCACGAGTATTTTTTGTTTTAGCCTAGCGGGTAAACTATTTTATTCTATACCATCTGAACTGAATATAAACTCCTGGACAAAATTAACGCAACAATCTGAAAATTAATTTATCTTTTTCTAATGTCAGTTTTAAAGTTTATCGAGTATTTGAATAGTAGGCTATGCATATTTTGTTTCGTTGTTCATGACAGAAATCAAAACACTTCGTTTAGATTTACAGTTTTAAAGAATTTTTTAGAAGATAAACAATTTTCTGTAATAATGCGATAGATTTTCTTTAAAAGTAAGCTTATAAATTGTTCCCTTTTTGAAAGTAATACGTTTTTGTGGTAGACTGTTTTATTTTTGACCCCGAAGAATTAGAAAAATGAATCGAACAAGGAATTTAACTGAACACGAGGTAGTGCTAGCCTCAGTTTTATTGGACGAGGGATATTGTCAGAGTTATGTTGCCAATTTGTTAGGCAAACACCGTTCCACAATAAGTCGTATGGTAAGACGCTTGAATGAAGTAGGAACTTATTCTAGAAGGCTAGGGCAAGGGCGAAAACGATGCACTAGCGACCTAGATGAACGTTTTATAAGACAATATGCTTTAAGAAACAGGACTGTCACTAGTTCTATAATAAGAAACGAACTTGAAGATGTTCACAATGTCACAATTTCTTCTAAAACAGTTAGAAGATGGTTAAATTAAACTGGATTAAACAGTAGGAGACCAGCCACTGCGCCCTTGCTTACTAGAGAGAACAGAGTTGCCAGGTTATGTTTTGCTCGAAATCACGAAAACTGGTCTGTGGATGATTGGAAACAAGTTTTCTTCACAGATGAAACTAGGGTTAGTCTAAAACATCCAGATGGTCGTGAGCGAGTATGAGGAAGACCAGGAGAGAGGTTTGCTCCTTGCAAAATCTCTGCAAGGATTTCATTCGGCGGTGGTTCTGTTATGTTCTGGGGTGGCATCTGCTTTGATGCTCGCACAGAGTTAGTTCCTGTCCGTACGAGATCCATGAATGCTGACTACTATCTTGAGAATATTGTAATAGAACATGTGATGCCTTTCGGGCATTTTGTGGGGCCCAATTTCCTGTTTAAGCAAGACAACGCTCTTCCTCACGTGGCTAGGGAGGTACTCGATTATCTTAATCAACTTGATATACCGATTATGCAATGGCCACCAAAAAGCCCGGATCTGAATCCGATATAGAACATATATGGGATCACCTTAAGAAAAATGTGTAACGTCATATACCTGCACCTAGAAACCTGAGGGAACTTGAAAATGCAGTTATCACAGAATAGGAGCAAATTCCTCAAGATTTTATCTAAAATTTAATTAGAAGCATGCCTAGGCGCATAAACGCTGTCATCCGAAGCAGAGGAGGCAACACACGCTACTACTGTCCCAGTTACACCATTAATTTTGCTACTAGTGCCCCAGTTTATTTTTTTCATTATTACATAATTTTAACGATTTCGTTATTAAGTCTTAAGAATAATTTTAATTCGAATCTTATAGAGAAATTTGGTAGCTAGTTCACATTTAAAGTATCCGACTAAGTTTTTTCTAACTTTTAGTGTAACCAATGTTCATAAAAAATTATTAAAATTAATTCATTATAGAGATTTGTATGATTTAATATATTGTTGCGTTAATTTTGTCCATGAGTGTAGTTAAATGGAAGTTTTGTAATGGTATTTAGTTAAACTGACCAAAATTTTGCGTGAAAAACACAAATAGGAGAAAACACTCTCGGAAATTAGGCATTTTCTAATCTCTGCGTGAACTTTTTATTTTAAAATTGATTAGAGCACGCCATCAATTTTTACCACGAACTTATTTAACATCCAGTAAATAACGCTTCTGTTACAGTAATGACGTAAGAACTTTTTTATTTATTTTTAATTAATTAAAAGTAATATTCTTTTATAATAATATCAAATTTAACTTTTCCACATTGCAAGGTTTTATATTTTTGTCCGAGTTTGAGAAAAGTTAACTTGACTTTATAATAAAACACACTTATCAGGATCCCATTTTAATGTATTTTTATAAAGCGACGGAAATGAAAAGTCTGTATCATGGATACAAGATGTAGAGTTATTTAAAACAATTTTTTATAAATAGTTAATTAAATTAAGACAATAAAGTTTTCCTTCTAATAAATTTAATAACAAAAAATATATCATCTATTATTTTTATGACTATTATTTTATGTTTTAAAGACTTTAGGTTTCGTTTCTAAGAAATCTAAAATAAGAAAATGTATTTTTATTTTTATATTGGTTCATTTTAACATACTCAATCTCTGTAAATGGGTTTTTTAATATAATAATAAGAATTCTACGGAGCCCTATTTTCTTTTTTATTTTATCTTATTTTTTTCAAGTTTGTTTTATATGAGTTGACCCAAATTTGTAGTTTTGTTAAGAAATATCCGAAGTTTTTATATCTTATTGACTTGTTTTAAAAATATATTTCCCCACATGGAAAAAACTTTTGTCGTTGTGTAAACAAATAACTTGATATAGGGATATCCGTATATTAATAAATTTAAAAAAATAATAAAAATTTCACCAATAACAGTCTTTTTCAATTAGGGTTTAAGATTTTTTAGTTATGTCTTACGATGTCCTTCCTGTAATTTTTAGATAAAATAACCGGCCAAGTGCAAGTCAGACTTGCGCAATAAGTGTTTCGTGCATTGATTGCTTTTAAAATAAAAAAAAAATGTTTCGAAGGTATAAAATAATCAATGACTTCACATAACACACCCCAAAGGAGTTTTCAACAAAGTTTTTTTTCCGATTTTTACTGAAAACTGATGACCTTAATTTTTTTTTATATATACCAGTTAAATTATTAAAGGTTACACACTAGTGATGATATTCGTTCAATCTACACCCTGGAGAATATTTCAGAATTTCTTCAAAATTTTTTGATCAGTACTTTTCGAGATAAGATAATTTTTTAAATATAACACAAAGAAAAGTTTGCGCAAGTATTACATTATATATATTTGTGAACTTGTATTTTTACAAGCTTTCATTTGACACTCTACTCGATGACCTGGTAAAAAAAAATTCACTTCCGATTTTACCCTCCAAAACTAACCCCTTAAGTCAAAATTTAACTTTCAAAACGAGACGGCTCTGATGAGGCCATCAACTTCTCTATTTGTGTAAAATTTCAACTTTCTATGTCTCAAATAGTTTCAGAGAAAATCGGGTGTGATAGATGGACAGACCGACAGACAGCTAAGCGGACAGACACCGAAGTGTGTGAAGTTATAAGTGTTCCGTACGGAACATTAAAAATATACTACTTTATGAAATATTTACAGGTTGTGCACCGCCTTGAAATCATATCCAATTGATATGAATTATTTCTATTTTTTCTCAATGAAAAAGTAGAAACACAAGAACAGGGCTGAAAATACAAAAAAATTTAAATTATTTTTTTTAATAGATACTGTATTATTACTGACCGCTTACGGCAGCGATTTGAAATTTTAATTTATATATATGAGGGCATGACGTTTCGCCTAAAAAATTTAAACAATTTTTTTTTTCTACACCCTAATAAAATAACTGACTATTTTCTTTCTTTTTTGTCGACGTTTCGCCTACGATATACATATATATTATAGGGATCTATTATATTCATATATATTAAAAGACAAAATTATATTATATATCAGTCCTCTAAGTATATATATATATATATATATATATATATATATATATATATATATATATATATATATATATATATATATATATATATATATATATATATATATATATTCTTCTTCCGTCTGCTCTCATCCAATCCTGGATGTAGGCCTTTTCTAAGTCTTTCTCTGTCCAGGGCCGTTCTGTTTCAATTTTTTCCTGCGATATTCTGGATGTCGTCTCGCCACCTTCTTTGAGGTCTTCCCCCACGTTCCTCTTACTCTCCCTTGGGCGCCGTACTGTAAGCTTGTAGGTCCATCTGTAGTTGTTCTCCCTCGTTACGTGGCCAGCCCATCTCCAGTCAATAGAGTCTGTAGGTGCTCTATTGTGCTGAATCTCTTTCAAAATCCAGTCTGTTCCGGAAGTTGATATAAATCCATCTTGTGCGTCAATCTACTAGTTATTATTTTTGTAAGTAACTTATATAAATGGGTCAGTAGACTAATTGGAAGAGAATTTTCTATTTTGGCTTTTTTCATATGATAACAACCTCAGCATTCTTCTATTTTTTCGGTATTTTGCCCAGTAATAGGCGCTTTTGTTCTCGCTTCCCGTTTGTAACATTTCTCTAGTAATATGATCTTCACCTGGGCTTCTATTGATTTTCATGTGCTGGAGAGCTGGTGTTAGTTCATGGTTATCGATGTTAGAAATTTCCTCTGAACCTACATTTTTTATTTTAGATCTGGTGTAATAATTGTCTTGGAATTTTGAGTTAATATATATATATATATATATATATATATATATATATATATATATATATATATATATATATATATATATATATATATATATATATATATATATATATATATATAAATATATATATACATATATATATATATATATATATATATATATATATATATATATATATATATATATATATATATATATATATATATATATATATATATATACATATATATATATATATATATATATATATATATATATATATATATATATACTTGATTGTTGTTAGTTTTATCATATTTTTTTAATGTCATTTATCATTTGAAGGTCTTCTGCAATTAAGTCCAGAAAACTCAGGATTGTTTTTTTTATTTGACTATAACGTCGGAAGAAAGCCGTTTTATATATTCTGTTAGTTCATGTTATCCGAGTTACATCACAATGTGACTGAAATTAAAACAATGGAAAACTCTATGACGTACTTGTAGAGTAATTACTATAAAAATGTAAAGTTATTACGTAGAATTACAAATAAATTAAATAAAATGTAGATTACAGTGTAAATAGTCTATTGGTTTGGCTCTTAATAAGAGAATTTCTTATTGAGGATGAGCTTTTTAGTGTTTCCGTACGGAATACTTATAAGATTACTTCGGTGTTTGTCCGTCTATCTGTCTGCCCGTCTGTTTGCCCGTCTATTACACCCGATTTCCTCTGAAACTATTTGACATGGAAAGTTGAAATTTGACACTGCTATAGGAATTGATGGCCCCATGAGAGCCGTGTAGTTTTAAAAGTTAAATTTTGACTGAAAGAGTTAGTTTTGGGGGGTAAAATCGGAAGTCAAACATATGAATAATGTAATACTTGCGCACACTTTTCTTTTTTAAAAAATGGCCAAAAATCGTTGCCCTTCCCCTTATCCAGAAATATTCTCCATAGGATGTAGATTAAACGAAAATTATCGCGTTTTAATAATTTATCTGGTATATAAAAAAAAAACAAAAATTTCAAGGTAATCAGTTTTCAACAAAGATCGGAAACAAACTTTGTTGAAAACTCATTTGGAGTGTGTTTTGTGAAGTCATGATCATTTTATACCTCCGAAACAAAAATTTTATTTTAAAAGCAATCAACGTACCGAACACTAATTGCACAAATCCGACTTGCACTTGGCCGTTTTTTTTAATAAACGCAATTTTTCTACGAACATTTTTTTATCGCACGTGTTGGATTTGTATTAAAGAAGCAATTTCTTTCTAGACATTTCTCGATGCATGGGTAAAAATTGCTTTTCTTTTTCTTAGTATCTGCAGCAGATAAACCTGCATAATCAAACAGCTATATTGTCCTACGGGAAAAAGTATATTTCTCGATCTAAAATTGCTTTTTGTAAAGGTTTTCTTTTTTATTTTAGCTTCTTCTTATCCCACGCTTTATTTGTTTTGACACTTCATTCAAGAATTAATATGAATTATTAGAAGTACCAGTTTCTTCCAAAATTATTTAACCAGTATTATCTTTTACTAATTATCTATTCAATTAAATTGGCAGATTTATATTAAATAAATAGGCATTTAAACTGAGTTAAAAAAAGTAATTTTAAAAATTCAAACTCGACATATATCATGATTTAAAATTTTATACAATATTCTAAATAAAGGTTAATTTAATTTAGGATTGGTTGGTACAACTTTTAATTGTTAATTCTTGCTTTTAGCCATTTCAATCATTTAAGTATGAAATTAACAATTAATAGTTACAAAGATTCATATATTATTTTTAAGAGTTTTCAAGAATTTATAATTTCACAATATACGATGCAAATATTGTTAGTCGCTAGTAATTAGAAGGTAAGTGTGACTTTAATAAAATCGTTATTTCAGTTATTCGGGAAGTGGTATATCAGAACAAGTAAGGAAGTTTTAGGACGACACCGCAGGTGCAGTTCTAAAAAGAGCCGTGCTGCTAAAATGTTATAAAATAGTGTGTCCGTTCCTTTCTTTAAATTAATATAAAAAATCATACTACATTTGTACAAAAGATACGGAATATCGACAAAATCTCTCATTACCTTGGTAACACCATTGATTCAATTAACTATGTTAATTCATATTTTGTTTATATAGGCTCTTTTTACGTCATTACATGCTAAAATCGTTTGTATAATTTTATTTTTCGTACTAGTGTGAAAAATGTTATTTTTGGCTAAAACAATTCTTCTATACCAGGGGTGCTCAAACGGTCGATCGCGATCGACAAGTTGATCGCGAGTGCTTTTTGAGTCGATCTCGAGAAAAAATTCCGATATAGAACTATTCACAGACTTTGTTTTAGGTAACTAAAACAAAATGTAATGAATAAACTACTAAAATTTATTCGATCCACAATTAGGCCAGAATAACCCCCTCATCACTTTCTTTTATCGTAATAACCCCCTGCTAGCGGCAAAAGGCGGCTTTATCAAAGGAACGCGCGGTACTTGTCAAAGAAAAGCCGCGTTTTTGATTCCCACCGATTTTTCTAGAAACTTCGGGCAGCGTGTTTGACGGAAACATTCGAGACTTCATTCGCGCCGATATAAATGTTGCGCCTGCAGGAATAGGAGTCAGTCTGAGTTGTAACTTGAAGGCGATACATCGATACAAAGTTTATTAATAAATAGTCCAAAATGAGTGCGGCGAAGAAAAGTAAAACTTATCATTTTAATAACTATTGGGAGGAAGAATATTTCTTTTGTATGGTAAAGGATAAGTGCATTTGTCTCATTTGCCGTGCGTCAGTTGCAATACTTAAGCGTGGGAACTTAGAGAGGCATCATAAATGGTTAATAAAAACTATGAAAAGGATTTTCCGTCACAGAGTGAATTAAGAAAACGAAAAGTACGTGATTTGATAACTTGTTTGAAAAAAGAACAAACCATGTTCACAAGACCAGCCAAACCATCAAAAGCTGCAACGATCGCGTCATTTAAAATATCTCATATATTGGCGAAACACAAGAAACCATTTGATGGTGGATTGGTTCTGAAGGAAGCATTTATTGAAGCGGGTGAGACTTTATTTGGAGATTTTAAAAATAAAACAGAGATTATGTCTGCTACTAGAGAACTTCAGTTATCTCGTCCGACTGTCACAAGGTGTGTTGAAGTCATGAGTCAGGACATGGCAGATAAACTAAAACATGGAATGTACATACTTTTCTTTACAGTTCGACGAATCCACCGATATGACAGTCACTGCCCAGCTGTGTATTTTTATTCGAATGGTATTCAATGACATGTAGGCTAAGGAAGAGTTTTGACGATGATTCCTCTGAAAGGAAAGACCCGTGGCGAAGATATATATGACGTTTTCTTCAATTTTGTAACAAACTACAAGCTACCAATATATAAACTAGTGTGCATTACAACCGATGGAGCACCAGCAATGACTGGAAAGAAAAACGGTTTTGTGGCATTGTGTCGAGCTAATGATGATTTCCCTTCGTTTTTCTCTCTTCCATTGCATTATACATCAACAAGTTTTGTATTCAAAAGTTCTAAACATGGAGGAGATTATGGGCATTGCAATAAAAATTGTGAATTCTATCCGTGCACGTAGCTTGCAACGACGGCTCTTTAAATTACAGTTGGAAGATAGTGAGTCAGCTGAACACACTGATTTAGTTCTTCACACGGACGTCAGGTGGTTGAGTCGCGGAAAATTCCTAGAAAGGTTTCAAGAATTATTGCCCGAAATAACAGCTTTTCTGGACGAAAGAGGTGATGACACTCAGATGCTGAAAAACGGAAAATGGCCGACTGATTTGGCGTTTTTGACAGACATCACAATGCATTTAAACACCATTAATTTGGAGCTTCAAGGTAAAGAAAAAACTATTATTGATGATGATTAGCGCAATAAACGCATTCAAAAGTAAATTGCAACTTATGATAGATCAACCGAAAAGAAAGGATCTGAAAATTTTTCCGTCTTTGAAAGCAAGGATTCCTCAGTTGAATTATGATATTTATGAGGCAGAATTATCAAATATTTTGGGCCAATTCAAAATACGTTTTTATGATTTCAGTAAATTGACAAATATCGCATCATTTATGAGTTATCCTTTTACGTGTAAAAACATTGAGGAATTAGCTACTGAAATAGCAAGTCAGTTTAACATGGACTCATGTTCTGTTGAAAATGAGTTAGTGCAGATTTTATCAGATATACATCTCAAAGCCACAGCATCTGATACAAAATTCTGGTGTTTTATATCTGAAGATAAATATCCGAATCTAAGGCAAATCGCCCTTCAACTGACGGCAATGTTTGGGTCAACTTACTTGTGCGAGTCTGTATTTTCTGAAATGAAGATAATTAAGTCAAAATATCGCAATCGACTAACTGACGAACATATGTCATCATGCTTGCGATTAGCACTCGGTAATTACGTACCATCTTATGAAAAGTATGCTGAGGATATGCAGTGCCACGCTTCAACATCCAAAGTCACTCTTTAGTTAAGTTTAGACACTAGAACTCGTTTCTTTTGTAAGAACCAATAAACTCGCAATTTTGAATAATTATGAGTTTTTTCATTGACATTTTAGAGCAGACCTACACTTACCTTGACTAAAAAAATGCATATTGTGCGGAAAACTAATATCTATGCCACGATACACCCTACCTAGGCGACAATCCTGCATCACACTACTCGCAGCCTCTCAGAGTCGATCGATCGTAGTCTAACAATATTGAGGTAGATCGCCAGCAGTTTAAGTTTGAGCACCCCTGTTCTATACCATATAAGAAATATACTTTTGCTACAAATTAGTTTGCCAATAAAAAGATTTGTATTCTGGGCTTAATCAACTTTCTTAACCCCTTTGTAGGTTGAAGGTCTAAACCTTATTTACAGAGATTTTAGTACCAGTTCAAAATTTAGTCGAATTATTTAAAAAAGTCGAGTTTTTATTTTTCTGGGAGTGCAATATTCGGTACGGACGTAGGCGACCCTCTCGCTTGTGCATGTGGTTCGTGCCTTTTTTCAGTGTTCTATAGACAAAGGGGACCTACAGTTTAATGCCGGTTCCGAACTGCCAAATTGAGAGGGCTTTAGTAGGCATGATACTACGGGTGGGTTGCCATTACCTTCCCAAGAAGTGTTGTCATTAACTTTTTATATTTTTTGTGACGAAAAAAAAAAACTATTGTATAACGTTAACGGTAAAATAAATAAAAAAAAACTACAAAAATTCTAATCTCTATTAAAATAACACATTACCAACACTGTTTTATCTTTAAAGTTATGTTGTAATAGCACGAAAAAGGTAACCAAAAATGCATAAAATAATATAACAAATAATGTAAAATTGCAAGGTAACGTATTATCCGAACTAGTTGCAGAAACCATGCATTTTTTTTAGCAAAATAATCCATACAAATCTGGGGCGTAGTCAAAAGGTGGGTAGGGAGAAATATGCCCTTAAATTTAAAATTAATGTATGCTGTCCTACTAAAAAATTTAGGCTATCGATAAGTTTAAGATTTTAGTATCAGGTTTGGCATAGGACTAATTTTAAACTTCCGATTAGGTTTAGTGAACAAGGGAATTCGAGGTAGAGACATGCGGTTTTAAATTTAAATTCTGAACAACTTCGGCAAGTAACTACAATATCTCCATGATATAAAAAGGCTTTATCCTATCGAGGCGGAGAGGTCAACGATAAAAAAAATAAAAAGATCTCTTTAGTGAATCTGGTTGTTAATATTCAGAATGTTAAAGTTTTTTTTTTATAATTTCAAAAAACTGTAATATTTTTTAAATTTAAGTACTTTTTTCGTGAAGTTAAAAAAATAATATGTCCTAAAATATATAAGGGGTTAAATGGCTAGGAGGGAGTGTTATATGGGTTATTTTTAATAAACCGGATTATATGTCTCTTTCAAGTTAGTTTAGGTCTTGAAATCGTTTCAATGTACACAGTAAAAAGTTCATAACCCAAAAGAGTATTATTTAAAAAAAAAGAGACCTTCTTCATCTTTCAGTCAAATTTACAAAAACAAAATTAACAACAAAGTTGCAGGTACAAGTTGAAGTGATGAAGCGTATGTCTAATGCGTATTTAAAAAAAATTAATGCATACCTTAAAAATTGAAAGGTAGCCGAGATTTTGAGTAGCATAATGGGACTCCGTCCCACCGTGCATCTTATCAGAGGCATACTAGGCACAATGAGCTTTAAAAATGTGG
Organism: Pachyrhynchus sulphureomaculatus; assembly: GCA_019049505.1. Classification (NCBI taxonomy): domain Eukaryota; kingdom Metazoa; phylum Arthropoda; class Insecta; order Coleoptera; family Curculionidae; genus Pachyrhynchus; species Pachyrhynchus sulphureomaculatus. The sequence goes on from CM032446.1 coordinate 184,512,205, forward strand.
CTAGGGGTAGTTTTTACGACCCTCTAGAGGTAGACTTTAGTCTTGTGTTGGCAGTTAGAACGAATTAACTCTGTATTTGTTCATCCTGCCTGAGACTACGAAAACCTGTATTGAAAATTAATTTATTTTAATACTTTCAGTTATTTATGGTAAGAGTAATTAGTTAATTCGTATATATCATGTTATATCTCTTTTTCAGTATCCTTGGAGTTGGTTTTTTCCTTTATTACTTTCAGTTTTATCAGAAATGTAAACGGAAATATTAGGTTTCAATTTTAAATATCTATAAAAATAAACTTTTTTCTGATTAATGACTTATCGTAAAGTACCAATCACTTAAAATATCGACTGGTAGTTTTAGCTATGCTTCTGTATAAGTACTGGCTGAATCATATTACCGATTTTTTTTTGGTAAAACTTTGTTCGGCGGGCTTTTCAGAAAAAGGTTTTTTTTTTGGAATAGGCTTAAAATAGTCTAATTGTGAAAGAGAAAATATTGGGGGACGCCGTTTTTACACGTTTTTTTTTGCATATAAACATTGATACGTAAACGTACGAAAGTCTATTATGCTATGGACAATCACTGATCGAAACTGCTTGGAAGAACTCAGTTCGTTTATGCTACATTTACAGTCATAGCAAAATTCCAAGCAATAAGGAACTTTGCTGCGAAATTTTCTTTGCGGAAAACAACACGAAAAGAACAAATCAAAAGGTTTTTTTTTTTGGAATAGGCCTAAAAAGGCGGTATTTGCTAACCTGAACTAACCTTGATCTCCAGTCACTAATATAGCACGTATATCAATTTTTCATATTAAGGCAGAACATTTTTTTTTTTCATAATTTAAGGTATTTTGTATTTGCTGATTACACAGCAGCACAAAGAAATTTTTATTGTTAATTTACTTTGATGATAATAGCTCTAGATTAGGTTTTTTGGATCGCTGATCACGAATCAAGGTCCGTTTTTATCCATCACATCTGGATTTTGCATAAAGTAGCCATAAAATTGGTCAAAACGAGATTTTCATCGTTTTAAAGGGCATGGTTCCGGAATGATCAAATTCGCCATATATCCGCCACTTTTGGGGTCTGCAGGTATTACTTTAATGTCCCAAATAGGTTTTGACAGCGACCATATGTTCTGCAGCTGTCAAGAGCCAAAATGCCTTGACAAAGAGATTCTATATTGCTAATGTAACCATGCTGCCTGATGCTATTGGCGATTTTAATCAAGATGAGAGAATGTAATATATCATTTAATAGCTGTCAAGGTTACTTTGGCAGCTGTCAAGTTTCCTTTAAGAACTGTGAAGTTTTTTTTAACAGCCGTCAAATGTCGAATGAAATTGTCAAAACAATGCGAATATTCTATTCGTGTTACTATAATGGTTGGATTGGTTATTGTAAGGAGCCTGACATAATATGTCAATTGACAGCACTTAAGTGCACTTCAACAGCTATCAAATGATGGACAAAGGTTGCAAACCCGTGAGAACTTTCTAAATTGTTGACAAGAACACTATGCATTATGCCCTTATCGGCGCTGTTCTAGTCCTGATATCCACGCAAGCTAATTGGCAGCTATGAGTGTAATTTGACAGTTGCCAAATCGCATGATGATAGGGCTACTCTATTCCCTTGAAATCTCTGTATACTATATGATCTTGGTGGCTCTGGTAACGGTCCTAACATATAAAATATTATTTGACAGTTCTCAAGTGTACCTTGACAACTAGCCCTGCTGAACAGAACTGTCAAGACCATGAGAATATTCTAATAATTTAGATATTTGCGAAAGATACTACGCCCTATGCTTTTCTCGATTTTGTTCCAGTGCTGATATCCACGCAAGATAATTGGCAGCTGCGAGTGTAATTTGACAGCTGTCAAATGGCAAATGAAACTGTCAAGTCAGGGTGAATACTCCATATCGCCGAAAGGGTCAACATTCCTTATAGTCTTGCCCTCTCTGTGACGGCTTTCAAAGTAAACTTCACCCTTGTCAAAGGAAACCTGACAATGTAAGCATGACTGCTCTTAAATGATATTTTGCATTTTCTCATACTGATCAGAATCGCCAATAGCATCAGGTAGTATGGTTGCATAAGCACTATAGAATCTCTTCGTCAAGGCATTTTGACACTTGACAGCTGCAGAATCTATTAGTTGAAGTAATATCTGCAGACACCAAAAGTTGCAGGATGACGAATTTGATCATTCCGGAATACCATGCCCTTTAAAATGATGAAAATCTCATTTTGAGCTCATTTTTACCAATTTTATGGCTATTTTATGCAAAATCCAAGTGTGATTGATGAAAACGAACCTCGAATTCGTGATCAGCGACACAAAAAACATAAGTTAGATCTATTGCAGTCAAAGTAAATTGACAAAATTTTTTTTGTGGTCCTGTGTTATTTCATTGAGGTTAGTTTCAGTTAGTACAGGTTAACAAAAACGGTTACCTCCCGATTTTTTCTCATAAATTTTTAAAATTTAGGCTATTTAAAAAAAATATCTTCCTTTTTCTGAAAAACCCGCGTACCGAAATTTTACCAAAAAAAATGACAATAAACAATTTTGTGATAAGATTAGATTATAAATGAAAAAAATTTAATAAGTTTTTGAAAAGATTAGGCTGACCTCTACATTTCACCCATTAGTGTGAACGGAGCCTATTCTTCCGAAAACAACTGACAGTTTCGATCAGTGGTTATCAATAGTTAGTAGTATGGTTAATTTTTATTTACCAAAAAAAAGATGCAAAAACGGCTTCCCCCCGATATTTTCTCGTAAGTCTTTCAAAATTAGACCATTTTAAGCACATTCCAAAAAAAAACAACCTCTTTCTGAAAACCCCGCGTAACGAAGTTTTACCTTTTTTTGTTTGTAAAACTGAAATAAATCAAATTTTTTTTTATATTTACACAATTTAACTGACAGATTTAATATTAGCTTATTTATGTTCCTTCAAATTTCTTTTTTTCCTTATTGATCAGTAGAAAAGTGATACAATTAACTACTTTAGTTTTGATGTGTGGGCATCCAGGGTATTAAACACTAAGTTTGCAAAATTCTTAATTTTACGACAGAAGTTAAATTTCCAATATATGCAAAAACACATAACAACCTCCATCCCGACAACATATAGAAATGAGATCGCCTGGGTTATACAATGGTGTTGCCCAGGACCCAAATTAAAAGGTTTAATAATTTGAAAAGGTTAATATCTCCTGTCTCTTTGACTTTTCTACGAGACATACTGGCTAAAATTAATTATAATAGTGGGATCTGTAACCTGAAAAAAAATATTTTAGAAATTATTCAATTATTTATACAGAGAATTACATAATATGAATATTTTAAAATTTATTAAAATTTTTTTTAATTGTGTTAGTTAACTGACTGACCTGAAAATGAAACTAAATAATTTACATAAAACTCTGATTATTTCAGTAATTTACATGAAAATATTTTTTTAGTATGTCCTTGGGAAGGAATTCGTTCGTTATTTTCCTTGCCGTTGATATTTCCGGTAGATAAATTTCCATAATAGAGAGTATTTTTAGAAAGCTAAATTTATTTTTCAACATCGATATGAAATTTTATTAAACCTCTTGTTATTTTCTTCAAGTTCTTTCAAAAAAAGTATGTTTTAAAGAAACCCTTTGGGTTGGTAAATTCACTGTCAGTTTAATGAATTTTTTTTTATCATTATAAAAGCGTATACAGTTTTACCTTATATATATAAATATAAGTATGTATATATATATATATATATATATATATATATATATATATATATATATATATATATATATGTATATATATATATATATATATATATATATATATATATATATATATATATATACATTGGGTCTGGCAAAAAGTTTGTAGCGTTTTCCCGATAGATGGCGTCAGTTGCAAATAACTCAAGAAACACAGATCGCAGCGACACCACTAAACGCTATATATATATATATATATATATATATATATATATATATATATATATGGGTACATATGTATATATATATATATATATATATATATATATATATATATATATATATATATATATATATATATATATATGTATGTATATATTGGGTCTGGGAAAAAGTTTGTAGCGTTTTTCCCGATAGATGGCGTCAATTGCAAATAACTCAAGAAGCACAGATCCCAGCGACACCACTTAACGCTCATTGGAAAGGTGACACTTCGAGCGTTACTTTGAGTGTAAAACAGAAATTGGTGCAGTGGTTGGAAAGTTGTTTGTGTTTGAAAATGGAGAAAAGTAATGACAAATTGTGCTATATTTTGCAATATTATTACGCCAAAGAGTAGAACGCTGCGCAGGCTTGTGAAAAAAATTGTGTTGTGTACAGTGAAGGTACTTTATCAAAATCTGCTGCGCGGAAATGGTTCGCTCGCTTTCGTTCTGGTAATTTTGATGTGAAAGATAAGTCACGCTCTAGTCGTCCAATCACTGAAAAAGCTGATGAAATTCTTGAAAAAGTCCAGCAAGATAAGCATATCAGCAGTGTCGATATTGGTATGGAGCTAAGTATTGACCACAACACGGTTTTGAACCATTTACACAAAGCTGGCTATAAAAAGAAGCTCGATGTATGAGTTGAGCGAGAAAAACATGATAGGCCGAATTAACATCTGCGATGTGCTATTGAAACGCAATGAAATCGAGCCATAACCGGTAATGAAAAATGGAACACGTATGACAATCGGAAGCGTAAAAGATCGTGGACAAAGGATGGTTAGCCGTCACAAGCGTTCGCGAAGCCAGGATTGAGGCCGAAAAAGGTGATGCTGTGTGTGTGGTGGGACTAGAAGGGAATCGTCCACCATGAGCTACTTCCAGATGATCAGGCGATTGATTCTCAACTCTACTGTGGACAACTAGAGAGATTACGCCAGGCAATTGAAAGAAAACGGCCCGAGTTGATTAATAGGAAAGGTGTTGTCTTCCATCATGACAACGCCCGACCACACACTTCTTTGATGACCCGTCAAAAATTGCGAGAGCTTGGTTGAGAAGTTTTGATGCATTCACCGTATAGTCGAGACATAGCACCCTCTGACTATCATTTGTTCCGATCTCTGCAGAAATCTCTCAATGGAATTAAGCTGCTTTCAAAAGAAGCCTGTGAAAACCACTTGATTCAGTCTTTCAATCAGAAACCACAGAAGTTCTTCACCGATGGCATCATGGCTCTACCAGAAAAATGGCGAAACATTGTCAATAATAATGGAGCATATTTGGTTTAAATAAATTCATTTTCGTACTATAAGAAAACTAGTTGAATTTTACTAAAAAAACGCCACGAACTTTTTCCCAGACGACGTTTCGCCAAATGATCTTGCTGCTGCTGCCGCTTAGTTAGCTTTCACTGACTTGTGTCTAAGATTTTAGAGGGCACTTTTTTCGATTATCGCCCGCTGTTTGTCGAATGATACCCCTCTCCATAAGTTGTTTGGCCTTTTGCAGCCGTATACCCTGCCCCTCGTCCCTTGAAGCTGGCTACGCCACTACATCGAATTGCATTAATGTCCAAAGGCCATTACATTGCAGCGTCTATTTTTGATGGTTTTTCTTTTTCTACATCATGCTACGGGATGTTTACCAGAATATTACAAACGTTTGGTAATAATATAGTTACCTCGATTTCATTAGATTTTCAGAAAAATCTTCCTACCTGAAAGGACCCGTTTTTTTTACCTTGAGTGTTTTTTTGTTTGTTTTCTAATATTAATAATACTAAGTAATAGGGCCTAATATTTTCTGTTTGTAGTTCACTATAAAGTCGGTACATCTGTGTGGTTATAATTTTAAGCTCTTTGTTTCTGGATTATTTCTCAATGGTACTGTAGGATATACCCGCCCGCATATCCAGCACGATGACTTTTCGGCAGGTCAGCGACAGCACGGGTTTAGTTTTCGATAAAGAGCGTCGAGTGATAGTTACTTTAATTCTGTTCATATAATTTTTTTTTTTTTAATAGTACATCCCAATATCGAAAATTTCTTTGTCTTCTTGGGTTAGAAAGCTCTCCTATGGGTATTTTTTTTTTACTATTTGTTTTGACTCACTCTGTAAACAAGATCGTTTTTTACAGAAAGCGTGCCGATGCTAATTTGCAGTATCGCATTCCTCCCAAACACCTTTGACCACGTGCTGCAGAGTTGATAACGAAAAATTATTTGAAAAGTTGGAGATCTTTTTATAGGTGGTACAATGTTTCTTTTTTGTTTTCATGGTTTTACTGCTGTTTTCTTAACAATTTTTACCACCAGCTCCCCTTCTGGCTACAGTTTTCTCTATCGAGAGTTGAAAAACTTTATTTTTTGCTACCAGTTCCTTGGCCTTTCCAATTTTCTCCTGTTTTTTCGATCTGTTTGTCAACCCTTTTTGGAAGCCGAATTTCCTCCTTCAGACTTCATCCCACCGGCCAACATTGAAGAAAGATTTTTTTTGGACCAGACATATTTTATGAATCCGAAACTCTTTTTTTAGTAAAACACAAACGTTTGTTTAATTGTATCTAAGTATAGAATCTTTTAATTCCAAGTCTAAGTTTTCATATTTTAATATATTTTTAGTACTATACGGGATTAAAAGTCAAATAGGTAAATATGTAGAAATAAATTTATTTTATTTTATCCTAATTTTTTTGTTTTATTGCCTATTTTTATAGGACTTAGCATTTCCTATTTCTATAAATAAAAACAGGTGGTGCCCGACATAAATAAAAAAAGGCATATTTTGTAGCGTCTTTGTTGTTAGAACTCGTTCTCTACGAGCGGCCGTTTAAGATAGGCCAGCTTCTGTAAAAAGAAGCTGCCACAACGTATAAATGCTAAAATGACAATTTTAAAAATATTTCTGTTAGGGGCTTGCGTGCTTGTTCCGGAATCAGTTCTAAACGCTTAAAAAGATTTTTGCGAAATTTAGCACAGAGCCACAGTAGATGCCGGAATAACATAAGTTCCTTTGGAATTATACAAGGTGATTCGAGAAAATTAAATTTATTTTTCTTGTTAGAATAGGGTAAGAATTTGGATTATATGTATAAACACTAGCCGGGCCCGCGGCTCCGCTCGCGTGGACTTGATTCACCACTATCATCACTGCTTATTCTTTAATTTACCAAACGTAATAAAATATCTCCCATTATTTCCCCTTATCTGTCAATAGTTCTCCTTATCTCCCATTATTTCTCCTTATCTCCCATTATCTCACCTTATCTTCCATTATCTAGGCTTATCTCGACTTATCTCTCAATATTTCTCCTTATCTCCCATTATTTCTCCTTATCTCCCATTATCTCACCATAACTCCCCATTATCTAGACTTATCTTTGCTTATCTCCCATTATTTCTCCTTATCTCCCATTATTTATATTTATCTCCCATTATCTCACCTTATCTCCCATTATTGAGCCTTATTTCGACTTATCTCCCATTATTTCTCCTTATCTCCCTTTATCTGGGCTTATATCGAATTATATAGAACATATGTTTAAATTTATAAAAACACGCAAATCAGATAAGTGTCAGTCAGACAGACAGACAGAAAGACGTTGCATTTTATATATATTCTAGATAGAAGATTATAGATAACCTGGCCAGAGAACAAATGTATGAATTAAAAAAAAAAACACGTAAATCGGATAAGGGGTTCTCCAGTGATAAGCGCACTAACGGACAGACAGACAGACAGACAGAGAAACGTTGCATTTTATATATATTATAGATATTCTTTGCTACATGATATTGTTCCATATTTAATGGTTTAGCATGTTTAAAAAAAAAGCACGTAAATCGGATAAGTGGTTCTCCAATGATAAGCGCACAAACGGACAAACAGACAGACATACGTTACATTTTATACATATTATAGATGTAATAAAATATATATCTATAACCTGGTCAGAGAACATATGTACGAATTTAAAAAATCACGTAAATTGGATAAGTGGATCTCGAGGGATAAGCGCACTAATGGACAGACAGACAGACAGAGAGTCGTTGCATTTTATATATATTATAGATATAGATTATTATTATTATTATGTAACCTGGCCAAAGAATATATGTATGAATTTAAAAAAAAGACACATAAATCGGATAAGTGGTTTTCGCGTGATAAACGCACTAATGGACAGACAGACAGACAGAGAGACATCGCATTTTATATATACTATAGATTATAGATTATATATATTCTCTGCTACATAATATTGTTCCATATTTAATGGTTTAGGCGGTGTATTGCAAGGCAACGCGCTAGCGGCAAACTTTTTTCTGACATCATTCACTATTTTACGTCACTACTCATTCCTTATGCTACCTATCGTAATAAAATATAGCCTATAAGCTGGCCAGAGAACATATGTATGTTTTAAAAAAAAGTACGTAAATCGGATAAGTGGTTCTCCAGTGATAAGCGCACTAACGGACAGACAGACAGACAGACAGACAGAGAGACGTTGCATTTTATATATATTATAGATATCTTCTTCTTCTTCTTCTCAACCTAAGTCTGTTCACTCCTGGACGTAGGTCTTTTCTAATCTCTTCCATGCTCCTACTCTTATATCATCGACGCATCGTTTCTAGGGACGTCCAATGCTTCTTCCTGTTTCTCTGGGTCTCCATTCCGTGATCCTATACACCCATCTGTCACATGACCTGCCCGTCGCCACTTCATCTTTGCCGTCTCGAGAGTTATGTCAGTGACTTTGGTTCGTCTCCTTTTTCGGTTTATTGGTATACTTTTTAAGATATATCCTAGTTTCCCAAAAGCTGCCCATGCCAACCTTATTCGCCTGGTAATTTCTGCATGCTGGTTTTCCTTTTCGATCGTAAAAACTGTGACATAAGTAGATATACTTGTCGACGCGTTCTATGGAGTTATTTTCTATCTGTATGTTGGTATCTTCAGGGCTCATAAATTTAGTTTTTTAAAATTTATTTTAAGATCTACCATTGCAGAGACCATATTCAGCTGGTACATTTCCTGTAGCTTATTGGTGTTATTAGTTATCACTACTATGTCGTCTGCAAACCTAAGGTGACTCGGTCTACTGTCGATGTTAATACCTTTCGCATCTCAAGCTGAAGACGTCTTCAAGGGCCATCGTAAATAATATAGGTGAGATAATATCTCCTTGTCGCACTCCTCTTTTTGATGGTATATTGTTAGTGATAGTTGTTTCGTTAATTTTAATATGTATAGGTGCTTCTTTATAGATTTTTTTTATATTTTAATATATCTGGAATCTATTCTTACATTCGCTAGGGATTTTAGAACTGACCAGGTTTTAACAGTATCAAATGCCTTAAGAAAATCAATGAAGGCCAAATGTATAGGTACCTTATATTCTGTACATTTTTCTATTACAGTACGTATTGTGTAGAGGTGGTCGATCGTGCTAAATCTCTTTCTGAACCCCGCTTCTTCCACAGGTTGATAGAAATCTAGTTTTGCTGTTAGGCGATTGGTTAAGCATAAACATATAAAGGAATTAAATCTGTCATTATTTTTAAGCAGGCAATACCACGACACAAGAGGGAAATATAGCGAAGCTATACATATGTGGGTGTATATACGTTCGTTAATAAATGGCGAACGATTGGCTAAATTTTCATCCAGTTATTTTTATGTATAGGAAAGTTTCCGTGGAAGGTTTTAGTCCGCTTAGATTTCACGTAGAAATATTTACGTGTAATATGATTTTATAAAGGGTTGTCGAGAAAGTATTGAGTTTTTTCTCCGTTAAATAGCTTTAGTGTCATATATCTCAGGTAATATAAGTCGCATCGGGTCATAGTCAGCATCAGCCTCTCATGTTTCCTCAGAGAGCGTTCTTTACGAGTGGCGGTCGACGGATTTCCTTCTAACACTTTCACTATCAACGCCGGTGTGCCCCAAGGCTCCATATTGTCTCCTACTCTCTCATTTACATTAACGATCTGCTGGAAAAGACCGGGAATCCAATCTACAGCTTTGCAGATGAGAGTACGCTTATCTCTTCATTCACTTTGAACGTTCGGGCATCGGCTACTCAGGCAAATATCCGCAGGAGGTCGTTCAATTTAACAAAGACCTGGAAGAAATCTTTTTGTGGGGTGACAGTAACCAAGTGGAATTTAACGCTACAAAAACCCAGGCGGTAATTTTTTCTAAAAAAGTTAACGTTGCTGAACCCGACATAGTCATGTCGGGGCACTTCATTCTCCTAGCATCGCCACTCAATTTGTTGGGCGTTAATTTGGGAGCAAATACGTCCTGGCATGAACACATTGCAGGCATAGCAAGGAGAGCTTCTCAAAAGTTGGGAATATTATTTCGAACCAGAAAGTTTTACACTCCACAATAACTGTTAATTCTTAACAAACCTCAAATTCGACCAACTATGGAATACTGTTTCCATGTTTGGGGCTCTGCTCCCAAACACACACTGCATTTGTTGGATTCTGTTCAGAGAAGAGCTGTTCGTCTCATTGGAGACCTGGAACTGACCGGCGGCCTTGATTCGCTGGAACATGGAAGAACGGTTGGCGACTTGAGTCTGTTCCTATTTTCATGGAGAGTGTTCGAAGGATGTGGCTCGCTTAATTCCTCCCAGAGCGGTGCATGTTAGAAATACACGTCGCGCTAATACCTCACATCCGTATGAGGTTCAGCTTGTTACTCAGCGTACAACGCTTTTCAAGCAGTCTTTTATATGGAGAACATCATCCCTTTGGAATGATTTGCCCAGCGCTGTGTTTCCCACCGAGTACAATTTACGGCAATTCAAGAACAACGTGAATCGCTTTTTCAGCACACATGCCGCTCCTGGAGCGCTTTAGGAACTTCCCTGTAACACGTATGCTAGGCCCATAAAAAAAAAATCAGTTGAACGCTGACATTTAACAGAAGTAGACGTGCAAAAACTGTTGAAATTTTTTTTTTCGATGAAGACACCAATGTGGCGCAAGCATATGAAGAAATTTGTACTATTTATAATCAAGATATCTTATCAAAACCAATAGCCAAAAGATGATTTAGTCCCTTTCATTCTGGAAATTTCGATATCAGAGATGCTTCTCGCACTGGACGACCAATGACCAAAAAGTTCATAGAAATTTTACAAAAGTTGAGAAAGACCGGCATGCAAGTAGCCATGACACAGGAACATAGGAACTAAATATCCATCACCAAACAGTTTTAAACCATTTAGAGAAAGCTCGGTTGAATTTCCAACTTCGAATCTACAGAAACGTAACAAATTCGAACTACTTCGAATCTACAGAAACGTAACAAATTCGAACTACAACTGCTACCCGCAGTTGATTACGGGTGATAAAAAGTGGATCGTGCGAAAAAGATCGAGATCAAAAAAAAAAAATTCCGCAAGCGATGGTAAAGTTCGAATTGACGCCAAAAAAGGTCATGCTGTGTATTTAATGGAATTGTAAGGGAATCGTGATTCATAAGGTGGCGAATCAATTAATTCTGTACCGTTAGGTACTGGCAAGATTGAAGCACGCGATTAAAAAAATCGACCAGAACTAGTCAACAGAAAGAGTGTGGTCTTCCACCAAGGGGAACACCAGACCACACACATCAGTGCAAAAATTGCGAGAGCTTGGTTAAGAAATTTTAATGCACTAAACGTATATTTCGGACCTTACACCGTCATATTACCAATTGTTTCCGTCACTGGTCACAATCACAACACAGCCCCACAAAAAAAAAAGTGGGGTATACTTTTGATGCGATATGTCAGATCCGTAGTATTTTTGCCCGCTGATCACGAATCTGACGTCAGAATATCGCCATCAGATCTCAATTTTTTTCTAACCTCAAAAAATAGGTAAAAATTAGTAAAAATTAAGAAAAATATACTCCTAAAAAATTGATTCAAGCTTTTTCATGAATCCAAAAATGTATTAATATGTATTCGGACACGCTAAGCTAATATTCATCGGTTGGATTGAGCCATACAGTTCTGTTTTCTTTCTAACCTCAATAAATCAGACAGATATAGTGCTTCTCGAATGCAAAAACGAATTCAAATTAAAATTCAACTGATCCTTACCAAATTTGGTACACGGGGATTTTTTAGGTCGCTGATCACGAATCTGAGGTTGGATTTGCAAAATTCAAGATGGCAGATGTTTTCGCGCCATTTTGAACGCCGAGAAAATTCATCGGTCGATTTTTATTCTTCTACCTGCATCCAGGGCACCTCCACGTGGTGACGGTGGGCAACGGTGTTACTCCACTAGCCGGCGGAGTCCCTGGATAACGGCTTAGATGCCGTCATGGCAGGTAGAAGAAAGAGAATTACGATGCAGGGACTCGGAAACCCAGTATCGGCGGTTGGTCAGGGTGGGAAAGCGGGCCCGCAGCCGTCGTCATCCAGCGACCGTAGCTCTTCATGTGTGGGTGACTTGGCTCATGTAGAGTATAATGCTACAAGAAAACGGCCTCACGGTACAAGGACTTTTCATAAGTGCGATAAAAACAGTGATTCATTTTGTTATATTTGCTGTCAACACGTATTGAGTAAAATGGGGTCACCGATAACGGATAAGATTAAAACTTTATATAAGGATTGTTTTAACATTGAAATACAGCACCAAGATACAGATTGGGTTCCCCACATCATTTGCAGTTCTTGCAAAATAATGTTGTACATCAATAAGAAGGCGATTAAATATTCCAGACCAGCAATATGGAATAGACCATACAGTGAAAATGATTGCTACTTTTGTATGAATGTTGTATCTAGGCATAACGGAAAAAATGAAAGCACTATTACTTATAACGATGTTTCGACAGTAACAAGACCAACTAAACTAATTCTGCCTCCTGAACCACTTGATGCTGATGTTATGGAAACAAATGATTTCACCTTATCAGTTCATGCCGAAAACATTGAGACTGTCGAAAAAGATTCAAACACTGTTACTAATGAATGTTCTAGTGACAACCTATCATATACTAGTGACACAGATAAAGAATTTCTACCATACAACCGTAAACCAGAACCAATACTCGTATCACAGTCAGAACTTAGTGATCTAGTCAGAGATTTAGGCTTATCCAAAGATGGTTCAGAGCATCTTGCTTCCTTTTTAAAGAAAAGACATTTACTTAAGCCAGAAGCTACGATTTCTTATTATAGAAACAGAGATGAAGAATTTCGAAAATATTTCACAATGGACGAGGAATTGTCACTTTCATATTATACCGATGTAAAAGGTCTAATGGATGAATTTCAAAATAACTCATACGATCCTGAAGAATGGAGACTGTTCATTGATTCTTCTAAACGGAGCATTAAGGCAGTTTTGCTGCATAATACCAACGTTTACGCTCCCATTCCGATTGCTCATTCCACAGTTATGGAAGAGCAATATGAAAAAATGAAGCAGCTTTTGATAAAAATAAAATATGCTGATCATAACTGGAAAATTTGTGGAGATCTGAAAATTGTAACAATATTGCTTGGCCAACAGTCAGGGTTTACACTTTATCCCTGTTATAAATGTCTGTGGAATAGCAGAGACAGTGAACGTCATTATAAGAAAAAAATTTGGCCAACAAGAGAATCGTTCACTCCTGGTGAAAATAATGTATTGTTTCCACCATTGGTAGATCCAGGAAAAGTTCTTATTCCCCCGCTTCACATTAAACTTGGACTTATGAAGCAATTCACGAGAGCATTAGATACAAACGGCCCATGTTTCAAATATTTGCATAAAAAATTTCCGAAATTTTCTGAAGCTAAAATTAAGGCAGGCGTATTTGACGGGCCACAAATAAGAAAATTGTTTCAAGATTCATTATTTGTTACTAAAATGAATAAAGTTGAAAAAGCTGTTTGGCTTAGTTTTAAAGAAGTCGCAACAAACTTTTTGGGAAATAATAAAAGTCCTAAGTACAAAGAAATAGTCGAGAAAATGCTAAAAAATTTTCAAACATTAGGTTGCTTAATGAATCTAAAATTACATTTCTCGGACTCCCACATCGATGATTTCCCAGATAATCTTGGTGACTACAGTGAGGAGCAAGGGGAACGTTTTCACCAAGATCTGAAAATCATAGAAAATCGGTATCAAGGACGATGGGATGACCATATGCTAGCGGACTATTGCTGGTCGCTAAAAAGAGAAACAAGTCCTCAAAAGCGTTTGGGCAGAAAGCCTTTGAATAGGTCATTCGCGGAAAAAAAAAAAAACAAGATACAGCCAAAAAAAGGAAAGTTAGGCGCGGGTCTAACCTTCGCAATTCTAGGGCTTAAGGGTCTACTATTTGAGAGTATATGGTTTAAAAGTCCTGGTTTTGAGTTTATTGGGTCTCATTTTTAAAGTTACAGGGGTCTATTTTTTGAGGTTACAGGGTGTGGGAGTCTAAGGTTTCAGGGTTTAGGGTTTAAGAGTATCAGGTTTGAGGATTCCCCAACTGTATACCAAATTTGGTAGGAATCGGTTGGTTTTCAAAAATTTTGTCCGCCATCTTGGATCCGCCATTTTGGATTTTGCAAATCCGACCTCAGATTCATGATCAGCAACCCAAAAAACCCCCGTGTACCAAATTTGGTAAGAATCGGTTGAATTTTAATTTGAATTCGTTTTTGCATTCGAGAAGCACTATATCTGTCTGATTTATTGAGGTTAGAAAGAAAACAGAACTTAATCCAACCGATGAATATTAGCTTAGCGTGTCCGAATACATATTAATACATCTTTGGATTCATGAAAAAGCTTGAATCAATTTTTTAGGAGTATATTTTTCTTAATTTTTACTAATTTTTACCTATTTTTTGAGGTTAGAAAAAAATTGAGATGTGATGGCGATATTCTGACATCAGATTCGTGATCAGCGGGCAAAAATACTACGGATCTGATATATCGCATCAAAAGTATACCCCACTTTTTTTTTTTTGTGGGGCTGTGCAATCAACCCAGAAACTATAGGAGTGACGAAATTATAGTGTTGAAAAAAGAATGGCCGAAGGTCATTGAGCAAAATGGCACATATTTGGTTTAATAAAGTTTATACAGTGTGTCCCAAAAAGTTTTATACAAATGGCGAAAAAGTTTATCTTACATATTAAAAAAGAATTATTATTGATAAAAAGTTTTGCATCACATGGAAATCCATAATTAAGCATCAAAAGTTTAAAATATTTGATGGTATACAGGGAAAATAAAAAATAATCATTTATAATGAAGAGTAAAGTGTGTTTAAATTTAAATAAAGAGCAAAATATTAATTGAAAATGTTAATAGTAACTAAAAAACGTTTAGATTTGTGGTCTTCCTAGTTAAAAATTCAAAAAAACTCTAGTAATTGAATAAAAGAAAACGAAATCACTACAAATTTTAGGCTGAAAATAAATGAACATATCTTTGGAAATACCTGTCAATAAACTTCAAAGCTAACGTCAGTCTGTATTTGCAATATTTAGAAATGCCGGTAAAATTGAGTGTTAAAGATAAAATTGAAATTGTTCTCATAGTTGGAGATTATTATAAAACTTTTAGAGAGGCAGCAAAAATTTTTAATAATAGACACCCTGATAAAACTGTACACTTCACAACTGTAGGATATCTAATAAATAAATTCGAGATTTATGAAAGTGTTGAAAATAAATTTAAAAAGAAACATCGGGCATAGGTTTCAAATTAAGATAATCAAAATCAAGTAATAGTAAGTAGAAAAGCCAAAAAATTCACTTCGGAAAAGATCAGCTTTATTGAATGTGAGTAAAACTACAGTTGCGACAGTTTTAAGATCAATACAAACCATACAAACCACAATTTACCCATACTTTAAAAGCAAGAGATTTTGAATGCAGATTTGAATTTTGTGCTTAGTGTCAAGGAGAGTTGGAAGATAACAGGTTTATGGCAAGAAAAATACTTTTCTCTGACGGAGCGACATTTACGTCTAATGGGACAGTAGTTCTCAAAACTATCGCTGGTGGAGCGATGTTAATCCTAACTTCAA
The DNA here is from genome assembly GCA_019049505.1 of Pachyrhynchus sulphureomaculatus. Taxonomy (NCBI): domain Eukaryota; kingdom Metazoa; phylum Arthropoda; class Insecta; order Coleoptera; family Curculionidae; genus Pachyrhynchus; species Pachyrhynchus sulphureomaculatus. Next base: position 184,528,242 of record CM032446.1, read on the forward strand.
TATCTAAATTCGAGATCAATACTCGTTGGAAACCAATGTATGGTGTAGAATTTTTAAAGATAGACTAGTTGGACCATTCTTTTTTCGAAATAATATGAATGCTCAATGTTACCTAGAATTTTTAAATAATGAGTTTCCTCAGTTTCTTAATCATCTACCAATAATTGAAAGACAACGTATATGGTACCAACATGATGGTGCATCATACGAGAAATGTTCGAGATTATCTCCTCCACATTTTTAACGGTAGAGTAATAGGGAGATATGTGCAGTTTACTTGGTCCCCAAGGTCTCCGGACATCACCCCTCTAGACTTTTTTTTATTGGGCTAGTTAAAAGAAAAGGTTTATCTTAAAAGGCCATTTTAAGATGTTGTTCAACTTGAGAGAGTCATTAGGGAAACATGTGAAGCTATAACTCCTGACGTAATTAGAGATATAATAAAAGATTTTTCTCGAAGAACAAACACCTGTTTAGAAAGGGACGGTGGATACATTGAAGCACTTGTGCAATGAAGTTAGAATTAATCCATATGTTTAGTTGTTATGTTATGTATGTAGTAATTAAGTAATGTTGCAATTTGTTGCAAAGCAGATAAAAAGATTATCAAATTTTTAACAAAAATATAAAACAATCAAAATTTCGTTTTTCTTTATTCAACAAATAATCCGACAATTACTGACGTGTTTACTGGAGTTTTTTGAATTTATAACTAGGAAGGCCACAAATCTAAACGTGAGCATAATTTTTAATTCCTATTAACATTTTCAATTAATATCTTAGTCTGTAAGTAGTTAAATTTAAACACACTTTACTCTTCATAATAAATCTTATTTTTTTTATTTCCCTGTATACCATCAAATATTTTAAACTTTTGATGCTTGATTATGGATTTTCATGTGATGCAGAACTTTTTATCAAGAATACATTTTTTTGTAATATGTAAGATAAACTTTTTCTCGTATCTACCGAAAATGAATTTTTTGGGGACACGTTCTTACTTGACAGACTCTATACATATATATATATATATATATATATATATATATATATATATATATATATATATATATATATATATATATATATATATATATATATACATACATATATATATATATATATATATATATATATATATATAACACATGGGCTGAAAAGTCCCGGGCCTAACACATAGATGGCGCTAGTTTTATTGCAGTCACCTTTTTTTCAGTTAATACTAACCTTCAAAAGACAGCTGTTAAAATTTCATGATATTCTATTCATTAGTTTGTGAGTTATTGTGTTAAGAGTGACGCTACTTTTGTTATTTTCAAAACAATGGATCAAAAACAATTTCGTGTTTTACTTTTACACTGCTTCTTGATGGGAAAAAATACCGTTCAAGCGAAGCAATGGCTTGAAAAGTGTTATGGGGACTCCGCTCCATCAGAAACAACAATAAAACGTTGGTTTGCTGACTTCAAACGTGGTCGTAGAGACACCGATGATGCAGAACGCAGTGGACGTCCAAATGAGGCGGTAACACCAGAAAACATCAAAAAAATCCATAAAATCGTTTTGAATGATCGAAAAGTGAAGTTGCGTGAGTTAGCTGACATCGTAAAGATATCAAAAGAACGTGTTGGCTTTATATTGCATGAGCATTTGACTATGAGAAAGCTCTGTTCAAAGTGGGTGCCGCGTTTGCTCACTGTTGATCAAAAACAAGAACGTGTTGATGATTCTGAGCAGTGTTTGGCCATGTTTGAACGTAACAAACCGGAATTTTTGCGTCGATATGTGACAATGGATGAAACATGGATCCATCACTTCACTCCGGAATCAAAACGATCGTCATCTGAGTGGACAGCAACTGGTGAACCTCGTCCAAAGCGCCCGAAAGCACAACAATCGGCTGGAAAGGTTATGGCCTCGGTATTTTGGGATGTGCGAGGTGTAATATTCATCGACTATCTTGAGAAAGGAAATACCATCAACAGTGAATATTATATAGCGTTATTGGAGCGTTTGAAGGCCGAAATTGCAAAGAAACGACCGCATATTGCAAAGAAAAAAATTTTGTTTCATCAAGACAACGCACCGTGTCACAAGTCAATCAAAACAATGGCAAAACTACATGAATTGAACTTCGAATTGCTCCCACATCCACCGTATTCGCCAGATTTGGCTCCCAGCGACTACTGGCTGTTCGCAGACCTGAAAAAAATGCTCGCCGGTAAGAAATTTCGCACGAATGAAGATGTTATCGCTGAAACTGAGGCCTATTTTGAGGCAAAAGATAAATCGTTCTACAAAAGTGGTATTGAAATGTTAGAGCGGCGCTGGAATGATTGCGTTGCTCTTGATGGAGATTACGTTGATGAATAAAGCTAATTTTGAACCAAAAAAAACCGTGTTTTCTTTGTTAGGCCCGGGACTTTTCAGCCCATGTGTTATATATATATATATAAATGGCTCAATACTTTCTCGACAACCAATATATCCGTTTGTTTATTGTCAATATCTAGGTTTACTGGTAAATACAAAACAATAATTGTTAAAATATAAAGTATACAAATTAGAGCCAAAAAATTATGAACAATTCTTTTATCGTATTGTATATTATTACATTTATATTTTATCAATTTATAAGTAGATTATTGACAATAAATAAATGTGTTTCATAAACTATACTTACCATTGTCTATATCGAATATCATAGGTACATAGAGTGACTCTGTGTCATAGACAATGATAATATCATAAAATAGGATGCTACCAGGGCGATTTTTATCGTCCTTTTAGTGTATTTTTCTATCGGATCGTGCAAACTTTTTGGCTAACGTCCAAACGTTGTGTTAACCTTAATGTAATTAGTTACAGTCAATTCACCAAAAATATTATTCGTTGTCAAATCTAAATTTATTATACAACTGTCTTGACTTTCTTGAAGTTAGAATATGTTTACTTTGTTTCTTGTAATTTAAATTCAATTTCGTTTTTATCGTAATTTTATGTCCGATTGTTTGAAATAAAGAATTAAATCGAATTGGCGTATCCGATGGAAAATTGGTTTCTGCTCGGTTATGTTATAACCATTTTTAAGGGGAATGGAATACTTAGGATTAGTTGTAAAGAGGCGAATATACGTGGTATAAACACTATCTCGCGTATATTCAACAATATGTAGTCTGTTTACAAAAAAGTCTTACTGCAAATTATATATCAACCATCTTCATGTAGATATATAAATACATAGTAACATAATAACTTAAGATCGACAAAAACATATTGAAAAAGTTTTGTCAACTATTTTGTCACAAGATAATACCTACGCACTAATCAATCCTTTAAAGGACCATCTTGAAGGTCTGCAAGTAAAAACGTGGATAAACGTTAAAGTTAAGCACTTAAAACTGCTTAAAGGAATATAAATAAAAAGATAATTCACATGTGACATATATTAAGTACATAACTGTGTTTACCACAATTTTTACAAACACGCTAGAAATTTTATTAAACTTGGTAGAGGAATTACACGAGAGCGTTGTTTAATATTGAAAAGTACAAGCATCCCGGAAACAGAAAGTCTGATTGTTATTAAGGACTTGAAACACACCTCAAAATTATTCGATAATTATGACTCTGATTTTTGCAAATTTTACAATACAGTACATAGACTAACAATAAACGTCATTATAAATATTATTAAATATCGCAAAAATAATAATCTAGCCACACATTACAAAAAAACGTTTAGTTTCAGTTACACAATAAAATGCTTTCGTCGGCATACCTGACATTTTCTTTATCTGTAATGTGCACATGTAAAGTTTATTCCTTAATGTACACACGAATTTCGTTGATATAGAGTCTATATTTTGTTCGATGTGAGTTTAAAAAATAGAATTGTAGTTTTTTATTCATTAAATACTTTTTTTAATTATCTAAACAAGGCAAGTTTCTAATTTGTTATTAAATTTGGTATACATTGCATAACGTATTACGATAGCCATTTTTTATTTCTTAAAGTTCATGTTTTCAACCTCTACAATATATTTTCAATACACTGTTCATTTGGAAGTAAGAGGTTGAGTTTTTTTAAAATTAAAGTAGTAAACCATTTAATAATCAGTGAAATTACATTGCTATTAATGGCGTAATGTACTAAGCATGAATTGTGGGCCCGATATAAATTAGGTCTATTAGTCAACTTTGCGACGACACGGTATTCTGATTTCCACCAATTTCATTTTTAATTTTATTAGATTTGTTTCAGGTCGAGATTCTTATACGCATTAATTTTCAATGAAACTGAAACTTTGAAAAAGCCTAAATAAACAGTTTTAACATATCTAAAAAAATCTAGAAACGTCCCATAGAGGTTTATTTGGATCTCCCTCGTAGTATTGAATCTTTATCTTAAATTTTTATTCCGTCAGAAATATAAGGTATATTTGATGAAAATGATTCTCTCCGTTAAGACCGCTTTTACATATAAATATATATATATATATATATATATATATATATATATATATATATATATACATATATATATATATATATATATATATATATATATATATATATATATATATATATATATATATATATATATATATATATATATATATATATATATATATATATATATATATATGTGTGTGTGTGTGTGTGTGTGTGTGTGTGTAAAGCATTGGATCCTTTGTTATTAAACGACTCGTCCCCCTGAGAAATGATATCGCTATTATCATTATTATTAATGATTAAGAAGAGTATTTGTTCTAAATTTATTCTAAAAGGAAAACTATTTATATCTCTGGTATAAAACAATATTACATAGGTGCCGACCCCTGCCCGCCTCTTTTTTTAGCAACCTATTCTTCCAAATGGAAAACATTTTTACCTATAATTCTGTTTTAGAGTTTTAAAAGATAAAAAAACCTAAACTTAGATGTTGTTGAAGCTGTGCATTTAATATAATTACAAACATACATATATATATATATATATATATATATATATATATATATATATATATATATATATATATATATATATATATATATATATATATATATATATATAGAGTGGGGGATCTTCTCTTCCTTCACTCTATGCAGCAAAATTTTATGAATTATTAAAAAAAGTCTCATCTGATATTTTACATATTTGAATTGACAGCGGCTCTATTTTTCGAGTGTTTGTGAAAGAAAGTTAACATAATTTTAAAAAGGAACGAAATTTTAAAGGTTTTCACTGTAAATATAAAAAAACAACATGGAAAACGTTAAGATTCCACCCTCGCAAACTTGGTTACCTCAAAATCTTAACGGCCATTCCAACCACACTTATGCGAACGATATAAAACTGTTAAATAAATATTCTTTTATTGCTGTTATCATTCTTTTACCCGTCAGCCTACTCATATATTAAATAAAACATGTCAATAAATTGTTATTATAGTATGTTAAGTTTTCATAATTGTTTTAATATGTTTGTAAAGACTATAGTGAAACAGTTATATGTTGAGTAATATTCATTGGAAGTTAATTTTCTTGTGTGTGAAACTCCAAAATTTGTTGTATATGTTGAGATGTATGTATTTCCTGAACTCTACTATATAAATTTTTGTAGAAGCATATCTTTTAAAATATAATAGGGCAATTATTTTTCTTTAAGATATGATCTGAATATATACTATTTTTTAAATTTTAATATTTCAGACTACACCCACAATTATAAGTATTTTTTATTAATTAAATATATGCGGGTATATATCAAAACAGTAATAGTAATGAGTCGGATAAAGACTAGCTCATAGGAACAATATAATAAGTGAGCCGCACATAGTGGCTGACAAACAGTCCCAACCATTGGATATACTATGCATTGGAAAGATATATCTTTCATTAACATTATATCTAATTTTCATGACAATCAGTTGACTAAAAGTTGAGATGTTGCGCCTAAAGTGACAGTATGTTTTAGAAAATCGGTCGAAAAATGAACATCGAATATTAAGTTTTATGTAAAACCTGGCAAAACATGTACCGAAACGTATCAATTGATGAAACATGTTCATGGTGACGATTATCTGTCCCGTAACACAGTAATAATAATAAATAAAATTTATTTTTATTACCCAAAGTTAAACAATTACAATATTCAGTATTCATATCTAACTTAAAAGCTATAGTTAACTACTGTGTATTCTCCTAACATTTTTTTAAAATTGACAAAGCTTGTAGTTTTCAACCTCATCGGAAAACTCTTAAATTCTGTAAGTCTACGATGGAATAGACAATTTTGAACGAATGATGAATTTACAGTGGGAACGTAAAAGTCTAATCTAGTTCTGGTGTTATATGTGTGAATCTCATTGATAAATTGTAATTTCTCTAAGATATGTTCAGGGTACATCCTTTTTTTAATGTGTTTTAAAAAAATATTTTATTTTACACTCAATAAATTTGTTGTTTTCAACATGTGTTCATTCTTGTATACCTATTACAGCCTAATATACATCTTACCGTACGGTTTTGGTTTTCCTATAGATTACCTATATCTCCTTTGGTAAACATAAATGAGATTGTGGAACACTAATTGAAATGGGGCATATTTATTGTCTTATATATTAGTAGTTTACTCCAAGTATTTAAGTTTTTACTCAGTCTACATAAAAAAAGATTTTTTTTCGGTACTCTTTACTGTTCCGTACGGAACACTTATAAGATGACTTCGGTGTCTGTCCGTCCGTCCGTCTGTCTGTCTGTCAGTCACACCCCGATTTTCTCCGAAACTATTTGTCATAGAAAGTTGAAATTTATTAATAATATAGAAATTGATGGCCTCATCAAAGCCGTGTAGTTATGAAAGTTAAATTTTGACTTAAGGGGTGAGTTTTGGGGGGTGAAATCGGAAGTGAAAAAAATTTTTTTTTTACTAGGTGTCAAATGAAAGCTTGTGAAAACACGAGTAATATATATATATATATATATATATATATATATATATATATATATATATAATGTTGTACTTGGACTCACTTTTCTTTGTATTATTTTTAAAAATTCGCGAAAAATCGCTGTCCCCCGCCTTATCTCGAAAAGTACTGATCAAAAAATTTTGAAAAAATTCTGGAATGCTCTCCACGGGGTGTAGATTGGACGAAAATTATCACGATTGCATTACCTTTAATAACTTATGTGGTATAAAAAAACAAAAATTTCAAGGTCATCAGTTTTCAGTAAAGATTGGAAACAAACTTTGTTGAAAACTCCTTTGGGGTGTGTTTTGTGAAGTCATTGATCATTTTATACCACCGTAACAAAATTTTTTATTTTAAAAGCAATCAACGTACGGAACAGTAATTGTGCAAGTTCAACTTGCACTTGACCGGTCATTTTGTTATATAACTGACTAGGAATGAGATTTTCAATAATAATAACCCTTAAATTTGATTTTCTTAACATTGATACTAAGACCATTACAACACAGCCATTTATGTAACCTGCCTAAGTCTTCATTTATTGTTGGTCTTAGTTTTGTTGTGTTTTCACTTTCATAATAAAGAATTGTATCATCAGCAAATAGTTGTAATTCACACTTTTCAACGACCTTCACTATGTCATTTATATATCACACGAACAAGTCAGAGCCCAACACTGCGCCTTGTGAAACACCATGTTTATCAATTTTTACGAAAAATAAAATTCCCTTATATTTTGTTTGTTGAGTTCTGCTATCTAAATATTCAGAAAACCATTTCACTCAAAGCCATACTTCTTCAATTTCTAAACCAACAGCTTTCGGTTATTAATTTCCAAAGCCCTTGGAAAATCAAGAAAAACTATACAAACCAATTTTTTTTCACTTATAGAAGATTTCCACTCGGAGAAAACAGTGTGAAGTGCACTCTCGCAAAAATGGTTTTTTCTAAAACCAGCCTGAGAATTCGTAAGCAATTTATTTTCCTCGACATATCTTCTCATTTGATTGTTTGCAATAGGTTTACATATGTAGCCACCATATTGATTGTACAGAGTACATGATAGACGTTTTAAAGATGGTTGTGGAGACCTAAATGGCGATGAACAAGTTAGTTCAGGTCGTGATAAACAATTGTACGTGAATTCATCAACAAAAAGCCGAAATATTCGTTGCAATACATGAAAATGGAATTAAATATGTTGGCTGGCTCTTTTTTTTGTGGGGGGGGGGGGAGATTTGCGCACAGTTTGTACCATACCAATTGACTGCTGACCAAAAAATGAATCATAGTTGGAAATACTTGATTAAAGAGTCGAAAAGGACAGAACTCCAAGTATTTCATTGTAACTGGCGATGAAATGTAGTCTGTGTCTGTTTTGTAACTCAAAAGTGAAAACAATGTTGATTTGTTTCTAGGACAGCATAATTTGTATCTGTACGATCGCGATTAAATTCAGCATACCAGTAAATGATGAGTGATTTTTCAGGGACAGAGTCTCCGTAACACGTATCAAGCCATTGCCTCGCTTAAACAGTATTTTTTCTCATCAAAAAACAATCAACACACGAAATTCGGTTTTTTCAATTGTTTTGAAAATATCAAAAGTAGCGTCACTAAGACCACTGTAACTTGCAAGCTAATCGTCGAAATGTCATGAAATTTTGACACGTATCGCTTGAAGATTGGTATTTTCTAAACATCATATGGATTTTTCAAAAGGGTGACATCTATGTGTCAGACCAAAAATTTTTCAGCCTATGTGTTATCTTATGTTTTCTCGTCGTGCTTACATTTTGTTAAAACTATTTCTAATAATTATTCTCAAAAAAAAAAAAAATTACGAAAAAGACATTTTTACTAACATTTAATATGAATAAATGCCATTGTCATTTTTCGTTATTATCGAAGGTTCATAGTCATCTTCAGTAAAGTTAGAAAAAACGTTCTTTCTTCTTCTGTGTAATTTATATGCACAGATGCCAACCTAGATATATCAGCAACAAGTAGAAAAAGCCGTTTGATAATCGCAACCATATTAGAATAAATTATGAATCTGTGTCCCTACTTTCATATAAATTTAAAAATTTCAAAGGTGTCGTAAAAAATCCGTATGAATCTAAAGCTGCAGTGCCCACTACGTCTAAAACATACTTTTTTTTAAAAGAACCCAGATGTATCGTCTTGCATGCATTAGAAAAAAGTTACAAGTTTCAAAGAACTATGTTATTCCCCCTGGAGAACAAAGAGCTGGGAAGTTTGAACCTTTTTTAATACATGCAGTGTAGCACACTGACCCTTTTATACTAACAAAACACGACTTTGAAAAAACTTAAAATTTATATCCCTTAAGGATGCTAAGTTTTATTATAGAAACGAAAGTATTCAATAAATGTAAAATGCAATTTAGAAATAAAAATAAAAATGATATTAACTTTGTAAGATTATGAATAGTTAGTTATAAATGTTCTAATTTATATTTTAGGTAATTTAATAAAAATTATTTCTTCTTTACCGAATTATGTATACACATATATCTTTCTCTCTGATATACGACCGTATATTAAAATTTTTTGGTCATGTTAATCGCTGCAACAATTTAGAAAAATTGGTCGTTCTAGGAAAATTATCTGGACAGCGTAGACGCAGATATTCATCATCTTGATGGACTGATGCAATCTGTAAGTTGACATTGCAAACCGCAGTCCGACAAACCCATAACCAGCAAAGATGGCGTCGCATTGTGCACAGAATCATCCACAACATGGACGAGAAAGTCGCATAACCATTGCACATCGGACATGATGTTAGAATGTATTGTCCGATACCTAACTTCCATTGCAGTCTGTTCTGGCACTCATGGGTTTTGATATGCCTTCTTTTCAAGTGTTTTTGGGACTTTCTCGCTTGCGTTGTTATGCGGGAACCCATTCCATAACTCGTTTGGAAAGTCTTTCTTCTCCCATCCTTTGAACATCGCCATACCATATCAATTGTCTCTTTCGATGTCATTGTGTAATGCATCGTCTATACCCATTCTTATTTTGCACCTTGTCCCTACGAGATATTTTTAATGATCGTCTCATAGCGTCCATCTCTACTACTTCTAGCTTTCTTTTGTTTTTTCAATGAAACGCCATATTTCAGCTCCACATAAACGCTACTTTTTACCAATGTATTGTATATGTTGAACTTTCTCTGCCTTTCAGATTCCCCACAAGATAGTATTCCATTTATACAGTCGATTATCTTTCTATCCTCTGCTATTTTTGACCTGATTTCTCTCTCATCTCATCCAAAATAGTTCCCAGGTAGGTATATTCTTCACGTGGTTCAATTTCCCAGCCGTTTTCTAGCTGTATATTCTTGATCGTCCTTATCACTAGTAATAATTACTTGGTGGTCGGCATACTGCAGGGTATTTAAACATGTTCTTCCTATTTCTATAGCCATTTCTGGGCATCTCTTTTTCCATTCTTCTAATGTCCTTAGAATATATATTTTAAAAAGTGTGAGGATTATACAATAGCCGCGCCGCAGTCCCTTATTCATCTAAAATTCTTTGGACACTTTGTTTCCTACTTTTATTTGTGATCCTGGATTTTCGTGTAGATTTTTAATGGCTCTTATTAATGTATAATTGATGTTGGGTTCTTGTAATACATTCCACAACTTAACTATCGGTCCTGTATCATATGCCTTTTGCCAGTCAATAAACATAAGGTGTATTTCTGGATTCATACTTGTATTTTTCTGTATTAGCTGTTTAGAACAAAATATGTTATCATTACAAGTTCGACCTGCTCGAAATCACCTCTGTTCTTTCTCTTCCTTTTCTCGAAATTTATTTTTTAGTAAGTTCGCTAAGTGTACTTGTGCCAGATATTCCTCTGTAATTATTACAATTCAATTTGCCGTTCTTTTTATGTATTGATAATATATACGGTATTTTGATATCTTTAGGTGGCGGATAACAGTTAATAAATTTATTGAATAACCAGGTTAGAATATTGAACAGTGCCAAATTTAAGCAGTTCAATGGGAATGGCTCCGGGTCCAGGTGCTCTACCGTTTTTAAATGTCATTACGGGTGTCTTAACTCTATTGATTTCTATTGTAATCTGTATACGTATTTCGGTAGGAGAACGGTTTATGTACGCAGGTCTATCTTCTGTGACGAGTTGTTTGTAGTGGTTTATCCACTGTTGTTTAGAAATGCTTTGTATGTTCGATTGGTTTCCTTTTGGCACTTTAAATTTTCCAAAAAATTTCCATGTTTCTGAACCGAATTATTTAGAATTTTAAATTTAAAAATATTGGATGATTGCAAAAGTTCGTGTCGATTTTGATAGATGGTAGAAGCATGTACTTTTAACTGTGCTGATGTTTCTTTTATAATCATATATATAACAGACAGTTATCTAAATGCGTCATGAGTTAACATAACCTTAAAAAAAGTTTATTTAAATTAATTCGTGTGCGAGGTTAATATTCAAAATGGAAAATGAAAAGTTACATTTTCGTCATGTTATGTAATATGAATTTAAAAACGGAGTGAGTATTGGAACTGCCACAAAAATATTCAAGACGTTTATTTAGATCGCGCTCCTACTCTACAGTTAAAAAGTGGTTTGGTCGATTTCGAAATGGTTACTTCACTCTGAACGATAATCTTCGCTCTGGGCGATCTCCTGGCAATAATTATTACTTTATCCGTGACTTAGATTAATCCACGAGAGATCAGTGAGAGATTGCCGAGAGACTAGATGACAATTCGACTCCATTTCGCCATTTAAAGCAACTTGGATCCACTTCGAAACTCAATATATGGGTTACGCACGTTTTGACCGAACGGAACAAACTGAACTGTGTTTTTACAGCCATTTCTATCCTCGCCCGTTAACAAAACGAACCTTTTTTGGATCAAGTCTAACTGGAAATGAAAAATGGGTTGTACATAAGAACATAATAAGAAAAAGAAAAAGGAAGCATGGAAGTAAAGGAGCAGAATCTAAGGCAAAGGCTGAATTGCATCCCATGAAAGTGTTGTTATGTGTCTGGTGGGATTGCGGAGGAATAATTTTTTATAAGCTTTTTTCACATGACCGAAAAATAACTGCGGAGAAGTACTGTGAGCAACCCACCCCACTCAATGTTGAAATCCGAGTAAAACGTCCAAATTTGGTCAATGGAAAAGGCATCATCTTTTACCATGACAACTCTAGACCACATGTTGCTCAACAGACACAGTAAAAACTTAGGGAGTTAAACTGGGAAATCCTCCAGGGGCCACCGTATTCCTCTGATTTTGCCCCTTCAGATTTTCATCAGATTTGTTCTCTGCAAAATAATTTTAATGGCAAAAAAACTGATTCTATGAAAGAAGTCAAAAACGACTTTACGATTTTCTTTGAAGAGAAACTATGCAGTTTTTACAATGAAGAAATTCAAAAATGTGTAAAACAATGGGAGATAGTTATAGAAAATAATGGAGAGTACATCCAATATTACGGTTACGGTGACTAGGCTACAAAAAATGCAATTTTCAGCTTTCGTTTTTTATTTTTGTTCAAGAATAGAAGTAAAATGGTAGTTAATTTAATTTAAATTCTAATTGTAACTAACAAATCGAATACTTACTGCTAAATAAAGAAATAAGAAATAATTTTTGTGTTATCTGTTATCGATGAAAGTAATATTTATTATTTTTTTTGCATAAAAATATCATCAGAAAAACATCCTTTATTCGAAAGTAATTGAATGACATTGACAAGCAAAAATATTTTTTAAAGTTTTTATTAATTCTATAAAACCCAAGACAAACACAAAATAGACAGGGTGTATGAGATTCAGAAAAATAATATACGTATTTCTATTTTTGTTTTTCATCCCATATATCCATATCAGAAAGCGATATTTTTCAGGAGGAAAAAACAAATTTCAAGGTCAGACCGTTGTAGGAAGACTGAAATCATTATTGTTCCTTAAAAACACTTGTATTGTGTAGGCCTGACTCGTGTGTATTTGTTTTTGTATTCAAATTAATTTAAAATGATTTTTCTACTTTCAGAGTGATTGCTGGATAGCGTAATATTCTTCTATATCCGTCCATTACCAGTTTATGCCGTTTCATGGCGGATCACACTAAATTCTGCTGATTCCTAGTTTCTATTGAGATGTCTTTTAAATTTTTGCTGTTGTGGTATTGTTGTGAGAACCGATCATTATTCTCTTCTCCTAAGACTAGCTCAAGAACTCTAAATGAAGCGAAACATGTCATATACTAGTTTGATGATTAGTAGACCTCACACTCCGGTTCAGTTCAGCTAATACTTTTACTAGCAACTCTTACTAACTGCCTTTGTCCATTAAGCCACTATAGATTTTTCTGTGTATTACTCATTGACGCTAAACCTATATTCGATTGTTATTATGAAATGAGTACAAAGCTTATGCACTCCTTTTACGGGAGACATTGACTCATCCCAGATATATTTAGATGTCATAAGAATGAAACAGATATACTTAGATGTCATAAGAATGACAAGTTTCTACGAATTTTGGGACAGTCCGTGCGATTGCAAGGAATATGTTCTGGCACAAATATTCGTTAAGGTTTATAGGCTTGTTCTATTATATGAGACTCTATGGTATCCCACCGGTCGTTGATAAAATTATGGGATTTGTTTGGATGCCTATTTTCCTCCTAATTATGCTTCCAAATCCTTTATTTGGCAATCTTCTCGTTGTATTTTTGGAACATATAAAACCTAGGCTAAAAAGTTTTTGGTCTTATACATAGATGTCGCCCTTTTAAAAAAATCCAAATGATTTTTAGGAAGTATCAACCTTCAAACGATACGTGTCAAAATTTAATGACATTTTGACAATTAGTTTATAAGTTACAGTCGTTTAAGTGACGCTACTTTTGATATTTTCAACAGAATGGAGAAAATCGAATTTCGTGTTTATTAAGCATTGTTTTTTGATGGGAAATTGCGTGAGATAGCTGACATCCTGAAGATATTAAAAGAACGTCTTGGTTATATTTTACAAGAACATTTGGGCATGAGAAAGGTCTGATCGAAATGGGTAACACGTTTGGTCACATGATTCTGCACGTTCTGGACCCGTTTTAACGCAATAAAAAGGATTTTTTTCATTTGATATGTGACAATAGATTAAACATGGATCCACCAGTACATACCGGAATCAAATCAGTAGTCAGCTGACTGGACAGCAGCCGATGAAAGCCGCCCGAAACGACCAAAGACACAACAGTCGACTGGGAAGGTTTTGGCTCCTATATTTTGGAATGCGCATGGAATAATTTTCATCGACTATGTTATTGGTACATTTAAAGGCAGAAATCGCAAAGAAACGGCTCCAAATGAACAAGAAAAAAGTGCTCTTTCATTAAGACAATGCACCGTGTCACATGGCAAAATTGCCTGAATTGATGTTCGAATTGTTTCCTCATCCATCGTATTCTCCTGATTTGCCCCAGCGACTATTATCTATTCGCAGACCTTAAAAAAATGCTCGCGGGAATGAGATTTGCAGAAGTTATCGCCAAAACTGAGGCCTATTTTGAAGGCAAAGACAAATTCTTTTACAAGAAAGGTATAGAAATAATAGAAAAGCTTTGGACAAATTGTATTACTCTTAAAGGGGACTATATTGATGAATAAAGTCAAATTTTGCAAAAAAAAATATGCTTTAAGTAGCTCGACCAAAAACTTTGCAACCTACGTGTTATATAATTATTACCTAAGAATAATATTAATAACAAGTAACACACAGTTTGATATTCAGCTTACCATTTTATTATTATAAAGTTATCTGCATCTGTGCGTGATTTGGAATTCAAAGGAGAAGCAATTAGCGCTATAACGAAGTTATCAAAGTTCTAAATAGGTAGAAGTTTAAACTTTTGAATGCATGGCAACCGAAGCATTCTCGGTTTCCAGATTAGTGCTAAAAAGCCATCGCATAAAGGTTAGCTAAATTAGAAGAAAAAAGTCATATACAAAAGTTAAAGAGTATAAAGATAAATCTAAAATCTTACACAATTCAAGAAGTATCTCGAAAAAGTTACGAGGGATATATATATTATTTTGCATTGACCCCTCAACTGGTATATGTGACTGAATATCAGGTATTTTTATGTCTAAAGTACTGGATGGATGGATGTTATGTGTGCTGGGCGCGTCGACTACTGGGTCATTTAGCGCCCCTATGTTTATTTTAGAATGAGTCTAAATTTTAAATTTGATGTCTCGTAGAAAATCCTTTATATTTGTTTTGTATGTCTCGAAAGAGGTAATTAATAGTTTTATACTGGATGGTAAGTGATATTGTTCCCCACAAATTGTGCAGAGAGGGGCTTGTTCTCTCTTCAGGAGCTATGAGTGAGTGCTGTAGGTGTGTCCTATTGCCAGTCTACGCATGGTAACATTCTCTCTTTTGGTTAAGTTTGTTGAATGTAGTGGGGGTATTACCTTTGATTTGAGGTGCCTCATTTTGTTATTGGGGTCCTCCAGATCCCATTTGAGTTGAAATAGGTAAATCGAGTCTGCAGTAGTTTATTATAGTCTGACGGGTGATTTTCATCCAGAATGCAATTTCCTCTGGCTCTAGCCGATCTAGCGTAGTAGTCTGCTCTGTCATTGCCGTAGTTATTTATGTGACTTGGTGTCCAGCAAAGAGCGACTTGTTTTTGTCTTAGTTTGGCTATATATAGAAGGTCATATATTTGCCGGTTGTAGTTATAAGACATGTTTTTTGATCTTATGGATAACAGTGCGCTACATGAGTCTGAGATGACAAGGAATTTGTCTGTGGAACTGACTGACAAAGCGAAGCGGATAGCTTCTTTGATGACTAGAAGTTCCGCAGAGAAAATGGTTGAATGAATGGGAAAATAGCTTAGGTGTCTAAAGTAACTGGTGAGATTGTATTGGTGAAAATATCATACTTGCTTATTCCTGCCAGTATACCTGTTTGCCTATAGACATATCTTTCGAACGAAAGAGATATCGAGTTCAAATTTGACACAAAATACTTGAAGTAGGTATAGAACCTTTACTTTTTGAGCTATACCGCTTAAAGAACAGGGGGTAAAAGGGGTAAGGGTCATTAAATCTTGTTTATTTTTAATACTGTTATAAGAATTCTTTTTTTTTTGTTGGATAGTGAACTTTACTGTATGATGTATAGGTCATTTGGAAGAGACTTGATAAAGACCAAAACATATATTGTCCGAAACAGTTGAAATATCTAGTGTTTTTTTTTTGGTAAAAAAAACTCTCGGAGGAGAAAATTTTATTTTTATATACCAAAAAACATTTTATATTATCCTGGTGTGAAACCGCGCAGGGATGTCAAAGATACGGCCCGCGGGCCGCATGGCCCCCGGTAGTGTGAATTACACGATATGTACCATTAAAGTAAATAAAGTTAATAAAAAACACTTCATAGAAAATTGAGTTCCCTTTTGTCAATTATTCATAGAAGTCCTTTTGTCATTACTAAGTCAAATTACATAGGACCACAAAAATGTTTTTTAATGTGCCGAAGACAAGACCAAGTCTCTTATATGTTTTCGAGGTCGCTGAAACCTCTCATTTTTTCGCTAACCTCAAAAAATCGCTATTTTAGAGGTTTTGAAGTACATGTATAACCACAATACCCGAGGAAAAAGTGGATTTTATGTATCAGAAGACCAAAATTATATGCCTGTGGGTTAGTAGGCTTGCATAAACCCAAAACCATCCAACCCCATAAATCCAAAACACCATGAATCCAGGTATGAAGGCATGTATAACCATGGAACTCGAAAGAAATGTGAATCTTATAAGATGAAAAGACAAGTGAGCCAAACCAGTAGACTCATGTACATATATATATATATATATATATATATATATATATATATATATATATATATATATATATATATATATATATATATATATATATATATATATATATATATATATATATATATATATATATATATATATATATATATATATATATATATATATATATATATACCATATATATATATATATATATATATATATATATATATATATATATATATATATATATATATATATATATATATATATATATATATATATATATATATATTGATAGGTAGAGGATGCTTGGTTTGGAAAAAAAAGAAGACTGAACTAGTTGCCGTATCCTAAAGTGAATTCAGTGACATTTCCTTTGCCTATTTTAGGAAGAGAGTGAGCATTTGAAGAAGATCAGGATGATTTTCTAGATACCGACGAAATTGACAACGATATGAATGATCCTCGGAATGAAGGGAACTACACATGAATGATATAATCAACGGGGGAGGATCAGATCCCAAGGAATTGCATAGTAGATTTTTCAGTCAAGGAGAATTGAGCGATCTTATAAGAGATTTAAGACTCTCTAAAGCAAGTGCTGAACTTTTAGCTTCTCGGTTGAAAGAATAATGTTGTTTAGCTCCAAACACAAAAGTCACACAAAAGCATTTCCGTAAATATTTCTCTTGATTGGGGAGGAAGGGTTAGGGATTCATGGATACCTCCTAACCTACAGTCTTAGCACGCCCCTTATCATGTAGTTACAGAAGTTGTCACGCCCCTAATTATGTGGTTATAGAAATCTGCACGCCTAGGGTTAAGTGGTTATAGGAATATTAGGTCACTGGATTCAACGGGGTTAGGGGGTCATGGCGCTATGCGGTTATGGGGTTATGTGAGTCTAATCGTTTGATTGACTTGTTTTGTTTGTGATTCAACAGATTTACATTTCTCTCGAGTTCCGTGGTTATCAGTGCCTTCATACCTTAGTTCATGGTGTTTTGGGCTTATGGGGTTATGGAGTTGGATGGTTTTGGGTTTATGGAATCTTACTAATTTACGGGCATATAGTTTTTGTCATCTGATACATAAAATCAACGTTTCCTCCGAGTTTTGTGGTTATACACGTATTCACAACCTTTTTTTGAGGTTAGGAAAAAAATGGGAGGTGATAGAGCAAAACTAAAACTGAATTCGTATCCAGCGCCCCCGAGAATATATAAGAGATCTGATCTAGTCTTCAGCACATTAAAAAATATTTTTGTGGTCCTGTGTTATTATCCTCGCGTAACGCCTCACCATATATAGGTTCCGCCATCTATATCATACTTGATTAAAAATGCCAAGATTTTTTTAAATTTTCGAAACAGCTTTTTAGTCTTAGTAGAGTTACCTTTTGTTAAGTAAATAGTTCCGAAAATTACACAAATATACAATACTGACAATTGATATATTACCTTATATACCCTAAGTAATGCTTTTGCAAACTAAACATCTGTTTCCTTGTAAAACAGTATCCACAATTTTGAAATAAAAATCTACACGAAAACTGAATTATTTTATTCATAGGTAAGTTAACGTAGCGCTTTCTTAAAAGTTTCATTATTTTTAACGAAACTCTGTCGTTGTGTGTCATATGAAAATGTTTATAGGGTTAGGTTAGATGTTACTTTGTATTATTATTATTACTGATCCACCAGCATAGGCAGCAAAGCTATTAAAGCTGGTAATAGTAGATAAAAAATTCCAATAAATTTGAAATATTGAGTACAAGTATGAAATGCGGGTTTTTTTTTTCTAAAAAAACATGTTAAATTCGGAAGAATGATAAAAAGTGCTTTATTCAAAGTATGCTCCATCGCTTGTTATACATTTTTCCCATCTTTCGGGCAATTTGTGAATACCACGCCAGTAAAAATCTTCCCCTTTGCTGCGAACCGTTCATCGAGCCATTTTTTCACATCTTCGTACGAACCAAAGGGCTGCTCAGCAAGTGCGTGAATCATCGACGCAAACAAGTGGTAATCGGAAGGAGCCAAGTCTGGTAAGTAAGCCGCATAGGGTAGAACTTCCCAGCTGAGTGCTTCCAACGTGGCGCGAACTGGTTTTGCCGTATGTGATGGAGCATTGTCATGAAGAAAAATGACTTTGTGTTGCTTCTTTCGGTATTCTGGCCTTTTTTCAAGCAGCGAACGGTTCAAATCGGTCAATTGTTGTTGGTAAAGTTTAGTATTAACCGCTTCCCCAGGTTTTAACAGCTCATAATAGACCACGCCCCTCCAGTCCCACCAAACACAGAGCATCGTCCTTTCTGCCAAAGTGATTCGGTCTTGCGGTCGATGTGGATGGTTCGCCTGGGTCTACCCATGAGTTTTTGCTCTTGAGATTCTCAAAATAAATCTACTTTTCATCCCCTGTAACTATGCGATGCAAAAACGACTTCCTTTTGTACCGAGTGAGCAAAATGTCATAAGTGTTTTTGCGCTTTTCCATTTGCCTGTTATTCAACTCATGTGGTACCCATCTACCGGTCTTCTGAATCTTTCCTATCTCTCGTAGCCGATTGAAGACAGCTTGTTGACTAACGCCCAATTGCTCGGCGAGTTGTTTTTGTGTTTGCGAATCATCCTCGTCCAACAATGCTTGCAATTCCACATCTTTGTATTTTTTTGGCGGTTTTTCACGTTCCTTGTCTGCAACTTCGGAATCACCACTTTTGAAACGCCGAAATCATTGTTCACACGTATCTTGCGATGGAGCATGTTCAGCATAAGCTTCTCGAAGTAATCGGTATGATTCAACAGCAGTTTTCTTCAAATGAAAACAATAAATTAATGCTGTCCGCGAATGCTCTTTGTTCGGTATAAATTGACATATTGAACACAACAACACACCACTATGCATACACTTTTCCAATTTATCACTCGTGAACGTCTGACACTTGTTGATGACACAACAAAATGGCCCAGTGTCAAATCTTTATAGCACAAACCGCATTGGTGCACCATCTGTTGTCTGAAATCCGCATTTCATACTTGTACACCTGGTAAATAGTAATAGTTAACAAACGAAAAGTCCAGTAATAGTTTTAGAACATAATTTACATAAAACGAGAAGAAACAAGAATGTAGTTAACGAGGAGACTACTATAGTCCATGAGGACAATAGCTTTCACAAGAATTTTTGAGTGTGTTCACTAAAGGGGCATTCATCACTGCATGTGGAAGTATGTGCTGCCTGCATAGTTTACAGAACCGTTGGCCAACTAACTTCCAATTATGTCCCTTTCACCACCAGGAGTAAAAACAAATAATATTCTCGGAGAATTTTATAAGTCTCTATCAGGTCACCACGAAACCTCACAAACGCATTTAACACTAAAAAACAAGTCATCGACACTTTTCATCGTAAATTAAAATTCTGGAAACGTAACGCTGATGACACTTACATAATTTGGCCACACGGTCAAAAATCTCTTCTTAATTTTCTTAATTATCTCAACTCTTTATATTCAAATATCCACATCACCTTTGACATTGAAAATAGTAATATTCTTCCTTTTCTACATATTTTTATTAATTGAAACTCAAATATGACTTTAGGTCACTTAGTATACCGAAAATGTACTCACACGAATAAATATTTAAATGCTTCCTCGACTCACCATCCCGCCTGACACTGAGTCATCAACTTCCGTGATTACAGAGCTGTGCGCTCTCTTAGCCACAATCTCTTCAATTAAAACTAAAATAAGTTGTTCGATTCTTCAAATAAACAATTTCCAGTACCGAGATATAAAGCGCTCCATTCAAAAACATACATCTCCCCAGCTATTTCCGAAAACTAAAAGTCAAAAAGAGTACTCCCTTGGGATTGTAGTCGTTTTATACATTGAGAATAATACAGATCGCATTTCGAAAATTCTACGGAAACTAAAATATTAACACAATTCGCTGCGTGCTCCAAACTTTTCCAAAATCTCAGATCTATCAAAGGTAAATCAAGAAGACTACAGTATCCAATGTAGTTGTGATAAAACATATATCGGTGAAACGACCAGAAAAATATGTACAGGATTAAAGAACATCCAAGGGTAGTAGATCTCCGCAACATTTCCACTTCAGTACTTGCAAAACACTTACATGAAACAGGACACCAAATTCTCTTTGGCCGTTTATATGTTTTTGCAACAAATTTCTTTTTCAATCCTAGGAAAATTCGGAAATCTATTGAAATATCTTAACATCCCAACAACTTTAAGTTGGACATGGGTCATTTCCTTTTACCAACCTAGAAGCAGCATCTATACTCTACTATATATATTGACATATATATATATATATATATATATATATATATATATATATATATATATATATATATATATATAAATATATATTCTACACACTATTGGCGGGCCAATAAAAAAACGGGTGTGCAAGTGGAATTAAATTAGTTTCATTGCAGATTCCGAAAAGGCAGTTCTAAGAACAAGCTATGAAGAATACTTATTATCGACTTATTATTAATACTAATTTACTAAAATATTCTGAAATAAACATTCTACCCTGCCTTTCGAAGAAGTCACTAATAGATGACAATTAATTATTTTAGCTACTTAGAAGCTTACATTAATTCGACTAAAATATGGCAACTCTAAAACGGTTCTATTGCTCGATATTTAAAAAGATTTTCAAACAATTAATATTGTTAAAAAAACACTGAAATTTAATGAAGTATGATTAACTAATTGTCATCTTCTAAAACTTATAATTTTAAAACTTTCTATAAAATGAGAACTTACTTGTGCTAAGTTACGATTTTAAAGGGTCCGTATCTAGGTTACGTAAAAGAAAAAGACCATTTAAAAGCACAGACTCATGGTGCTAAAGACATATCTAAAACTCAAGTTTTCTTATCAGTTATAAATGTACTTATGTAATGTAACTGAGACACGCGCGGTATATATAGGGTCATAAAAGTTTAGAACAATTGGGAATCTTTCTTATTTACAATTTTTGCTGGTGCATTCAGAAAGGCCGCTTTTGGTATGAAAGAAATCGCAAAAAAATGTACAGGATGAACAAAAAATAAAAAAGTTATTTGGAAAGAGAGAAAATAAAGGGTCTTTTGGTAATTGTCAGCATAGTGTACTGAGAATAATGGACCGCCAAGTTTGAAAAATAAGAAAGTAACGTAAGGTGTATTAAAAAAGTTGTAATATTTAAGGGATGTTAAAGGTTTTTTTCGTATAGATATAAAGTTAAATTATGAAATATAAATAAAACGTTCCTAAATTTACCTTTTGTAAAAAAATATTCATAAAAATATTAAGAAAAATACTTTCTTTTCTCAAATTAAATCCAAAAATTTAATTTATTAAAAATAGATTTTTTAATATTATTTGTCCGAATGGAATTATAATTTATATTAAAAGGGAATAAAATAAAGTAGTTTAATTATGTTGTACGTTTTTCAGCAATATTAAAAAAGTTTCGAAATTAAAAACAAAATGGTTTACCCTTTAAATAAAGCCAAATTGAAGAAATAAAGTAAGTCTTTGTTACAAGTCAATTCATACAACTTTAGATTCCACTTACCTGTTAGAATAAATTCTAGTTAAACTCCAGCATCAATCTCTCTTAAAAATAGGAGCCTCAAAAATACGCTACAGCTCATAGGCGCGGAGCAGAAAGTCTCCGTTAGGCGAAGTGAATACAGTGACTGCAGTGACTGAGTTCAGAAATCATTATCAGATTAACAAATAAAGCTTAGATTTTTTAGAATAGCAGAGATGATACCAGTTTGTTAAACTTTATTTATATCAAATAAGTACATTTTCTTTGTCTCTTAAGGTGACATCAGGTTAAGTGATGACACTGTTTTTTGGTTCTGGAAAAGAAGAGCAATTTCTAATGACTGAACGGCAGGTGATGAAGATCACAGGCTAGTTTAAGTCGTGCATATTTCTAAACCGAGAAAATTAGAGAAGAATAATTTCAAATTATTAGTCAAGTTATTTAGTATCCAGAAGAGAAAAAGCCGGGAAAATCGAAAGGATACGTGAATTTAAAATCGAGGCTGTCTGCAAGCCTAAAAAAGTTTATTTAGTTATCTAAAGGCAACCACAAGGAATAGAGGATAAAAGAAGGTAAACTACTACTCAACATACAAGAAGAATAAATAGATAGGAAGAATATATACGAGGCTGGTTTGGAAAGTCCGTGCAAAGTCCGAGAGATGGCACCATCGGCGCGTATCGAGGTCATGTTTAGTTAGTAGATCTCTTGAATGAAGCACACCAATTTCAGTCATATTGGTCTATATCTTTGTGTTTGGCATTCGTGTGAATCAAGGAAGTCGAGTGATTTTCAAGAAAAATGGACGAAAAAGATTTCGTGTGGTGATTAAACATTACTTATGAAAGGCAAAAAAGCAGGAGACTAAAGAGAAGCTTGATAAATACCTATGGTGACTCTGTACCTCGATTAGAACAGTTTATAAGTGGTTTCAAAATTTTCGGATGGCATGGGCACAAGTGACGCTGAACGTTCCGGACGGCCTGTGGAGGTTACGACTCCAGAAATCATTATCAAAGTGATTTGGTGATATCACGTGAGATTGCTAGTGCTGTGGGCATCACGACTGAAACATAATATTTTGCATAAACATTGCATGATCGATCCGCAAGATGGGTGCGCGATTTGCTCACGCTTGCTAAAAACGGAATCGTGTGATGTTAAGCTTTTGCAGTTGTTCAGAAGAATCGGAGGACTTTAATCGTTTCGTCATGTGTGTGATAGTCAATCATCCCTCCTGATGAAGCTAACATGGTTAGCGAAACGCGCGTCGAGTGCAAAAATAAAGTGTTTGGTCTAGTGGTGATATATACTGAGTAGATTAAAATATTTCTTGAAAAACCAAATGGAGATTATACAAGACCCCTTCAATACACCGGTGATGTATATGAGTCTAATGAACCACTGCAAAAAAGAATAACCCTAGAAAGTGCGAGGAATACCGGAATATAAGAAACTCTTCTTCCTTAAAATAATCTACCAAAGAGTATACAAAAAACTAGATGAACGTACTGGACAAACTCAATTCGGCTTTAGAAACGGACTAGGAATGAGGGATACACTATTCTCCATACGCGTTCTGCTTGAAAGATGTAGGGATGTGAATTCTGATGTGCATTTATGGTTCATAGATTTCCAAAAAGCCTTTAATATGGTAAAACATGAGAAAATAATGGAAATATTACAATCGTGTAAAAATGATGACAAAAACTTACAAATAATATCAAGTTTATAGTGGAACCAGACTGCAAAAATAAAAGTTGAGATTCGCATATCCAAAGATATAAAAATAAAGAAAGACGTACGTCAGGGTTGTATTTTGTCACCCCTGTTATTTAATGTATATTTGGAGAAAATCTTCAATAAAGCACTTTCTGATAAAAAAGATGGAATTTCAATTAATGGTGTGCGTGTAGATAACCTCCGCTACGCTGATGATACTGTCATTCTAGCGGACAGTGAAGAAGGCCTACAAAGACTCATGAATGGAATTGTTGATGCATGTGAGGAATATGGAATGAAACTGAATACGAACAAAACAAGAACAATGGTGGTCAGTAAGAATCCTAATACAAACGTAAATATTAAAGTACATCAACAAACACTTGAAAGGGTAACAAAAATAACGTATTTAGGAAGTATAATTAGTGAAGATTGGAACCACTCTATTGAAATACGCTCAAGAATTGAAAAAGCACGAAGCTCCTTTAATAAAAAGCGAATACCACGAACGTGGAAATACTTGATCGGATGGGAAAGGAACGAGAGTT
This sequence comes from Pachyrhynchus sulphureomaculatus, assembly GCA_019049505.1. Lineage (NCBI taxonomy): Eukaryota > Metazoa > Arthropoda > Insecta > Coleoptera > Curculionidae > Pachyrhynchus > Pachyrhynchus sulphureomaculatus. The sequence continues at coordinate 184,552,939 of CM032446.1, forward strand.
GATTCCAGCTGTTAAGGAAAGAAAAAACACTTTGGACATATTATGAGAAGCCAAAAGTGTGAGCTCCTGCAACTTATAATTGAAAGAAAAATAATCGGTAGGTGAGGACCAGAAAGGCGCTACAACTCCTGGTAAAAAACGACAGTGGACAAACATGACATCTACTGAACTGTTTAGAGTGTCAATAGATAAAATCAGATGGGCAAATTTGATTGCTTATGTCTTTAGAAGATAAGGCACACTAAGAAGAAGAAGTTATCTAAGAATGAAGTGCTGTTACAGGGTATATTAGAAATAAGTGTTAAGAAAAGATCCAGCAAAAGAAATGGAACGTTAAGAAATAGATTTATTTGAAACTTAATTTATCTTCAAAAATTTTGTGATGAATCTTAATTGAACAATTGAATTAACTTTAATGTGTTACCAAATGGTGTTTCTATTGGTCGGACGGATCTGGCCAATAGAGGCTCGGCTTTGGCTGCGCGTTGTCGGTCCTGTGGTTCTTTGTAATGTTTGTGTTGGTGAAGTAACATATGGTTGAATTATTGTTTCTCTTGGTTGGACTTGGTACTGGGATAGAATATGTTTCCAAGAGTTCGGTAAACGTTGGCTATCATCCCGATTATTTAAGTTGTTGGGCCTCTTTTCTATTTCTATGGCTTCTTTGAGAACGAGATTGCTTTGTGACTTAGCTTTTCTGAAGAACTGCCGAGATCAACACCTTATTCCCAACTGCTGCAAGTTAAAGTTCCATACGAAGACCAGCAAGTTAAACAGAATATTGAACAACGCCAGCTATGCTATCATCCGAGAACGAATCTATGACATCAAGAAGAGATTGAACACTAACGACCACCAACTATACAAACTCGTCTCCGCCTTAGCAACGTCATTCACCCATCCCTTTGGTCTGTTATAGATACTCTAGCCGAATTCAGATCAGAAACAGACTTCTCCATTAGAACTGAAAGGCAAAAGGCCAAGGTCTCTGTGCTACTACGGAAGAACAACAAAACACACTAGCAGAAAGACACCAAGATGGTCCTACCATAGTACACAACCTGTCAGACAAACTGCTCACTCCAGCAGCTGAAAAAGCACTAGCCAAGGGTTTCAACTTCGCTATTGCTCCGTCACGCATCCCAGTTGAGAACATAATCTGTGGAGTTGAGAAGGCAATCACCGAACTGAACGCAGACACTGCTGAAATTCTTCGTCAAGAAACAACTAGCATTCTTCGGAAATCCAAGCCACCCAAGAAAAACATATCCGGTGAAGAACTCCGAGCCCTGCGCGATCTACGCAAAGACCGATCAATTATTGTCTTACCAGCCGACAAGGGCAATGCCACCGTGGTTCTCAACTCTGACGATTACCACCAAAAGATGCTCAACCTTTTAAATGATCCTTCGTATAAAGCCATCACAAGTGATCCGACAACATACCTAGAGAAAACCACTAAATCCTCAATCAAGGCCTCTCTTTAGTGAAGAAACAAAAAAGAAACTTATCCCTAGAGAGAAATCATCAAGATGCCCAAAAACGTATGGATTACCGAAAGTCCACAAACAAGGAGCACCCTTAAGACCAATAGTCAGCTCGTTTGGCTCCCCGACACAAGCTTTAGCCAAGCACCTAGCCATGACTGCAACCTCATGTGGAAAAAGCCGCATCATATGTGAAAAATTCACAACATTTTATTCAAATCATAAAAAACATGCGGCTAGAGAAAAATGATTTACTTGTCAGTTTTGATGTCGTATCCCTTTTCTCGCAAGTACCAGTTACCGAAGCACTGTCTATCATAGAGACAAAATACAACCTGCCCGAATACGTCATCAGTCTATCAAAACACTGCCTCGCTAATACATACTTCATCTATTCAGGCCAAAAATACAAACAAATAGAAGGTGCACCCATGGGCTCTCCATTGTCACCAGCACTAGCTAATCTATACATGGAGCATTTCGAAACACTACCTCTAGAAACTGCTCCACATAAACCGAAAACATGGCTACGATATGTAGATGACACTTTTGTGGTATGGCAACACGGTGAAGACAACTTAAACAAGTTCCTGGAACACCTTAACAACATACATCCAAACATTAAATTTACAATGGAAAGGGAAGCAGCAGAACAACTACCATTCCTAGATGTCTTGCTTCAAAGAAAATTAGATGGTTCTTTGTCTCACTCAGTATATAGAAAACCGACACATACAAACAGATACTTAAATGCTAACTCACATCATCACCCAGCCCAACTCTTCTCCGTTGCCAAATCCTTAGCTAACCGATCAGAAACCCTAACAGACAAGGAACATTTGCAACAATAAACCAAGCTCCTTCGAAACGTTTTACTTTCAAATGGATATAGTCAAAACACAATCCGGCGGGCACTAAATAAACAACACAAACAGGAAAGAAAGACATATACTACAAAAGCATTTCTCCCATATGTAAAAGGCATCACAGACAAAATAGGAAGACTTCTAGGAAAACCAAAAACCAAATTGAGATCATTTACACAACCAACCAAAAAATTAAAGATATTCTACCTACACCAAAAGACATTATAGCCTTAGAAGACCAAGGCGTATATGAAATTCCGTGTCAGGACTGCGGTCTTTCATACATAGGCCAAACAAACAGGAAAATTAGTGCCAGAAGAGACGAGCACAAAAACGCCGTAAAACAAAAATCCACCACCTCTTCTCTAGCACAACATGCATACAATACCGGCCACAAAATCGATTTTGACAAAACCAGAACCCTACAAAAAAGTAATAACCTATCCACTAGGGTAATGAAAAGAAGCCATAGAAATAGAAAAGAGGCCAACAACTTAAATAATCGGGATGATAGCCAACGTTTACCGAACTCTTGGAAACATATTCTATCCCAGTACCAAGTTCAACCAAGAGAAACAATAATTCAACCATATGTTACTTCACCAACACAAACATTACAAAGAACCACAGGACTGACAACGCGCAGCCAAAGCCGAGCCTCTATTGGCCAGATCCGTCCGACCAATAGAAACACCCCCGAGTACATAAAACCGGCGCACTCAGGGCCAGTCTCGACCTCAACGCCAAGACACCGACCAGTGATCAACGGATGGATGAGATTCCATCGAAAAGCGAAACCGTCCATCAAGGGACTTCAAGCTAACACGGGATACCCGAAAAACCATTACTACATATATATATATATATATATATATATATATATATATATATATATATATATATATATATATATATATATATAGTAACATTCATTTTTTCCTAGATTTTAAGATCATGTTACGACACTGTTTTTCTCCCTATTTTATATTTTATTACATTTTTATATTTATCGCAGTGATTTCAATGTTTTGGCAGTTTAGCTTAAAACAGTGTTACCAACTTGACTTATTTAGTTTGCATTAATTTTGCGCTCGGAAGTGAGCCATTTTAAAGAGGTCACTTTGAAGAAGGGGCAAGAGATATATAAACGACCAGATGGAATTTTTAAAGGCTTTTTCTGCCAAGAATCAGTAACGGCTTTTTTCCGCCAGTAGGCCGTAGTGACTTTCTTCTCCAGCACGCCAGAGTGTATTTTTTTAGTGATGCAGTAGTGCAGTAACTCAAGTTTAGGGCCTTTTTCCTTTCTTGAAATATTCTGCTCATCCTCAGGCATTTCAGGTCAAAAAGTGTTTAGAAACCCAAATGAAACTAGGATGGTAATGGCTGAGACAATATTTTTATGAGAATCTCACCAGGAGAGGCCAAGTAACTTATGGAAAACCCACGAGGAGAACCAATTCGTAAGTCACAAGTACACCAGTCTAAATATCCACTTCCTGTCGACAAGTGCGTTTCCAACGACTACTCAACACGCGTAACTCGCGGAGTTAATTTCACAAACTTTTAATATCGTGTTTTATCAAGCCTTTTATTAAAAACTTAATAATCCTAACTTAAAGACTCTATGCCATAGTGTACACTTTTCTAGCTTAAGGAGTTTTTATTTAGTAGATGTAATTTTAAGAGTGTAATAAAAGTAGGAATTTTTATTTTGTTAATAAGTATACCCTTCTTTATTTAATTGTGTAGTGTCTCACTAAACTCCTGCTTTTTCTTTTAGGACGCAACGGTTGTAGGTAAATTAATCTTATTTTAACAACTAAATAACTCTTTAGTATTTTTTCATTTTTTTGAGCTGAATGGTGCCCCTTTTTTTAAAATAAATGGTGCCCAGAAAAATAAACCTTACAACCAAGTTTTAAACAACTATAGAGGCTATTTTCAAAAGGCGTACAAAAATGATCTCTTATCCATATTCTCTAACAAAAAAAAAATGAGCTAGCTTATATCTAATTTCTTTAGTACTTTTTTGAGTATTAATATCACTAAAGTCATTTTCAGAAATTAAGATATACATAAGAGGCAAATAACGGCTTCTATTTAATAAATAAAATATTTATTAAAAATAAAAAAGTTGGGGCTATGCAAAATAGCGCTCCAACGTGAGGCTATAAAAACGGCCCGCTTTTAGAGACCTTATAATATATATATATATATATATATATATATATATATATATATATATATATATATATATATATATATATATATATATATATATATATACAGAAATCACTAAGAACTGCATCACATAATTTTAAATGTTTGGTCCATGAAAGTTCCAACACAAAAATATAGACAGATATTATAACATTGTTTTCCGCCAAATCAGTGACCCGTATGAAACTTCAATGAGTGCCGTAAGGACAAGTAGAAAACACTGGACAGATTTCCAACCCTGTCCTATGGAAAAAAATTACCGTATCCCGCCTCCACTTATATTTGTTAATTTTAATAGCAGGTTATATACGATTACATATAACTTATTAAAGTATAAATTTATAAAATATTCAGCTGTTTCTTGTAAACATAATTTTATTTTCATTTCTCTCTATTTACTAAAACTTTTTTACTTCATTAGATTAGATTTTTGATAAAACAGCAAAAGTCGGGTAACCACTGAATATCCTAATTTTTAAAAATCTGCCGATACAACTAAATCTCAACTCATCGTTTCTAGTCGCCCTTTTCTTGAGTGCACTGTTAATCATGGATCGCGTTTAGATGTAAACAAGCGGAGCCTTAATTGAAGCACAAAAAATATAGTTATCGCTATAGAGAGACAGAGAAGTAGAAGAAAACGTCGGCGCAAAACCATAGTAAACATAAAACACAGAAGCGACATTCAAGAAAATATTTAGGTCCTGTTATTTATCTCGCATGCGTCCCCTATCATATCACCAACATGATTGTCAGCGCAGTCACTGTTAGTATTACATCTGGCTTTCAAGGAGAATCTTTTTATTACGTACTCCGAAATTCATTATTAATAATTTTTCAATAAGCAAATGACTCGTTTAACATTATAATTGAAAATAGTTATAAATAACCGGTCAAGTGCAAGTTGGACCTGCGCAATTAGTGTTCGTTGATTGCTTTTAAAATAAAAATTTTCGTTGCAGAAGTATAAAATGATCAGTGACTTCACAAAACAGATCCCAAATGAGTTGTCAACAAAGTTTTTTTTTCCGATCTTCAGTGAAAACGAGTGACCTTCAAATTTTTATTTTTTTTTATATACCAGATAAATTATTAAAGGTAATGCACCAGTGATAATTTTCATTCAATCTACACCTTATTGAGAATATTCCAGAATTTTTCAAAATTTTTCGAGATAAGGACAGCGATTTATCGCACTTTTTCAAAAATAATATAAAAAGAATTGTGAGCAAGTATTACGTTATATATATTTTTGAACACGTCTTTTTATAACCTTTCATTTGACACCCCACTCGATGACCTGGTAAAAAAAAATGTCACTTCCGATCACAAAACTAACTCCTTAAGTCAAAATTTAACTTTCAAAACTACATGGCTCTGATGAGGCCATCAATTCCTATATTAGGGCCTAATTTCAACTTTTTATATCAAATAGTTTCGGAGAAAATCGAGTGTGACAAACAGACGGACAGAAGGACAGACAGTCAGACAGACGGACACCGAAGTGATGTTATAAGAGTGCCGTACGGAACACTAAAGAGATGTCAAAAGGAAGTTTTTGTTGTGCGGTTAGTGCTTGTAAAAATATATGTGGTGTTTCCAAAGGAATTAGTTTTTTTTTCGATTTCCTAAAGATCCTAAAAGGTAATTTATTCATAATTCTGTATTTCTGTTATGCAATATTTATATAAAGATTATGATAATTGCGTTTTCATATTATACATTTTATTTGTAAAACAGTTGATGTTTTATTATTGTTAAGTATTGGTTCATGTTATTCTAGTTATGTGTGTACTTTTTTTTTCTGAATTCAGGGCAGAATTATGGTTATCAGCATGTGACCGACCAGATGTCAATTTGGATATTGGAAAACTATATAACACATATAGAGTATGTATCCTGTATTTCACAAATTCAATGTTTCTCAGTGACCTCAAGAATCGATTGCAAAATCATGCTTATCTAGGCATCGATTTGGGAAATTAAGTTGGAATCCCATTAAATGATGAAAGTAAGTAAGTATATATACAGATAACAATAACTATTTTACAAGATCCAATATGAAGATAATGAGTGCATGTCTCTAGATCCCAATGATGAAGCAGTCGCTGAGGTTTCGAACACACCAAATCACCTTCGCAGACCCCTTCGAGATACACATGAAGCTGATGAGAATGAATTGGGGATCTCGAGAAGTAAAAAAATGAGACTCTGTGCCTTAGGCAATGCTTTACGATAGTAACATGTACATTTAATATATGTGAAATTCTTGATATTATCTGCTAAAATTTACTAACTAAACTTTCAAAATTCAATCTGGGCATGCAAAAGTAGTAATTCTCCAGCACGAATGAGTTTGAATAAATCAGTAGTATATAGGCACAAAAAGTCATTAGTTGTATGAAAATTATTATATTTAACCAATGTTAAAATGGAGTAAAAAGTGAGTTCACTTCATTTTTAAGTTCGGAAGAAAGACGATCTTATCTTAAAATGATAATTATAATTATTTTTATTTTCTCCAGAATACAGGAATTCGCTGAAATACAAGGAGCATAATACATTATACACGCGAATCTGAAGGTACTCTCAAAATGAACATTTTTTCCCTCGAGCAATACTTCTAATAGTTGAGAAATATAAATTCAACAATGAGATATTTATTAAGTTGGGAATGTGGAATCTTTAGCACAATGATACTACTCAGTATATCTCACTACTACACCAAACACTTTATTTTTGCACTCGACGCGCGTTTCGATAACCATGTTAGCTTCATCAGGAGCGATAATTGACTGATATTTAGATGAATAACATGCAAAAAGCATTAAAACCAAATGTATTTTTTTTTGTATTTCTTGCCTTTTTCTCTGTTTTTGTATATCTGTTTTAATCGGAACTTGATAAAAAAAAACGTTTCTAGAAAGACTTTTCTCGTTTTTTTCTTCCTCTTAATCAGCAAAATTCATTTTTATTCTACAGAATAGGATTGAAAAAAAAAATCTGAATATTCGTTTTCTAGAAAGACAGGTCAAGAGATGATTATAAACTCGAATCCCTTGAGATCAAAGGTGTCGAGTCGGACTGTCGCTACTGTGTTTTATGTTTACTGTGGTGACGTTTTGTTGAACGTGTCTGTCTTTCTGTAGCGCTAGCTATATTTTTTATGATTCAAGTATTGATGTTGTGTTAACTGGTACAATCATTGTTAAGTATTCTGTTCAATCGTCATGAAAAAAATTTAATTTTGAAATAAGTCATTTTAAGATAGTTAACACGTAGGCTGAAAAGTTTTTGGTCTGATACCTAAATATCGCCCTTTTCTAAAAATTCATATGATTTTTAGGAAGTACCAACCTTCATACGATACGTGTGAAAATTTTATGACATTTCGACGATTAATTTACAAGTTACAGTGGTTTTAGTGACGCTACTTTTAATATTTTCAAAACAATGGAAAGAATCGAATTTCGTGTGTTGATTGAACATTGTTTTTTGATGGGAAAAAATACCGTTTAAGCAAAGCAATGGCTTGATAAGTGTTGCGGGTACTCTGCCCTTGGAAAATCACTCATCATTTACTGCTATGCTGAATTTAAATGTGGTCGAACAGGTACAAATGGTGCTGAACGCTCTAAACGTCCAAATGAAGTGGTTACACCGGCAATCATCAAAAAATCCACAAAATTGTTTTGGATGACCGTAAAGTAAAATTGCGCGAGATAATTGACACCCTAAAGATATCAAAAGAACGTATTGGTCATATCTTGCATGAACATTTGGGAATGAGAACGCTCTGTTCGAAATGGGTACCGCGTTTTCTCACAGTGAACCAAAGACAACGTGTTGATGATACTGAGCGTTATTTGGACCTGTTTAAGCGCAATAAAAAGAATTTTTTCATGCGATATGTGACAACAAATGAAACATGGATCCACCACTACACACGGGAATCAAATTGGCAGTCAGCTGAGTGGACAGCAGCCGGTGAAAGTCGGCTGGGAAGGTTTTGGCCTCTGTATTTGGGATGCACATGAAATAACTTTCATCGAGTATGCTGAGATGGGAAAAACCATCAATAGCCAATATCATATAAAGTTATTGGTGCGCTTGAAAGCAGAAATAGCAAAGAAATGCCCCCAAATGAACAAGAAAAAAGTGCTCTTTCATCAAGACAATGCACCGTGTCACAAGTCAATGATTCCGATGGAAAAATTGCATGAATTAAAGTTCGAATTGCTTCCTCATTCATCCAGATTTGGCCCCCAGCGATTATTATCTATTTGCAGATCTTAAAAAAAATGCTCGCGGGAAAAAAATTTGGCTCCAATGAAGAAGTTATCACCGAAACTGAGGCCTATTTTGAAGGCAAAGACAAATCCTTCTACAAGGAAGGTATAGAAATATTAGAAAAGCGTTGGACTGATTGTATCGCTCTTGAAGAAGACTATATTGATGAATAAAGTCGAATTTTGCAAAAAAATGTGTTTTAAATAGCTAAACCAAAAACTTTTCAGCTTACGTGTTAATAGATAGATACGGTAACTGGTAAATTATTATTATTCTTTTTTATATAAAAAAAGAATTTGCTGATCTATTATCCAAAATAGCGATAAAATTTATGAAATGTTTATATAGAAAAACTTTACATTGTCTTTTCGATAGAGATTTTGTTTAGACACTCAGGCTTTAAAAGGAAGTTTCTTTTTTATGTAGAAAAAGAATTAGTTAATCCATTATCCAAAATACAGATAAAATTTAAGAAATATTTATATGGAAAAAGTCTACATTTTGTTTTCGAAAGACAACTTGTATAGACACTCAGCCTTAAAGTCCTCATTACTATATGTTTATAGACAGATAGAACCTCTTTCAACAAAGGAATAGTTTTCACGTCTCTAACGAACAAATTTTATTCGTGTCTATAAAAAAATTATGTACTTACTCATAGTATACCCGAAGATATCTTCTTCCTCCTGATCTGCTGCTATTTCTTCTTTACTTCTTTTAATGTTTGCAGCACTTGCTCTGGCAATCTAAAGGAAATAGAAAATATTTTCCAATAACTAATGCCAATCAGAATTACCGTAACTTAACTGAACTAACCCGAAGTAACTAAACTTCAAATTTTCCAGAAACAAAATTTTGTAAAATTATGAGTCATAATGAGCTCTTGCTTATTTACATATATTATAAAATCACAAATGGTCTCTGAGGTCAGATAATCCACTTTTTTGGTTTGCAGATTAATCGGGAGCAGAATTGAGGTCTGTACAGCTTCTTTTTCGTACTTAACATATTAGTATCTATAAATTAATTCTTATTCAGAATACTTTATATCTTACGCATATAGAAACATACCTTATCACAGTTCATTACTCAACAAAGAAAAACTAAACGTTTTTTTTACAATTATATTAACGTAAGAAAAGCTGATGCGATTACGAATCAAAAATTAATGAAGTCTACGCAAAAATTCAAATGCTAATGAAATATTATTATTAATATATAAATTATTTGTCCATTTGTTCGTCATAATAAAATTGTTGATGCAATATCCTAAAAAATATAATAACAACTAATTATTTTCTGAAATTAAAATTGTGAAAATGGGAAATTTTATTTTTTTCCCTTTAATTGTTTTTCAACCAAGGAAAAATTGTTATTTGTTTATAATTATTGTTCTAAAACCGGCTTTTGGGGTGACGTATTTGTATTTTTTTTTTATATTGATTAAGTAACTCGAAACAGGCGAAAGGCTGACTAGGGTTCAGGGATTTTAAGAACAAAAAGAATATGCGTCAAGGAACCGAGGGATTTGTTTTAAGAAAGTGAGAAGTTTGAATCTAAAATCAGTTCTGTTTATGTCTTCTCTTTCACAACATACTATAATAGATGAATATACAAACGGATGGACTTATACAGCTGTATTTCGTGTAGGAATCTTGCTGCACGCAATGCGAGCGATATAGCTATAGCAACGAAATTAAAATAATACATATATAACAAAATGTCTTATTACACACGACTAACGCGTCGCGAACGATTTTTGATTAGACAAAAATTTCTTCCAAAGCCAATTTTTAAGGTTACGAAACAAAAAAAGTCACTCGTGGCCAAATCTGGGGAATAGAGTGGGTGGAGAACTATTTCGAAGCATAGTTCGTGCATTTTTGCCATTGTAACGCCAATGTGTGAGCAGGTGCATTATCCTTTATTAGTGTTCCGTACGGAACACTTATAAGATCACTTCGGTGTCTGTCTGTCTGTCTGTCTGTCTGTCTGTCTGTCTGTCTGTCTGTCTGTCTGTCTGTCTGTCTGTCTGTCTGTCTGTCTGTCACACCCGATTTTCTCCGAAACTACTTGACATAGAAAGGTGAAATTTGGTAATAATATAGGAATTGATGGCCTAATCAGAGCCATGTAGTTTTGAGAATTAAATTTTGACTTAAGGGGTTAGTTTTGGGGGGTGAAGTCGCAAGTGAAAAAAAAATTTTTTTATTAGGTCATCGAGTGTGGTGTCAAATGAAAGCTTGTAAAAACACGAGTAAAAAATATATATATAATATTATACTTGCGCGCACTTTTCTTTGTATTATTTTTAAAAATTGGCGAAAAATCGCTGTCCCGGGCCTTATCTCGAAAAGTACTGATCAAAAAATTTTGAAAAAAATTCTGGAATATTCTCCACGGGGTATAGATTGAACGAAAATTATCACGAGTGCATTACCTTTAATAATTTATTTGGTATATAAAAAAAAAAAAAAAACAAAATTTCAAGGTCACCAGTTTTCAGTACTTTGTTGAAAACTCATTTGGAGTATGTTTTGTGAAGTCACTGATCATTTTATACTACCCTAACAAACATTTTTATTTCAAAAACAATCTACGTACGGAACACTAATTGTGCAAGTTCAACTTGCACTTGACCGGTTTTTTTTTATTTATTTTTTCTTTTATGGGTCTAGCACACGTGCTGCAGGGAAGTCCCTAAATCGCTCCAGGAGCGGCATGTGTGCGTAAAAAGCAATTCACGTTGTTCTTGAATCGCTGTAAACTGTACTCGATGGGATACACAGCGCTGGGCAAATTATTCCAAAGGGATGATGTTCTCCATATAAAAGATTGCTTGAAAAGCGTTATACCCGGAATAACAAGCTGAACCTCATATGGATGTGAAGCACCAGCGCGACGTGTATTTCTAACATGCACCGCTTTGGGAGGAATTAAGCGGGCTATATCCTTCGAACACTTTCCATGAAAATACTTGTAGAACAGACTCAAGTGGCCAACCGTTCTTCGATATTCCAGCGAAACAAGGCCGCCGGTCAGTTCCGGGTCTCCAATCAGACGAACAGCGTTTCTCTGAACAGAATCCAACAAATGCAGTGTATGTTTGGGAGCGGAGCCCCAAACATGGGAACAGTATTCCATAGTTGGTCTAATTTGAGCTTTGTAAAGAATTAACAGTTGTTGTGGAGTGTAAAGCTTTCTGGTTCGAAATAATATTCCCAATTTTTGAGAAGCCTTGCTATGCCTGCAACATGCTCATGCCAGGACATATTTGCTCCCACACTAACGCCCAACAAATTGAGCGACGATGCTAGGGGAATGGAGTGCCCCGCCATAATTATGTCGGGTTCAGCAACGTTAACTTTTTTAGAAAAAACTGCCGCCTGGGTTTTTGTAGCGTTAAATTCCACTTGGTTACTGTCACCCTAAGATAGAATTTCTTCCAGGTCTTTGTCAAGTTGAACAACCTCCTGTTGTCTGCGGATATTCACCTGAGCAGCCGATGTCCGAGCGTTCAAAGTGAATGTCGTCTGCAAAGCTGTAGATTAGATTCCCGGTCTTTTCCAGCAGATCGTTAATGTAAGTGAGAAAGAGAGTAGAAGACAGTATGGAGCCTTGGGGCACACCGGCGTTGATTGTGAAGGTGTTAGAAAGAAATCCGTCGATCGCCACTCGTAAAGAACGCTCTCTGAGGAAACATGAGAGCCACGAACAGAACTTTTCAGATATACCACAAGAGCATAGCTTAGCCAACAGTCCATCGTGCCAAACACGGTCGAATGCCTTGGATATGTCAAGAGCAACCGCTAGAGATTCTCCGAAGTGTTCGATTGCGTTGTTCCAAACATGTGTTACATAACTCAGAAGATCTTCTGTTGACCTATGTTTACGAAAGCCATATTGGTGATCGCTAATAATATTGAATCGTTCAAGATATTTTAGAATGCTGATTGATAACCTTTTCCATGACTTTCGATATTATTGAAAGCAGCGCGACAGGTCGGTAGTTATTTGGCAAGGTCTTCTTGCCTTTTTTAGATATCGGCTGAACCGTGGCACATTTCCAGCAGGACGGAAATATTCCCTTTCTGTAGGATAGGTTGAAAAGTCTACAGAAAACTGGTGTTAGTTCCTTTGCACAGTTTTTGAGAACTATGGCGGGTATTTCGTTAGAGCCCGAAGCCTTTTTGGTGTCTAGCTTCATTAAAATGCGCTTTATGATACGCTGTCTGAAGACAACATCGGGCATCTTTGAATGCAATATGGGAATACTAGGTGATGTTTTTCCTTGGAAATCGGCAGTAGAATGTGAAGCAAAGAGTTCAGCCAACAAGTTCGCTCTCTCAACAGGTGTGGTTGCAATGGAATTATCTGGCCGTGTAAGTGGTGGTATGGTGGATTTGGTAAAATTATGACTAACTGCCTTAGCGACTGACTAAAAGGACCTGGAAATGTTGGGACAAGCGAGAAGTTTGTTTCTGATTTGTTGATTGTGTGCCTCCTTGGTTTCGTCGATAATTCTTTTGCATCTGTTCCGGGCGCAAACAAAGGTGTTACGGTTTATAGTTTTAGGATTTTTACGCCATTGTCGGTAGGCAATATGTTTAGAAGCAACTGCTTCTTTGCATTTTCGGTCAAACCAAGGCTTGCCATTGGAGGGGCATTTCTTCGAAAAAGGGATGTAAGCCTCCATACCAGCCAGAATAACATGGGAGACCTCCCTGGCGCAGTCAGATGGGTTGTCGGATCGAAAACAAACGTCCATCCAAGGGAAAGTTCTAAAATATTCCATGAGATCTTCCCATTTAGCAGATTTGTAGTGCCAAATCTTGCGCGGCCTAGGCGCCTCTCTGTCACTGATTGGCAGGATACTCGATGTCAAAAGTAGTTTATGGTCGGAAGAACCCAACGGCGGATTTACGGTGACCGTGTAAATCTCCGGATTGGTAGTTAAAAACAGATCAAGAAGACTGGCGAACTTCCCGTCTCGATCAGGGATCCCTGTTGGTTCGTCAATAAGCTGGGTTAAGCCACAACTGATTGAGAATGATTCAGCTTCACGACCTTGTTCGTCGGTAGTATTTGAATATTTAAGCCAGTTGATATTATGGACATTAAAGTCGCCCAGGACAGCAATTTCGGCACTTGGATAGTTACTTTGTAAATGTTCGATGATGTCGGCAAGAGAAGCGAAAAGTGTTCGAAAATTGGTATCACTTGGTGGTCGATACAGGATACAGATGAACCTTGTGGTTTGTTGAGTCGTTAGTTTTAACCACATAACATTAAAGTTTAGAGGCTCCAGAGCCTCTTCTCGTTGGCAAGAGAGGGCACTTCTGACAAGAAGACCGATTCCAAAGTTATGCCTAAATTGGGAATAGAAGTCGTACTCAGGATAAAGATAGTTGACCGTGATTGTCGATGGACTGACCTTAATTTCACATAGAGCGAGTACATGAGATCCTAGTAAAGGAGCACATTTTTAGACGCTCATCTTGGTTACTTCTGCTTCAACTCACTATGTAGCGGTCCAATAACGTTGCGTAATAAGAATTATTCATTGTTTTACCCTTTTCAAAATAGTAGATCATGATGATATTCTGTCCCAAAAAACTGTTGCTATCACTTTTACCGCCGACAAAACTGTTTTAGCTTTTTTCGGTGCACTTTCACCGTCGCCATTCCATTGTTTTGACTGCCGTTTTGTATCCGGGGTGTAATGGTGAACTACTTTTCGCCTATAGTCACAAAACGATGCTAGAAGTCCTTCGGATTAGGCTGCAACCTATCCAAGTACGATTTTAAAATGCCCTCGAGCCTTTTTGGTCTGGAGTCAACAAACGCGGCACCCATCGCCCACTTAGCTTTTTCATTTTTAGAACTTCATGTAGGATGTTATGTACCTCTTCATATGAGATGCTTTCTATCAGCAAGCCACAAAGCTTCATGCGACAATCTTCCATCATGAATTTTATCGAGTATAACCCCGTGTGGGGTTGCTAGTTCTCCATCGGGCTCCTCTCCGGATAGCGGATAGGGGAACGCTACTCAGATATGAGTGGTATCAAGGAAATCAAATAGTTGAGGCGGACCAAAACTAGCAATTGGGCACTCTCTTGTCCTAATGGTGAGAAATCGCCCCTAAAGGCGGATGAATTACATAAGTAGTCAACGGCATGGGAATGCAGAAGGAAATGATAAACCACGCATTAATGATTCAAATTGAATATACCTAGTTAAAATCATGATGACAAAGCTCAGAGCGGAAAATTTCAGAGTCTCTAGTCCCCCTATCGGATCTCCGGGGGGACAGTTTTGAACGCTGCGAAATCAGAAAAACATGAAAGTGTGCACCTGGAACGTAAAAACTCCATACCAGGCAGAAAAAAACTCACAATGCGATCCTAGAAATGCCAAGACTTGGCATATCCATTATGGGAATAACCGAAGTAAGATGGCCAGGTTCAGGTCACTGTAGCATGGAAAATTACAAAATATACTATGCAGGATCGGCCGAAAAGAAACATCAGTATGGAATGGGAATTATAGTTGACAAAGCTAGAGACAAATGCGTCAAAAATTTTATGCCTATTTCAGACAGAATCATACTTCTCCAAATAAGAACGAAACTTGTTCCTCTTAACGTCATACAAATATATGCTCCCACTGCAGATAAACAGGATGAAGAGGTCGAGCAATTTTACTAGCAAAGCACTCATAATGGGAGACTTCAACGCCAAGATTGGAAGAGGGAGGTCAGGAACTTCTGTAGGACTATAAGGTCTAGGTGAAAGAAACAATAGAGGCGAACGACTAAACATTTTCAGTAAAGAAATAGGTTATGTTATCATTAACACCTTCTTCAACTTACCACCACGAAGATTATCCACGTGGAAGTTCCCGCTAGACTCACTAGACCATATCACCAGAAATCAAAATAGATTATATTCTAGTAAATAAACGTTTTAGAAATAGTGTTGTATCTGTCAAAACATATCCCAGTGTTATATCTGTCAAAAAATATCCCCCTCTAAGAATCGCCTTGAAAAAGTTAAAAAGAAAACAGAAAAAACATATACGATGTGCGAAAACTTAAAGACGAAAATGTAACAAACGTAATTAAAAAAGATCATAATAAAGAACTCAGAGAGCTAAATGAAGACATAGAATCTGGAATAGAAAAGTTAAATGAAATAACAAGGAGGACAAAGAATAAATATCTAACAATCCAACACATAAATGGAAGGAATGGATGACAGATGACATTCTAAGACTAATGGAAGAAAGACGGTTACGTAAAAACAGAGGTAACAAAAGAGAATATAATAGACTATACACACAAATACAGAAAGAAATTCGAACAGCTCAAAATACGTGGAATGGTGAAAGATGTAAAGATATAGAGGAGTTGCAGGAAAAGTATGATAGCTTTAATATCTATCGAAAAAGATTTAATTGGTGAACGGAGAACGAGATCAAATGGACGTTTAATAGATCATCAAGGAAACATTGTTCGATAAGAAGAAGAAACTGAAGATAAGGCAAGACTTCATCACTTAGTTATTTTCTGATGCAAGACCAGATCAACCACAATGCTCAATAGACTTGGTTGGAAGAGGCTGATGAAGGAATACTGCTTAATGGAGAGCGAATAAATAATATTCGTTATGCCGACGTTACGGCGATTAAGGCTGATAACTGAAAGGGTTTACAACATCTTATGACAAAAATAAACTAATCGCACTAATCGATACGGCGTCGAACTTAAAATCAGCAAAACAAAGTATATGGTGATCAGCAAGTCTCCGGTTCCTGCTACTTTGTTGATGGTTAACAATCAACAAATACAAAGAACTCCACAATATTCATATCTCGGTACCATGATAAACGAAGAATGGGATCACTCTCAGGAAATTCGTTGCCGTATCGAAAAAGCTAGAGCAGTGTTTTTCAAAATGATATCACTTTTCAAAAGCTCAGCAATAAAATTAAGCACAAAAATAAGATATTATGTCTTCAGTGTCCTTCTTTACGGTATGGAATCTTGGACACTGACTGAAGCCACTTCTAAGAAACTGAAGCATTTAAATTATGCCATGTCGCAGAATTTTGAAAATTTCTTATACTGACCATATTACCAACGAGGATGTCTTACGTTGCATGAACAAGAAACTGGAAATTATGGAAACTGTTAAAGTAGGAAAATTGGAATATTTAGGACACATAATGAGAAATCCTACAGATATGGATTACTACAGCAAATATTCCAATGAAAGGTTTTTGGAAAAAGAGGAGAAGAACGCAGGCGTATCTCTTGGCCAAACTATCTGCGATATTGGTTCTTAACAAATACTACTGGACTTTTCAGAGTTGCGGTGGATAAAGTAATAATAGCCAGAATGATTGCCAACATTCGAACCGAATAGGCGCTTTAAGAAGAGGAAGATACTTATCTCGAAAACGTTTTGATTATAATGTCACCCACTTTCTGTGTATAGAGTTACAGGTTGACACTGACCTGATTCAAAAATACCTATTTCTATAATATAATTTACAATACATTAAAATATAGATAGTTTTCGTTTATGAGTAGTAAGACTCAATTAAGATCTCACATGTAAAATAATCCCTATTATAATTTATTATTATAATACGTTTGTAATGTTTGTACATATTTCCTTTAAGTCAACAACAAAATAAAAACACATTTTTGCTTAGGTTTGTTTAAAGAAATTGCTACCAAAACTTGATAATGCACATCTTTTCTGCCAAGGTAATTGTATTTATTTTTTTGTTTTCAAGAACTTTTTGATCTTTCTCTATTCCTGTGTAGCTATTCACGATAATGGAGTGTCAGGTTTTATTTGAGGAAGTAATATGGAGAGAATCCTCAAAATTTCATATATATATTTTCCGATGTATTCTTTTTAAGGAAAATAGCAGTGACATTTTATAACTTCCGGTTGAACTAGAGGGTATGCTTTATATTTTTAGTATTATATACTCGTAATATATAATAAAACTCAATTTGAGGGGATTCGAACCGTAGGTAATTTGAATTCGAACTTTGTTTTTTTCCATTTCTTTTGGTTCCTAAGTTACAAGAAAAGGGCCAGATTTGAGAAACTTTAACCATGAAGAATTTTAATTTAACTTACGTTGTAACCGGAAGTCGGAGATAAAAGAGACAGATTTTGTGGGCTCGGGTAGTTAGTCATTCGAATCTGTGCACGTATTTTGTTTTTATTATTTGGTTTGGTTTAGTTTTTGAGTTATAACCATGACAGACCGACAGGAAAAATTAAAGGAGTTAGTGTACTAGTTTTACTTTCCTTCCTAGAGGAAAATATTGTGTTCGTGAAAAAATTGTTTCTTTATTTATGTAATTTAAACTGCATATTCTCTCAACTTTGCCCGATTTCCAAGTGTATAATTGGTTAATCTACGGCATAATTTATCAAGAATCAAAAATACACTTTCTTACAATCGAACGAGAACAAAATTCGATTTTTTAGACATAGAAAATCTGTACTTCCTCTGTCTCTAGTAATCAGCATTGGGTTATAAATATTTGATTAGTCTTATAACTTAATATCAATATAAAATTGACTATCATAATAAGCCTAAAATATAATATCTTACTTGTTCACCCTTCGACGAGACCGTCCGTCCTTCCAATTCACCAGCATCCATTTCTTCTTCATCTTCAGTGCCCGATTCCTCCGATAGGGTGGGTTGTTTATTTGTGTAATTATTAATTTCTGGTATCGTTGATTCATTCTTAGGTTCTACAATTTCATTTGATTTAATGGGTGCTGTGTCGACGCTTTCTGTAAAGATAATGAAAACAATATAATCGATAAAAATATTATTTAAAGCATTTTGCATTTTTGAAATTGTTTTAGGGTATTATTATTTTTTTTCTCATATATAGAAATTTTAGAAATGGTACGCATAATATTTGCTATAGGCATCAAGGGTTTAATTTCGTGTAAAGAATTATGAAATAAAAGTTGTTGCTAATGCGCTTTTTTCTTGTGCCAGTGTAAAAGCAATAGATTAATTTTAAATCTCAAGAACATAACTTTTCAAAAGCTTTATGTTATTAGGTTTTATTTAAAAGTTTGTTGTTATTAACACATTGTAAAATTGGAGAAATTTTCGACGTTATAATATATATAATTCCTTGAGGTTAGAATACCTGTGGTATAATGCACGTAGGAGAGTATAAAAAAAACAAATTCTACGTATTCAACGTTTAACGTTAGTCATACATTAGAATTCTACAAGATATACCATCAATGTAACAAAAACCATAATTGATAATTTGATTTCCAATTTCTGTTAATGAATAACAGGTCAAGTGTAAGTCGGACTTGAGCAATTAGTGTTCCGTACGTTGATTGCTTTTAAAATACAAATTTTGTTACAACCCCCACACACTCCAAATGAGTTTTCAATGTTTTTTTTCCGGTTTTTATTGAAAACTGATGACCTTGAAATTTCTGTTTTTTTTTGTATACCAGATAAATTAATTATTAAAGATAATGCACTAGTGATAATTTTCGTTCAATCTACACCCTATGGAGAATATTCCAGAACGTTTTCAAAAATTTTTGATCAGTACTTTTCGAGATAAAGGACAGCGATTTTTGGTAATTTTTTTTTTCACTTCCGATTTCACCCCCAAAAATTTAACTTTCGAAACTATACGGATCTGATGGGGCCATCAATTCCTATATATATATATATATATATATATATATATATATATATATATATATATATATATATATATATATATCCAAATTTCAACTTTCTATGTCAAATACTTTCGTTGAAAATCGGGTTTGACAGACGGACAGATGGCCAGACAGAAAGACAGACGGACAGATACGGAAGTGATCTTATAAGTGTTTCGTACAGAACACTAGAAATTAGAAAATCAATGCAAGTTTACAAACTACTTAATAACATTAGATATGCGAGTTGCGGTCAGATTTACACGTGGAAAGCGATTATCACAATGAGTTACCGACAGGTATGAGGAGAGTATTCAGTAGCCTTAATAAGTTGTATAATCACTCATGTTAACAATGAACTATCATAACCTATCTATAGAAAAGACACGGTAACAGATAGATATATTCCTAATGATTCATTTCATTGCAAACAACACAAATTAGCAGCATTACATTTTTTAGTTCATCGTTTGGTCGCTTTTCCTCTGGATGGAGTAAACTTCTATAATGAAAGAAATCGAATTAGGAATATAACTAGAGTTAATGGTTATGTTAATAAATAAACATAAGTTCAAGTTAAATATTCAGAATTCCACCTTTTTGACACGCGAAGAAAATAAGACCAAGTATGTCTCCATACCATATAATCTGAAATATAGCAAAGGACTTAATAAGGTATTTAATAGGGTAGCCCTTACCTTAGTCTATAAGTCATCAGACAATCTGAGGAATATTTTAGGAAATCCCAAAGGTAAGTTTCCTAACTGTGAGAAACGTGTAATTTATGAAATTAGGTGTAATGATTGCGACAAAAAGTATGTTGGACAAACTAAAAGGTCTATTAAAACACGATTTAAAGAACATTTAGCACATTTAAAATACAGTAGAACAGAAAAGTCTAGCATTGCCGAACATGCCCTTGAAACTGATCATACTGTAACATTAGATAATCTAAGATTAATTAAAAATGTATCTGATAGGCGATTGTTGAACGCATACGAAAGTATGGAAATTATAAAATGTAAAAGCAGTTTAAATAAAGACAGAGGACCTATTCCTTATAGTCCCCCCTAATGATTACTTGACCGGAACTGATGTCTCTCTCGCATATGCCATTAGTTCCGTCTGAGTAATTCAGGTGTTAGGCTGTATTTAGCTTTAGACAATCATCGCTCCTGATGAAGCTAACATGGTTAGCGAAACCGCGTCGAGTGCAAAAATAAAGTGTTTGGTATAGTGGGGATATATACTGAGTAGCGTCATTGTGCCAAAGATTCCACATTCCCAACATAACAGTGAACAAGTTGGTTGGAGGCTTTAATGATCCTTGTGAATGGTGAGTTCCATCCCTTATTACCATGTCACAAATAATTCAAGAAACGTAATTTACTACTTTAATCATTGCGGTGGATTATAACTTAAATGTCAGGTAATAGGTTGAGTAAAATTTATATTTTCTTTAGAATTCTTAAAATTATAGTATTTATACATACATAAAACAACAGATTTTGTTAAATATTTGCAAAATTATTAATTAGGTGTGTAGGTGAAACAGTTATTTTCTAAAAACTAAGTACATATGTATATTAACACATTGGTTAACATTATTATTAGAATAATAAATTGTAATAGGATAATTAATTAACTAATAATAAATTTTTCTGCAACCGAAATATCTCATGGTTTATTGTATAATAATTTATATTTAGAAATGAACAAAGAACATTAACGTATAATATTCGAAAGTAAAGACATAATCATAAGAGAATTTAAAAAAGTTTATCTCTGCCGGTGGAATCGAACCGACGATCTCAGGTTACACGTTCCTGCACTGTATCTACTAAGCCACAGTAGTAGCGTATCTTGACCTGCTAGTCGGAGATCTGTTTCATCGGTTTCCTCATCATAGTCGAAAGACCTTAATACTCTTGACGTCACACGCCTTGGTATGTGAAAAAATAAGCCCAATTTTGAAGCCACCCATAATTTCTACTGTTTCGTCCTTTCGTGAGTTCTCGCAATACACGTTACTGAATATGTAAACCATACAAATTAAGTTAATGAAAGACAAGAACACACGAAATACTCCTCGCGATGCAGTCCAGCGAATAGTGCCTCGCATTGTATATCGGCTTTACTTTGCATGAATTAAAATATATCGTACATCAATACAAGCCTGGATTTCATCATATTTCATTCACCAAATAGCGTTTTTTTACAAAATATAATCCATGACAACACAATGTGCGATGCTATACATAAAACAGGATATACACGTGAGTGCAATGAAAAGTCTTGAAAAAAAATTGTTGTTGCAAAAACAAAAATTTAATTCTTAACATAATCTCCATTCATTCACATCACATTTGGTCCACCGAGATTTAAATTTTTTTATTGTCTCAGATTAAAAAATGTTTCGAATTGTGCTCATACTTCATTTCTTCTCCTCAAGCCAATTCTTGCGGTTAGGACACAAAGCGGGGTTAAATCTGAGGAATTGGGTGGGTAGGGAACTATTTCGAAGCCCAGCTCGTGCACTCATGCCATTCTAATGGCCAATGTGTGAGCAGATACATTATCCTAGTGAAGGAGTTTTTTTTTGCGACCTAATCTTGGTCGCGTCTCCTTCAACTCCCTATGCACACGATCTAATAATGTTTTGCATAATAAAAACCAGTCCCTATTTTATCCTTTTCTAAATGGTCAAAGCTAAGTAACTTTAGATATGCGGATGATACTGTTATACTTGCAACTTCAATATAAGACCTAGAATCAATTATGGAGAACCTGGAAATCACTAGCAAAAACTATGGATTGACAATTAATAGAGAGAAGACCAAAGTAATGATTGTTAGTCGTAATGAAGATCTGTCACACATATATAAAATTGCTGGTTTCACTGTTGTAGACCATTTCAACTATTTGGGATCCCCCATAACTAACAGTGGTGGTTGTGAAGCGGAAGTCAGAAGACGTTTGGCAATGGCTAGAAATTCGACCATCAAACTCACTAAGGTCTGGAAAGATCCAGCTGTCATAAAAAATACAAAGTTAAGATTGTTATCCAGCCTTATATTCCCCATAGGTATCGGAAACATGGACCATTAAACAAGCTGACAAAAGACGAATCGATGCGTTTGAGATGTGGGCATATCGAAGAATCCTCAGAGTATCATATACCAAACACCGTAATAATGTATCTATTCTTAAAGAGCTTGGTATAAATGTCCGCCTTTCAAACAGAATTAATACACAGTACCTGAAATATTTTGGTCACATTATGACGAAGGTAAAAGATCAAGAGGACGGTCAAGATGATTCGACCAAGTAAGATCTCTCCTTGGGATGGGTATGCACGAGTCGAGTCAAGTTGCGCAAGATCGAGATGCCTGGAGATTGACTGTTGAGGCAGCAACTGCATAGTGTCACCGATACTCCTATGGAGGTGAAAGCATTGAGAGACAGAGAAATGGTCAATCATGATGATACCCTATGAGTCCGAAAAAACAGTTGCCATTACTTTTCCCTCCGATAAAACCCTTTTCGCGTTTTTTTAGGTTCACTTT
Source organism: Pachyrhynchus sulphureomaculatus (assembly GCA_019049505.1). Taxonomy (NCBI): domain Eukaryota; kingdom Metazoa; phylum Arthropoda; class Insecta; order Coleoptera; family Curculionidae; genus Pachyrhynchus; species Pachyrhynchus sulphureomaculatus. Next base: position 184,576,113 of record CM032446.1, read on the forward strand.
TACCTTTGCCAAGCCACTATTTTGACTGCCGTTTTGTCTCCAGGGTGTAATGGTTTACAGTCACAAAGCGACCGAATTCGTTTGAATTACGCTGCAATTTTTTCAAACACGATTTTGAAATGTCCTTCCTAGTGCGTTTTTAGTATGGAATCAACAAACGCGGCACCCATCGCACTTACTTTTTTTCATTTTTAGAACTTTATGCAGGATATTATGTTCCCGTTCATACGAGATATCTACCATCTCAGAATGAAGCTTAATGCGACGATCTTCCAACACGATACAATCAATTTTATCGGCCAATTATTCATAAGAAACCTCAATCGAGCGTTCTGAACTTGCAGTATCTCAAGTGCTCGTACGGCTATGTTTAAATTTATTTATCAAGTAATCAATGATCTTGAGTGCTGGTGTAGAGTCCCCATAAAGTTCCTACAGTTCAGTTTTTATTTGGTCTGCAGTCCAGCTTCAGAGTTACAAGGTTACTTACATATCTAACTGTTATAAATACAGTGGTTCTTAAAAATTAGTGCACTCATTTATCATTAGGCCCTACGACGGCTGGTGGTCTGCCTCAGTAATTAAACCTTGTGTATATTCTATTTTCTTGTCAATCGTTTCCGACAAGGTCTTACATGACTTTTGTTAATTTGATTTTGTTTCTAAAAGGGGTTTTGAGGAGGATTTGTTTATATTAGTTGTGATTTTTGTTTATGGTTTGTTGGAAAAAAATTTTGTCCAAAAAATCCAACTTAATTTTATTAAGTACTAATATGTAGGCTGAAAAGTTTTTGGTCTAGCTACTTAAAACATATTTTTGTTGCAAAATCCTCCTTCAAGAGCGATACAATATGTCCAACGCTTTTTAACATTTCTATACCTTTCTTGTAGAAGGATTTGTCTTTGCCTTCAAAATAGGCCTCAGTTTCGGCGATAATTTCTTCATTGGGGCCAAATCTCTGTCCCGCGAGCATTTTTTGAGGTCTGCGAATAGATAATAGTCACTGGGGGCCAAATATGGAGAATACGGTGAATAAGGAAGCAATTCGAACTTTAATTCATGCAATTTTGCCATCGTAACCACTGACTTGTGACAAGGTGCATTGTCTTGATGAAAGAGTACTTTTTTCTTGTTCATTTGGGACCGTTTCTTTGCGATTTCTGCCTTCAAACGCACTAACAACTTTATATAATATTCGCTATGGATGGTTTTTCCCTTTTCAGCATAGTTAATGACAGTTATTCCATGCGCATCCCAAAATACAGAGGCGACAACTTTCCTAGCTGACTGTTGTGTCTTTGCTCGCTTCGGGCGGCTTTCACTGGCTGCTGTCCACACAGCTGACTGCCGATTTGATTCCAGTGTGTACTGGTGGATCCATGTTTCATCCATTGTCACATATCGCATGAAAAAATCCTTTTTATTGCGCTTAAACAGGTCTAAACAGCGCTCAGAATCATCAAAACGTTATTGTTTTTGGTCCACTGTGAGCAAACGCGGTACCCATTTCAGACAGAGCTTTGTCATGCCCAAACGTTTATGCAAAATATGACCAACACTTTCCTTTGATATCTTTAGGGTATCAGCTATCTCACGCAATTTCACTTTACGATCATCCAAAACAATTTTCTTATTTTATTTATGTTTTCCGGTGTAACCACCTCATTGTGTCTGTACGACTGCGTTTAAATTCAGTATACCAGTAAATGATGAGTGATTTTTCAGGGGCAGAGTCCCCGTAACACTTATCAAGCCATTCCTTTCCTTGAACGGTATTTTTCCCATCAAAAAACCTTATCTAATCAACACACGAAAATCAATTTTTTCCATTGTTTTGAAAATATCAAAAGTAGCGTCCCTAAAACTTGTAAACTAATCGTCAAAATGTCATGAAATTTTGACACGTATCGTTTAAAGGTTGGTACTTCCTAAAATCATATGAATTTTTTGAAAAGGACGACCAAAAAGTTTTCAGCCTACATGTTACTAGGTTTTCAAGGTTTAATTATTTAGATCTTTTCATTTCATTCAGTCGTTCTCCTTGCATTTATCTCTCATTCTCTCTCTCTCTTTCGTACTTATTATGTCCCATTCATTCTACTTACATAGTTTATCTTGGTCTATTTAATATATTTTATATATTTTACATAGGTGTATTTGTTACATAAGTTTATCTACATTATTTATAAGTGTGTTGTGTTTTGTTTACCTTTTTTTTTATTATTCACACTACTCGTTGGTCAATTGCAATACACTGTTTTTCACTTTACCGCAGTCCTCGTTTCTAAATAAAAATGTTTTATCAGTACAGGACACTCTGCTTCATCCATTTTGACGAATCATGTAACACTGAGTACTTACGATAGCTGCTAACAAACAACTGCGTGTTGCATCTGTTTGAAACTTTGAACACAACCGTTACAAGAATCACGTTTACCAACAGTCATGTCGCTTAACGAAATTCCCCACCATTTCGTACTAATTTACCAGACCTACCAATTCACCCTTCTATTATCAATACGCACACGAAATTTTGAGATATTTAAAAAAAAATCCTTCCCTGACGTTGATATTTTTTCCATTGGCACTGATGCAATTGTCCAATTTTTCGATTACATTTTTTTTGCAAATCGCAAAACTGTTATTTTTTTTTAAATTTAGATCGATATTATGTAAATCTTGTTTTGGCAAAATTGGATCAATGATAACCTCCGATGATGTCTTAATTTGATTAATTTTGTTTATTTCATTGATTTTAGCGTCATTTCATTTATCTTTCCACCCAGAAAATGTATCCATATTACTCTTCAAATTTCGTTCTAATCGACACATAGTGTGATCCGGGTCGAGGTAACGTTCTCGATACAGTTTAATGGCTTCCCAAGAATTTCTTCTTACTTCTACATAAATAAAAATCATATCTACTTTTTCAGTTTGGGAAACTACTTCAACCAGAAGCTATTAACACACTGTTTACTTGGTTTGACGCTATTGAATTGAACAGGTGTGCAAACAAGATCTGTCAGATTAAAGTATGACAGCCGCCTACTAGATAAATTGTTTGAAAACAACCAAATGTGGCATACGATCCATGGCAGCGCGATGACCAAAAAATAATATTTATTAAGTTTAAGAAAAAAATGTTGTAAAAATTTAGGGCTTTCTAATGTCGTTTCACAAAAGGTATGTGGATGGAAAAAAAAGTTGTTTGGCGTCGCGGCGCCCAGTGACCTTTTCACTACCAAATGTCAAATACGTCAGTATACTCCTTGACCTGCACGATACCATTCTATATTTTAAAAAAAATATATATTCAACAATTTTCCATAAATTGGGACAGGGCGTCCAAAAATGATCACCCTGTACCTCTTTCTCTGTGTCTCTGTCTTATGTAGAACCGGAATACTATTACGAGCTCTAATCTATATTTTTTATCGGCAAATATATTTAGTTGGTAGTTTAGAAACTTGAGTAGAACGTAGTTTTAATTAGAATAGGCTTAAGAATTAATATCACAAGCCGTGCTTGAACGGGGGTTGTCGTTCTTAAGAATGACTTAAATTATGCACTTTTATTGGTCAAGAACGTGAAGTCATCTACTGTCGTGGAGTTTAAACCACTAGTTTATTTATTTAGCACCCTGCTGCAAACAATTCAAACACTAGAGCGAAGTTGGTCAGGCAAACACAAAGGATGAGGTTTGAAATGTCCATAAGGACATAAAGTCTTGTAGCTCCAGAACCAGACGCAATCGGTAACGTATGGTAAAAACAAATCGTTAGCACTTATAAACTTATATCACGTAGACAACCAAATTTTTCAGTAGTTATCAGAGAGCAGAATAGTGTATATTACAAGAGTATGCCACTTAATACACTCTAAATATTATAGAGAGAATACAAGAATGAATTGATAAGTGTAACAATTTCTATAAAATGGCGGGTAGTTTTATTAAGCGCCATGACTGTTGGCAAGCGTGATTCTTGTAACAATTGGCTCCAAAGTTTCAAACAGATGCAACGCGACGATATTTTTTTTGTCAAGTTTCTTAATGAAAATTATTAAATAATTTATATAATTTTCTGTTATGTACTAGATTAATATAATCAATTAAATTAATTTTTACCAATTTTGATCGTACAAAATACAAAGCTAAATTAAGTATTTATTAATATTAACCCAGTTTTTTTAAAACAGAATTTATGTAAAATGTATCTAAATTCATTAACAAAGCATACAAACAATAATTGTATGTATAAATAAGTAACAAGCCAACTTCATAGAAAATAAATAGAAAATTAATTTTTGCCTACAGATTTTCTTTCTATATTCATGATCTCTGATCTAAAAACGGATATCCTGAAAATATTGTAATACGTGTATTTGGTATGACACATGATAATTATAAAATCACTTCACACACAATCCTAACATGTAGGTTGAAAAAATTTTGGTCTGACACATAGATGTCGCCCTTTGCAAAAAATTCATATGATTTTTAGGAAGTACCAACCCTTAAACGATACTTGTCAAAATTTCATGACATTTTGCCGATTAGTTTACAAGTTACAGTTGTTTTAGTACCGCTACTTTTGATATTTTCAAAACAATGGAAAAAATCGAATTTCGTATGTTCATTAAACACTGTTTTTTGATGGGAAAAAATAACGTTCAAGCAAAGTAATGGCTTGATAAGTGTTACTGGGACTCTACCCCTGGAAAATCATTCATGATTTACTGATACAGATAGAAATGATGCTGAAGGCTCTGCATGCCCAAATGAGGTGGTTACACCGGAAGATATCAAAAAAATCCACAAGATTATTTTGGACGACTATAAAGTGAAATTGGGTAAGATAGCTGACACCCTAAGAATGTCAAAAAAACGTGTTGATCATATTTTGCATGAACATTTTGACATGAGAAAGCTCTGTTCAAAATGGGTACTGTCTTTGCTCACAGTGGACTAAAAACAACTACGTGTTGATGATTCTGAGCGCTGTTTAGGCCTTTTTCAGCGCAATAAAAATGATTTTTTTATGTGACAACGGATGAAACAGGGATTCACCACTACACACCGGATTCAAATCGGTAGTCAGCTGAGTGTACAGCAGCCGGTGAAAGCCGCCCGAAGCGACCAAAGACACAACAGCCGGTTGAGAAGGTCTTGGCCTCTGTATTTTGGGATGAGCATGGAATAATTTTCATCGACTGTACTGAGAAGGGAAAAAGATCAATAGCAAAATTATATAAAGTTATTGGTGCGTTTGAAGGCATAAATTGCAAAGAAACGGCCCCAAATGAACAAGAAAAAAGTGCTTTTTCATCAAGACAATGCACTGTATCACAAGCCCATTGTTACGATGGCAAAATTGCATGAATTGAAGTTCGAATTGCTTCCTCATCCATCGTATTCTCCAGATTGGGCCCCCAGCGACTATTATCTATTAGCAGACCTCAAAAAACTGCGGGAAAGAGATTTGGTTCTAGTGAAGAAGGTATCGCCGAAATTGAGGCCTATTTTGAAGGCAAAGGCAAATCCTTTTACAAGAAAGGTATAGAAATGTTAGAAAAGCGTTAAACTCATCGTATCCCTTTTAAAGGACACTATATTGAAGAATAAAGTCGCAAAGAAAAAATGTGTTTTAAGTAGCTAGACCAAAAACTTTTCAGCCTACGTGTGAAGAAACTTTCACGTAGAAGAAACATTTCCTCCAATGAGTCAATTTAATTGGTTGTTTAAAGCTAACGATAATAGATTTTCTTGATCAACTAAAGTGTATAATTTAAGTCGGCCTTAAGAGAGTTAACCCCTGTTCAAACACCCTTCACACGAAAAAATTAAATAAAGTAATCAAAAGTTCCACAACCTGTGATGCACCACTTGTCAAATTATTTTCAGGACGTATTGTAATTAAAATTACGTACTAACCAGGTTTCTACACTACCCACTAAATATCTTTTCTTATAAAAAATTTTTAGACTAGGGCGCTTAAAAATATTCATACACATAATAAATAGCATCGCATGGAAATGAGGAACAGTTTCAAAAAAGTTGAAGAATCAAGGTATATTCCAATCTAGGATAATGCTGATATATTTATGTAAGCGTGGTACAATAAATATTTACATCTATTTTTTTATGTATGTCTTCTTCTTTTTCTTTCTTATTTGGTGTGTCATATAAGTAGGCATAGTGCCTGTTTTATCCCCATTAGGTCTCCTCCGATGTGGACGTCCAGCATTCTTTCTCCCTGTTCGGTGTTCCTTAGTTCTTCTACGGCAAGGTTTATTGTGTTTAGCGTTTTTTGCTAGGTTTTTATCGCCCATCCAATCTACATGTTTATTCCATTATTTTCTTCTGGTTTTGGTCTATTTGGATATTTCTTCGATTTTACTTAGTTCTTGTAGATCTTTGCTGCGGATTTTGTCGTGGATAGTTTTTCCATGTATGTCTCTAATTGCTATTGTTCTCATCATTTCTGCTGTTTTACATATGTCAGCTCTTGTTTCTACAGTGAGAATCGGTCCCACTGTTGTCTTGTATATTCTTCTGCATGTATTTCATATAAATGTTGTAGTGCAGCCTTTTCTTTTAATGTATTGACGCAGTGATACTTGTCATTCTTCAATGATCCTATTAAAATTTGAATGTCGTACGAACATTTTTAGTATTTCGTACGGAACACTTATAAGGTAACTCCGGTGTCTGTCCGTCTGTCACACCCAATTTTTTCCGAAATTATCTAACATAGAAAGTTGAAATTTGGCACTAATATAGGAATTGATTATCGCATCTGAACCGTGGAGTTTTGAAAGTTAAATTTCAACTGAAGAGTTTGGTTTTGGGAGGCGAAATCGAAAGTAAAAAAATTTTTTTGTCAGGTCATCAAGTGGGGTGTCAAATGAAAGCTTGTTCAAAAATATATATGATTACTTTTGATAATTTATCTGGTATATAAAAATAAACAAACTCATCAGTTTTCAACAAATATCGGAAACGAACGTTGTTGAAAACTCATTTGGGGTGTGTTTCGTTAAGTTTAAAAAAAAATATATTTTTAAGGCGATCACGGTACAGAACATTAGTTTCGCAAGTCCAGCTTTCACTTAACCGGTTATTTTTCTATATTTTATCGTTTTTAGTGTTCCGTACGGAACACTTATAAGATCACTTCGGTGTCTGTCATATCCGATTTGCTACGAAACTTTTGACGTAGAAAGTTGAAATTTTGTAATAATATAGGAATTGATGGCCTCATCAGAGCCGTGTAGTTTTGAAAGTGAAATTTTGACTTAAGGGATTAGTTTTGAGGGGTGAAGTCGGAAGTGAAAAAAAAATTTTTTTACTAGGTCATCGAGTGTGGTGTCAAATGAAAGCTTGTGAAAACACAAGTAATATATATATATATATATATATATATATATATATATATATATATATATATATATATATATATATAATGTAATGCTTGCGCACACTTTTCTTTGTATTGTTTTTAAAAAATCGCGAAAAATCGCTGTCCCCCTACCTTATCTCGAAAAGTACTGAACAAAAAATTTTGAAAAAATTCTGGAATATTCTCCACGGAGATTGCACGAAAATTATCACGAGTGCATTACCGTTAATAATTTATCTGGTATATAAAAAAACAAAAATTTCAAGGTCATCAGTTTTCAGTAAAGATTGGAAACAAACTTCGTTGAAAACGCATTTGGGGTGTGTTTTGCGAAGTCACTGATCATTTTATACCACCGTAACAAAAATTTTTATTTTAAAAGCAATTAACGTACGGAACACTAATTGTGCAAGTTCAACTTGCACTTGACCAGTTTTTTAACTTTAAGAAATGTCGTTTCCACAGATCATTATTGCATTCTAGTTCATACAGTAACTTAGTCACCCACTAGTCCCATTCGCCCAAACTAGTTTCACTTTGTTTCAATCGAAGCCCCAAACTTAGTATTACATACATATTTTACAAATGTAAACTTATTTGATTGATCTCTGTCTCGTACTCATCCCATGTAAGTATCAAAGAAAGTTTCATACTTGAAACACCAGGCTTAATCTATAATATATATAAAATGCAACGTCTCTCTGTCTGTCCGTTAATGCGCGTATCACTGGAGAACCACTTATCCGATTTACGTGCTTTTTTTTTAAAACATACATATGTTCTCTGCCCAGGTTACAGGCGATATTTTATTACGTTAGATATTATAAAGAATAAGCAGTGACGATAATAGTGAATCAAGTCGGAAAAAAGTTTGCCGATAGCGCGTTCTCTTGCAATACACTGCCTAAACCATTAAATATGGAACAATATCATGTAGCAAAGAATATCTGTAATATATATAAAATGTAACGCTCCGGGTGGAAATCGTATAACAGGAGAAATGATAAAAGCTGGAGGAGTAGAGTAGATCTGGAAAATGAAATATGCCGGTTGGTGCATGGAATATGGGAAACAGAAAAGATGCGAGTGAGCTGGAGAGAGTCGCTCATTTGTCCAATATACAAAAAAGGAGAAAAAACTATATGTGCTAATTATAGACCAATAGCCTTACTGGACGTAGTGTACAAGATAGTAGTGGTGACTATCAAAAACAGACTTAAAGCTAAAGAAGATAATCCGGGAGTCAGAAATAAAAACAAATGGAACGATATATTAACAAACCTGCCAATGCTTGGCCTATGCAGATGATGTCGCAGTGATTGCAAGAGCAAAATAGAACCTCAAAAAAGCCATTAGTAGGACAGAAGAAAGGTAAGGATGAGAGGACTAAAGATAAATGAGGAAAAAAACAAAATACATGGAAATTACAAAGAAGAAGAATATGAAAAACAACAAAAGTTTAGATATAACTTAGGGCAAAGATATATATTTGAAAAAGGAGACAAATTTAATTATCTGGGAGTAACAATAACAGAGAGTGGACAAGAAAGGACGGAGATACAAGAAAGAATAGCGAAAGGACAGAGATGTTTGGGGGCAATGAATCCAATAATGAAATCAAAGAATGTATCAAGAAAAGCAAAAGAAAGAATATATACGACAGTTGTCAAGACTCATGGTGACATATTGAAGCGAAACGTGGAAACTGAAGGCAAGAGAAAAGAAGACGTTGGAGGTGTGGGAAAGGAAAGCTTTGAGAAGAATCTACGGAACAAGGAAAGAAGAGGGACTGTAAAGAAGAAGAACAAACTACGAATTAAAATGCCTATATACGAAACCCCTTATAAGCCAAATCATAAGAAGCCAGCTATTAAGATGGTTGAGACACGTGGCAAGGATGAAGGAAGAAACACAGGCAAAGCAAGCCAAGAGGAGTGGTTGGAAGAAGAGGCAAGGGTAGACCTCGATCTACATGGATTCAGGCAGTAAAGTATGATCCGGAGTTGATGGGAATTCCGCACTGGGAAAAACTAACAGGAGACAAAAAGAAGTGGAGACAAGTATGCAACCAAGCCATGGGCCTCTAACGCCCCTTGAGTTATATAATAATATAAATATAACGAATAAGCAGTGACGATAAAGGTGAATTAACTCCACGCGAGCGGAGCCGCGGGCACGGCTAGTTAGTTATATAATATAAAGTTCTTATAAAACAACTGTCTCACCCAACTACCCAAAATAGCCGATAAATAAAGCACCTTAATATAGTTTTTAAGCCAAGAAAATATTTTATGTTAAGAGACATTTCAACATGACGAATAAATCTCGATCAATACATTTTCACAGCCTCGTTGCTTTTTAAATGTTATGAATTTTAGTGTGACATCTCATACTAGCGGTTTGAGGATAAAATGTCAATATGGCTTTATGCTTTTCAATTTAAAGGTTTCCGAGAATTTAAAGCAAAATTTTAATAAGAAATAAAGGTCGTGTTTTCTAAAATGTTACTTGAATAAAAATAAAAAAATTGGTAAAGGTTTTTATCACGTATTTCCTCTGCAAACTCGTAGCTCTAAAATAAACACTGAATTTGGCTTTTTCACCTTAAATAATAACTTAATTCAAGCACTATAACTTATTACTTACACAGAAGCTACTTTATAGTGAGATATTAATAAAAAAAATGGCCAAGTACAAGTTGGACTTGCGCAATTAGTGTTCCGTACTATGATTGCCTTTAAAATAAAATTTTTTATCACGGATCAGTGACATCACAAAACACACCCCAAATGGGTTTTCAGTAATATAATTAAGAGCTCCGATTACAAACATGTCTAATCACGTACTGACTCAAGAGGCTAATCAGACCATCCAGAATAAGACAAAAAGTTTCATGTGATATATATATATATATATATATATATATATATATATATATATATATATATATATATATATATATATATATATATATATATATATATATATATATATATATATATATTATATATATATATATATATATAAATATATATATACCTGAAGATTCAATATGTATTTTCACGTTTTTTTTTTAATCAATAATGTATAATAGTTATAGCATCTTAGCTACCTAATAGCGAATAAATCAATCTACCTCAATCTAGAATCTATTGATAAAAGTTTAAAACAAATATTTACTACCTAAATATTTGTCTAATTATAAACAAGTAAAATAAAATTATTTTGTCTCGGTACCTAATGCTTAAAGCAGTGGCTTTCAGTCCCGGTTCAATTTCGACGAAGTAAACCTTTAGCATTTTGGCGGGCAACTAGTTTTTTGTTATACTAGATAAATTATTAAACCTAATACACTCGTGATAATTTTCGCTCAATCTGCACTTTATGAAGACTACTCCAGAATTTTTTCAAAATTTTTTGGTCAATACTTTGCGAGATAGGGGTTTTTCGCCATTCTTTTAAAAATAATACCAAGAAAAGTGTGTGCAAGTATTACCTCATATATATTTTTGAACTCGAGTTGTTACAAGCTTTTTTAACACCCTACTCGTTGACCTGGTAATTTGTTTTTCCCTTCCAATTTGATACCTCTAAACTAACCCCTTAAATAAATATTTAACTTTCAAAACTACGCGGCCCTGATTGAGCCATCAATTCCTTATTTGTGCCGAATTTCAACTTTTTATGTCACATAGGTTCCGACAAAATTACAGACAGACAGACGGACATCGAAATGATCCATACGGAGCACTAAAAATGTTCATTATGGTAATCAGAAAGGATTTTCATAATGTTAGTTAAACTATACGATATTTAACGACCCCAAACCCTTTCAACATTTTGTCCTATTAAAACTGAAAGTAATATAATTAATTTTCTGATTTCTCGACTCCTAAAAACCGCAAAAAGACATAGAACACGATATATACGAAGCCACCCATCTAACCTCTTACCTGACTAATTTAACCCTTTCTATATTTTGCTATATCTTCTTTTCCTCCTTACTTTTATATTTTAAGATAATCACTTAATTTTTAAAAACTCTAAAAAGGGTATATAGCACGATATATAGGAAGCTGGGATTGCTAAACTAAATACCTCTCCCACCCTCAATATCTTCTTCTTGAAGTGCCATATCCGATACGGACGTAGGGGACCCTCTCGCCTTTGACTGTGGGTGGTGCCTTTTTACATATTTCATAGACAATAGACACCTACAGTTTAATGCCGACCAAAGTACCTTCCCGATAGAGGCGACCGTCATGTTCTAAATTTTTTCTTTTAATATTATTTTCCGAGCTGGAATACGAACTTAGGTCTCCGATGTAGAAAGAAAGAAATGCTAGGGCCGCCTATCACTCTCAATATATTTTAAAATAAATTATATGTTTATAATTTATTTGTTATATCATCTCAGTCCGGAAAAATTCTCGTAATACTATTGAAATTATGTGATATTTATTGACACCCACCAATGTCATCCCCTTCCCCAGATAAAATTCAAAATAATGAAAAAATAATTTAACTTTTAACTTTTTAGACCACCCCATTCAACGCCTTTTATGTTTTACTATAAATATTTATGAAAAAAATTTTGCTTATTATCTCCACAACACTCACCTCTTTCACCTTATTCTCTCATTGTAAAAATAATATATTACTTTCATATTTTATATCAGATACCAAAACTAAAGATATTAATAAATATATATTTATATATATATATATATATATATATATATATATATATATATATATATGGTATATATATATATATATATATATATATATATATATATATATATATATATTATATATATGTATATATATATATATATATATATATATATATATATATATATATATATATATATGTATATATCTATCTATATATATATATATATATATATATATATATATATATATATATATATATATATATATGTATATATATATATATATATATATATATATATATATATATATATATATGTATATATATATGTATATATCTATGTATATATCTATATATATATATATATATATATATATATATATATATATATATATATATATATATATATATATATATATATATATATATATATATATATATATATATATATATATATATATATATATATATATATATATATATATATGTATATACATATATATATATATATATATATATATATATATATATATATATATATATATATATATATATATACATATATATATATATATATATATATATATATATATATATATTTATATATATATATATATATATATATATATATATATATGCGTATATATATATATATATATATATATATATATATATATATATATATATATATATATATATGTATATATATATATATATATATATATATATATATATATATATATATATATATATATACATATATATATATATATATATATATATATATATATATATATATATACATACATACATACATATATATATATATATATATATATATTATATATATATATATATATATATACAGATTGTTATAAAATTCACTGCATATATTGAAATGGGTGACTAGTGGGGCCATGTAGAAGCATTTTCAATACTTTTTTTCAAAATCGAAAATTTTTGAAAAATTAAAAAAGGGGCAAAACTCCCTTTTACCAAATCCTTTATAAAATCGACCCGCCTATGAAAGGCTGACATTGAAAGGAAATATTTCCTTGGAGTGCCCAAGAACAACTTAATCGTTAATAGTCGATTTTCAAGTAGGGGAGAGTAGAAAAAATCGACCCTCTGAAAAATCGTAGATAAAAATATATTTTTGTCCACAAAAATAATTGCCGTTGATGAAAGTAAATTTGCCACCGTTCAGAAAAAAACGTAAAAGGTCTAGAGCGTTTTTGTGTTATGTCAGTGTGCCTGGACAGATGGCGCCACCAATTCTTATATTCAAAAGATAAGACAAATCCTGAATTGGGGAATAGCACACCTTCTGAGAGTGTTATCACTATTTCAGACACTGGCTATATTAACTCACACTTATTTGTAAAATGAATGAAACATTTTTAAGCGTCGTAAAGCCAACCCCTGAAAATAAAGTGTTACTTCTGCTTGGTGGGAATATAACGCATTCGAGGAACCTGGAGGCGTTGAACCTAGTAAAGGCTAATGTTACAACAGCCACGCCTTACTGTTCACCAGATTCAGCCATTGAACGTGTCTTTTTTTAAACCTATGAGCAATTATTTTATTCTAACAACAGAAAAATGGTTGTAGCAATGTCCTCAAATAGACTGCCACATTTAAATAGTGAACCGTCTACTTCCGGATTTAACGCTAAAGTTAAAAAAAATAATCTTTATGCCTAATACTACAAAAAATACTGCATAGAAAATTGTGGAAATTACTTCAAGTCCTTACAAAAATATATTGGGAGAATTATCACCTACGAGGAAAAATACAACTAAAAAAAGGTAAAAACATCAATAAACAAAAGAAAACGCCAATAAAAAAAATAATATCTTTACCCAACTCTCTACCAAGTTAAATTAAAAAGCTATGGACAGGCAGGAGACGCCCAAAAAAAACCTTTTGAAGTTAGCATCGTCCACCGTATCAAAGCAAGAATTTCTTTTTAGCGTTCGACAAGTAGCCTTTCGAAGAAACCCGAATAAAGTGAATGAGTTTAAAAATCTACCTGAATAATTTATAAATAAATTCATATTTTAAAGACGACGGTCTAATAAATTAGACTGTCTTGTGTAAAATAAAGGGAATAAAATTTTAGCGGATAAAATGTGTTAAAATTTTTACTTAAAAAATATATTAAAATGGAAAACTTGTGTAATTAATATTTGGGGTCAAAAAGCAATTATTTTTAACAATTTTTATAATATGTTTTTATTATTAAATTTCTTTAAAAAAAAACTATTTAAATGTAAAAAATACTCCAATTTTAATAACAATAGGTAAAGGACCTTAACAAAAAATACAAATAATAATAGTCATTAAAGGATAAACATCCGGAAACGACTGGTATACCAACTTTGTAGCACACCAGCAAGCCGCAACGCCATACAGTTGGTGAATGTACTAAAAATCACACTATATCCACCGAATGCAAAAACTTGTAAATTTTATTGAGTATTAACAAAGCTTTTTTGAATTCGATCTTTTAGTTAGTTAAAACTTGCCAGTACTAAGATATTAATAAATATGTATATAGTTATATAGTAAACCAATGGCAGTGTGAAAAAATATTCATGACGTTATTTCTTGAGGGTCGACTTTTTTCTTTTTTATTGAGATCCGCTAGTTAAGATAAATTTTCTGCAGTCGGTCATGCTACAAAGAGGCACCATTCCAATATACAGTGAAGTCCGTTTATAACGAACTCCAAAAAGTCATCAAAAATGGTTCGCTACATTCGAAGTTCGTTACGAACAGTAAACAAAATCTAATATCATTTTTCACTACTTTTTTATTTAGATTAGGCGCTAATGCTTAGAAAAATGAATAATATTTATTAAATTAAAAGAAAACGTTCAAAGGAAAATAAAACGAGTTACACTAAAGTTATTATTATGTATGTTGGTACATACACGAGTTTAAACGAGAACATTAAAATACGTAGTTTATACAATAAAATCTGTAATTTTCGTTTCTACTATTTTACGTGAAAATGAAATGGTGTTTATGTAATTATCAAGGTCACAGAAAATACTCCATATATGTTCAGGAACTTCACGAGATTTCAAAAAATTGCGAATTTCAGTCATTTTCTTAGTCATTTCTGAAATGGAAGGAACATAAATATTTCTTCTCTAAGCTCGTCTTCGTCGTTATTATCGCTTAAAATCTTTCCAGAAGTCACTGATGTCACAATTTGATCATCAGTTAATATTTCTCTCGTCATTAATTCATTATCAGCACATACATATTCTTCAAAATTAAAGTGATTAAACATCTTTTTAATCCCGATTTCCACTGTACTTTGTTAAATGTCAGCATCGTAAACAAATTCTAGACAATCAGTACGATCTTCTGTATGTTTTTCAATCCACTGAGTCAACGGTAGCTCATCATCTGAGTCCAATCTACATTCCTTCCTCAAAAATCCGCCATGCTTAAAACAGTTTGTAATGGTTTCTCTACTGACTCTTTGCCAAGCCATATGGATAAAGTTTATAGCGTTCAAGAGAGTTACAGAAAAAATGTTACCTTTATCGATCGTCTCTAACATTTTCATAAATAAAATCCTTGTATAATGACATTTTAAAGTATGTCGCACACCTTGATCCATAGGCTAGAGCTTTGCGCTTGTGTTTGGAGGCATAAAAACCAATTTTATTTGCTGTAGATCAACTTCAGGGTGCGCTGGACAGTTGTCAATTAAAAGTAATATTTTTCTGTTTGTGAATTTTAATTCTTTGCCTCATTCAATCAGTTCGCTTTTAAAAATTTCTGATGTCATCCAGGCTTTACTGTTTGATTTGTACTCTACAGGTAAATATTTGTTTTTTAAACACCTGGGATATTTGCAGTTACCAACACAGTTATTCTCACTTTTGATAATTTTCCACCAGCACAATTCTCCCCGACAAACATTAATGTCTTATCAGGCGTCATCTTGTAAAACAAACCCGTTTCATTCGCATTAAAAATGTCCATATATTCATAACTTTCTCGAATTTTCAGCCATAGATTGGTCAACCACTGATCAATAGTTATATCCACTCCTGCAGTTTCTCCTACTATCTTACCCCCACTAATATTATGTCGGTTTTTAAATCGTTCAATCCAACTTCTAGAACAGTTAAACTCGGTGTTCTCTATTTTCCTTCCCAATTCACTAGCTTTCTCTTGTAAAGTATAGCTGATAATAGGAATATGTTCATGTCTTTTTTGATTAAACCATTTAAGGAGTTCTTTATCGACTTGGTCATGTGTAGATTTTCTTACTTTTTTAAAAATAAAGTTTCTTTTATCATAGATTGATAAGATTTCTTGCCTCTTCTTCCATATGGTAGGAACCCTAGATTTAGTAAAATTCTACTGTTTGCCAACATCACTTTGTTGAACCCCATTTTCTATTTTCCTTATAATATCGTGTTTGTCTTTTAAAGTAAACGCTTTACGTTTTTGTGTACTCATTTTAACTTAAAAACTTAAACATTCACTTTCCCCCTTTTAACAAATATGCATTAGAACCGTATAACACAACAAGCGAATTGAAAATAATACTGCTCGGTCTAGCGACGTGGTGGAAACAAGTAGAATAGGGGTTCCCAGCGAGTTTCGGTGAATTCCTTAGATCAAGTCGCGCGACATCGAGCACAGGGAGTTATAAACGGACAGAAAATATTCCAAATTTGGTTCGCTTTATATGGAAGTTCGTTATAATCGGGTTCGTTATAACGATAAAAATTTGCATTGGTCCTATGGAAGTTTCTTTGTGCATTATAAAATAGTTCGTTTTAACCGGAAATTCGCTATAAACGGGTTCGTTATAAGCAGACTTCACCGTATATATATATATATATATATATATATATATATATATATATATATATATATATATATATATACTATATATATATATATATACATGATGCCCATTGAATGAAATGGAATAATGATTCCACAGCATTTATTAATCAGTGTATCAAAAAAATGTATAAATAAAAGTTACAGGGTGTTATACGGCGCACATGCTGACGTTACCAGTAAAATGTTTTGAAATGTCAGGTAGAAGAAATAATGCCATTTTAATTTCTTTTTAAATGGAAAGCCCTGTATATTATTTTATTTTTAAATCCTGTTAAAAATTCTAGATATTATTTGTCTAACATACCATATGTCTAAATTGCACTGTTTTGGTATTATTCATATTTGAAATTAAGGAGATCGAATTAATTTTTATTTTAGGCTGGCTCGTCTCAAATATTTACTGTCAGGTAACGAATTAACGAGTCATAAAATGATTTATTGACAAAAACGTTTATTGCTGCATTTTGTGAAATTGCAATTTGAGTGTAATATCATTTAACAGGAACTGAAAGAATCACTTGTTAATGATGGTTGGTTACGGAGACCGTAGGAGAACACAACAGGAGGTGTGTGATCTTTTTAACGCAGAATATCCGAATCGAGAACCTATTACCCAATCCGTAGTATTTAAAACGATTTAGACAATTAGGTCATGTCTGGTCCAAATCTGGACCTCCAAAAGTTAAACAAGCGATGATAAAAAGTTAGATGTTTTGTTGAAAATTACAGAAAATCCCCATATCACTCGTCAGTTTTGCCTAGACCACAACATAAGTAAAGGTACCTTAAGTCGTATACTGATTGAAGAAAAACTGCATCCATACAAACCCATTCTATTGCAAGAAATATCTGAAGATGACTACGATAGACGCATTAAATTTTGCGAGGTCATGATGGAACGAATTAATAATGATCCTAATCTAATTCATAAAATTGTTTTTTCTGACGAGACCACAGTTTATCTTAACGGAAGAGTTAATAGGCATAACTGTCGGTACTACTAACAATCCCCACTGGATAATCGACAGTCATTTTCAAAGACCATAAAAGGTAGACGTGTGGGCGTATGGACGTCATATCATTGGTCTCTTTTTTATCGATGAAAATCTTACAGGACAGCGCTATTTGCAGTTATGCCAAGAGCAAGTTATTCTAACTTGTGCAGATCTTTTTCCTGATAAAAATAATTTGGATACCCCTAACAGGAATCTGTGGTATCAACAGATTTCTCACTATGAAACCAATATTCGTAGATATTTGGATGCGAGTTTTCCTAATCGATAGATAGGCAGAAGAGGTGCTGTAGAATGGTCTGCTAGGAGTCCCGACCTTACACCACACGGTTTTTTTTTATGGGGTCAAAGTTTACTGAAGTCGACCTAAAACTGTAGAAGATTCAATTGAAGTAGCACAGATCATCCCGGATTCTCTGCAAAACTGTGTTCAGGCTGTTTATGACAGATTGGGTCATTGCCTTGCTGTTAACGGTAGAGATTTTGAGCAATTATTCCCTTAAAAATATAACTAAAGTATTTATTAATTGTTTTTTTGTCTTTTTTTTTTATTTTATATTTCAAATGACAATAATTCCAACACAGTTTAATTTAGACATATGGTATGTTAAACAAATATTATCTAGAGTTTTTAGTAGGATTCAAAAATAAAATAATATACAGGGCTTTCCATTTTAAACAAAATCAAGATGGCGTAATTTTTTCGAACTGGCAGTTCAAAACATTTTATTGTCAACGTCAACATGTGTGCGCGGTATAACACCCTATAACTTTATTTAAAAATTTTTTTGATACATTGATGATATGGAATCATTATTCCATACAAATGGGCCACCCTCTCTCTCTCTCTCTCTCTCTCTCTCTATATATATATATATATATATATATATATATATATATATATATATGTATATATATATATATATACATACATATATATATATATATATATATATATATATATATATATATATATATATATATATTAATTTTTGGTCCAAAAAATTAAACAAAAAATATTAAATGAAGTTCTGAAACTGAGAAACAGCAAAGTACCAGAGAAAACGGAATTCTAATAAAAATGTTGGGAAGTGTGGCTTTATCAGAGATGTGTACGTTGTTCAGCGAATGCTTGAGTCAGTGAAAGATTCCAAAAAACTGGAATAACGCTATTGTTTTACTACTGTAAAGAAATTGTTACAAAACCAACCTAGAAAATTACAGATCCATTTCACTCTTGTCTGAGATATATAAGTTATTCTCTATAGTTATTACCAATAAATTTACAAATAAATTAGACCAGTACCAACCAAAAGAACAGGCTGGATTCAGAAAACAGTACGATACTTGCAATCACCTATTAACGATACGAATCCTAATGAAAAAAGAATAGAATACAATGTGCATATTTGTCTAACGTTTGTGGATTACCAAAAAGCATTTGACACGCTCAAATATTGGGTCATAATAAGATCACTATCAAATATTAGAATTGATATTCGATACATCTAAATTATCAAACATACATATGGAAATGCCACCTCGATCTTCGTTTGAAATAAAGGTATTTAATATAACTCATAAGTTTGGATCGATGCAAAATATCCTGAATTTAAAATACAAATATTTGTCATAATTTAAAATTGCAAGAATTTTTTTTTCATTTTTTTTACAAAATACCAAAATATGAACATTTTAGGATGTTTAATAAAATTAATTTTTGTATTATTTTTTTAATACATACACCTTTTATGATTTTATTATCTGACAAATGGTTGTGCTTTTACAAGCCAGCAAGCAGTTTCACCAAGAGGGTTTTAGTCACCACGAAATTTGAGTTCAAGATTTCTTGTGGGTGTTATAAAATAAAGCAAAAATATTTGGTATACATGCCTTTCATAATATCTCATTAAGAGTTGTTACTGCCCTTTATTATTAAACTGAAGATATTTTAATTTTATCAAGCTTGCACTCTCGAAAATTATGTACTATATCGAATCAAAACAATAGTTACTATTTTTAAATAAAAGCTCTCAGATAAGTAGAAAATGATAAAGGCAATAAACTATAAACAAAACCATCAGTCTTGTATTTTTCTTCGTTTGGAATATTAAAAAAATATTATATAAAATATAACTTTTTGTTTAACTTACTTGGTTGCTGAATATCTTCTGTATCTTCGGAAAGTCTAACATTGTCATTATCGTCGTGATTTTCCAAATGTTTCTTATTAGATACAGAATTCTGACTAGTAAGTGATGAAAATGGAGATTCATTGTCGTTGACTAAATTGTTATCGTTTTCTGAGTTTGTCTGAAAAAATAATAAGTGATGAAGTAAACGATTACACCGCATCAAATTGGAGTGACATTCCGATCTTTCGCATACGATTGCATTACCCCACAGTTGTTTTATTTATCAGATCACTCTTTTTTATTTAACAAAGTAGTATTCAGTACTGTAGCTAAATAATGTTTCGCGCACTACTACCACAAAATATCCAACCAAAAATAAAGCTAGCATCATGTTTAAAATGTAATAAATTAACACAAATCTCTTTTTTATTAGAGTTGCAAACATATAGGGAATTATTAAATAAATAAATTTTAAGAATGTCACTGAAAATTTGTTAACATTTACCTGATAATGTTTTAATAGCACTTTCAAATAAAAATAATAAATTCGTTTTTTAGTTGGCAACAATGAGCCTACTGTATAAGGTAACCAATCTGCAAGATTTTTGTTTTTAAAACTTTCTTTTAGTACTTACTTTCTCTCTTACGGTATTAGACGACAGTGTAGTGTTTTGTGATTTACCGCAGGCGTTTAAATGGGTTATTTATAAAATACTCTAAAAAATGGAAATATACTGCAATGGTTTAGGCCATGTATTTCTTTACTTTTTTACAGTTGGCTTCTAATAATACGACTTCAAGTAATTCGAAAATTAAATGTATGATAATACAGGATTCTGTTCTTGCTCTATTGTCCTTAATAAAAAAGAAAATGCACTATTCGCAGTTGATTCCACAATATTTTAGAGTCATAATTTTTCAATAGATTTTAAAAATAATGTTGCGGATGATCTTTCTAAAATAAAACCATTTAGCGTTGCGTACTCTTTATACCGCTCTCTCATATACAACAGAAACAAAGATATTGGCTTTTGTTTCTTTAATGAAATACCTCTGGAAAAATGTATAAAAGAGTAAGAAAAGTAATATTTCTTCTCAAATAAAATCAATAGAGAGCGGATATTTTCAAATAAACTGTTTCCAGAATCTTTTTAATATTCTAATATTTTCAATATCTCGTCAAACTAAAAGTTCCATGTTATATAACAGTAGGGAAATATTTGACTATGTTCCATTGAGTACTCAAAACATCTGCGATGTGTAAAAGTTTAGAAAGGAAATTGTTATTATAAGTATATTATTATTCTATCCATGTTTTGTGACACTTTACGTTAAATTACTGTAATTGACTTGTAGTAAACATTTTATAAAATGTTTTAATTACTTTTGCCCTAGTATTTAAGTAGTTAATAGTACAGAGCACCTAACTAAGTAAGAATTTATTCATTTCAATATTCTCCTTTCACTGTTTTCAATATATTTTCTTTAATTTATTTTTTCCTTTAATCATTTTACCGATTTTTATAAAAATGTTTTAATATTTACTATGTGTTTTAATAACATTAAGGAAACTTTCCCGTATTTTTTTAAATTTATGTTTAACTAATTTTAACTGTATTTTTACTTTTAGTAAGCCAAGTAATTTTTTAATTCATTTTTTTGTTACTATAATGCAAGCAATTTTTTTCTACATTTGCAGCAAAATCTGTCTAAATATATC
Source organism: Pachyrhynchus sulphureomaculatus (assembly GCA_019049505.1). NCBI lineage: Eukaryota > Metazoa > Arthropoda > Insecta > Coleoptera > Curculionidae > Pachyrhynchus > Pachyrhynchus sulphureomaculatus. The sequence continues at coordinate 184,597,941 of CM032446.1, forward strand.
GATCGTTTACAAGCACTCTTAAATTAAACTCAATTGTGTTTAAGATACCCGTAAGCTAAAAGCAACTGTTTTTAAACATCGAATATTAAATAAAAAATCCCTACATAGTTTTAGCGCTTTATTCTGTACCATTGGCTAAAAGTTCAAACACTATTTACCATTCCATAAAATGAATTTAGTACTGACGCGTAAATTAAGTTCAAGTGAAAAATCGGCCGAGTGCAAGTCGGATTTGCGCAATTAGTGTTCCGTACGTTGATTGCTTTTAAAATAAAAATTTTCGTTATGGAGGTATAAAATGATCAATGACTTCACAAAACACATCTCAAATGAGTTTTCAACAAAGTTTTTTTCCGATCTTTACTGAAATACTGTTGACCTTGAAATTTTTGTTTTTTATATACCAGATAAATTATTAAAGGTAATGATAATGGAGAATATTCCAGAATTTTCTCACTTTTCGAGATAAGGGGGGGGGAAGAGCGATTTTTCGCAATTTTTAAAAAATAATACAAAGAAAAGTGTGCGCAAGAATTATATTATATATATTTTTGAACTCGTGTTTTTACAAGCTTTCACTCGATGAATTTTTTTTCACTTCCGATTTCACCCCCTTAAGTCAAAATTTAACTCTCAAAAATACACGGTTCTAGTGAGACCATCAGTTTCCATATTAGTGCCTTGTCTATGTCAATAGTTTGGAAAAAAATCGGGTGTAACAGACGGACAGACACCGAAATGATCTTATAAGTGTTCCCTACGGAACACTAAAAAAAAAATACAACATAGTTCCTACATATAATTTTAGCCAGTTTTATAGCAGCTTGCTTTTAAGTAATTACTAAAGGATCCTAAAACTCCGATCTTGTTTTAAGTTCAGCAATAAATTAACTAAAACCCACCAATCCATTACTCAATCTTTTAAAAGCTTCTTATACGCTTTTATTTACTACTGTCAATGTCATAAAATTAATAGACTACAGGATCAAATAGGTTTTAGTTTAGGTTTTATCTTGGAGATAAGACTATACCACTTAATTTATCATCTGCTAGAGATACTCAATCATTCGAAAAAAAACGTCAAGAAATATAACAAAAACTTTTTGTTTTATTTTTATCTACCGTATCTCAGTAGCTTTCTATGCTTTATACCTATAGGGTCGGGCAAAGTTATGGCGAATCTCAGTCAATCAAAGTTTTAGTGCTAAATATGAATTAAAGGAGTAATTAATTGATACTCCTTGCTATCATTTAATTATTTTTCATGGATATAGAATACGCACTATAGGAAAGGTCCCTAATACGTGACGATAGTAACGCGTGCGCGGAAGTGGCCGTTTATACTGATCTGGAATCGCTGCACATTAGCGGGAAACATAGTTTAGGATGTTCATTCTCCATTCTCCATGTAAAAGTTCTTGATTAGGGTGGTACGAGGAGCTAATACAGATTATACATGCATTAATAGGGTGTACTGCTTTGGCAAGAATCAAGCAGGATTCATAATAACCATTAAAAGTAATTTTAAAGTCGGTATAAATTTTATTTTGTATACAATATTTTTTTTGTCTGTTGAACTAACTTATCTTTTGTTTTATTTATCTTTAAGTCGCGGTAATTTATAATTGTAGAGATATTTAAAAATTGTTCATTAATGAAGGATAGATAATTTTATAAATCATTGTAGTAGATTGGATGGTAAATTTGAAAATCGTGAGCCAAGGAATATTTGTATGCTTGATTGAGAGATTGAAATATCAACATATTTGCTTAAAACTCTTCTAATTTGATTTCTCTTTGGTAGATAATTATTAAACGACTGAATTTTTTTTAAACTAAAGCGAATATATTTAAATTTAGCCAATAATATCTCATAATTAAAAGAATCAAAGCAAAATCTTTTTAAGTTTCTACAAACGACCATTAGATGGCGCTATTGAGATGTGACATTACCATTATAGTAAAATTTGACATTTGTTATTGTTAAAACAGTGGCAACTTACAAATTGGCCTAGTAGTCTATCTACAGTGAGCGTTTAAAAAAACCAGTTTTGAGAACAAATGGGAATTTCATGCAAAGGTTTTCGTTGGATGATTTTTTACGATTTTAGTAAAGGCCTAACTCAACGACTATGCCTCGAATCGCTTCGTTTAACTTCTGGTAATGAATCGCCATCAGAAAAGACTGTTTACAATTGGTTTACAGAATTTCGTTATGGTCATGCTTCCGTCAGCGATGAATTTAGTGAAGTACGAGCAAAATCGGTTGTCGCTCCAAAAAATATCGATGCTGTGCGCAACGTGATTGAAGAGGATCGGCATATGATTTACCGTGAGATCGAGGTAGCCTTAGGCATATCGAAGACTGCAGTACATTCGATTTTGTATTAACATTTAGCTGTGAAAAAGGTCTGTTCCCGATGGATTCCGCATAATTTGACCGAAACTCAAAAACAGACTCCTGTCAGTTGGTGTAGGCTCAAAAAATTGGAGCGTGGACATGCAAAATCCATATATAACATCGTTACAGGAGATGAAACTTGGATATATTCATACGAGCTAAAAACTAAGCAATAATCAACTGTTTGGGTTTTCCAAGATGTACCGAATTTAATAAAAGTTTGTTCGCGAAGCACTTCCAAGAAAATGATCGCTTGTTTCTTTGGTTATACTGGACATGTTGCAACCACTGCTTTAGAGGATCGAAGAACAGTTAATGCTGAATGGTATACAACAATTTGTTTGCCAGAAGTCATCGATGAAATCAGGAAAAACAATCGAAAATATCGCATTATCTTCATCATGACAATGCCAGCACTCACACAGCACGTCAAACAATTGATTATTTGACGGAGAAAAATATCGAATTAATGTCTTATTGCCCCTATTCACCTGACTTATCGCCTAACGAGTTCTTTTTCTTTCCGAATTTTAAAAAAAAAAATACGTGGATAGCGATTTTCATCACCTTAAGAAGCTGTTGAATTCTTCCAAAACCATGTTTTTAAGGTATCAACTTCAGAGTGGAAAAAAATGTTTCAAGAATTGATTCAAACGCTTGCAAAAGTGTATAAATCTTAAAGCCGATATTTTGAGAAACAATAAAACGAATCGTACCAAAAAAATTTTTTTCCTCCATTGTTTTTGTAGAAACTTAAAAGGTAGCCCTCATATTTCGAGGATTATGAACTTTTGGAATTGGTATAGCAGCACCCGTTTTTAAAAAATTCACTGGGCATTCAGATTTACCTTAAAGATGATTTCAATACGAAGTCAATTTTTAGTTATGTATCTGACATTTTTTAAATAGTAAGACAAATGAACAATGGCAGTTAATTATTGGTATGATGAAGGATAGCCAGTAATGTTGAACAAGCGTAATATACACATAACAATCGGGGGCCTTCTCCCTATGATTGAGTAGTTTTGTTATAAAATTTTAAAGAGATATAACTAATCCCGTTATGTTGGTAGTTGAAAGGTAGTAAACAGTCCTCCTATGATAGATTACTTGCTTCGTAGCTTTAAATTCCGGTTACTAGAGATCATGTTTTTTGATAGACGTAGCGTATGTGTTGGAGGAAAATTACAAAATTATTTTTGAGGAGGTTTTAAAACTAAGGGGAATAAAGATAATTTTAATTGTCAATGATTTGTGTTTTCCGAATTAAATAATTTTGTTAAAAAATACTATTGGTCGTTTTATTTTTGTTGGCATAGTACAGTACACTCAATTATAACGGCATGCTGATTTTGAATCTTTGATTAGACAAATACTTACAATCTGAAATTTGTTAGCATCAAATTTTAATGGTGGCTTACCAATAATTTTAATTAAACGGCAGCTGAATATCAAGGCTTAAACTATCCATAATTTTCAAGACAGAAATAAATATGCATTCATGATTGAAATAAAAACTTTTCTTTAAAAATATTTAATTTTATATTTTTCTTATTTCTTTTATAAGTAAATGTTTCATTTTAATAAAATCAAATTAAAAATAATCAAAAGCAAAGAAGATGTCAAAAAATTAACATTTCAAAAATTATTGTCTAATGAATGAATAATTGGGTTACTTAGAATATTTCTTTCCTTATCTGTTAAAGGAAGGGTATATCTTTTCTTCATTATACAAATGAAAAATTAAGTTTCAAATTTAAAAGAAAGAGATAGATGATTGTCTCAATGTGGATGCAATTAACTATCTTAAAGTTAATTTCTTATATTCCGGTTATATTTTGGATTGTTGGTAAAACGGCCTCAGCTGAATTTTCATGACATCTAAATGGGGTCTAAGTTTTGGACCATTTTAATGAATTTAGCTGTTAAATTTTTATTTTGATTTTTTTTATTCAGTACATTTAGGTGGTTACCTATAAAGTCAAAAGGAATTGCTTCAGAAAAGAAAATAAGTAAAATGGGCCTAGAAAAAAAAATTATTAAGTAGAGGCTTAAAAATATTTTATTTTAGTTATATTGTCATTTGAAAGAAATTTTTTAAAAAACCCATTTTTAATTGCAGAAAACGTTTGGGTCATATTAACGTTAAATTTTGGATATTAATGACTCCTTGTTTCAAAATACACTGTCTGTATTAGATATACAAGATAATCCACTAATTTTTGGCGAAACTTTAATATTTTTTGAATATAAGCTATTTTCTGGTATGGCAATAGTTTAAGAATAATGACATTAATTAACAAAAACAAGTTTTAATATGACTGGCTTGAAATATTTTTAAAAAATCTAAAAAACTAGAGTGCTATTTTTCATGCTTTAGCCAGCGTACAGTTTACGCACAGAATACAGGATCAACAAAAAATTTCCATTATTTTTGATAGGAACTTTCCCCAGGTTACATAGCGATTCTTCTGGATTACTCCTGTGTTGATTGAAAAACCGATGCTGACGTTTCGCCGATTAACCTGCCGGCTTCTTTAGAGCTTGTTTCGAGAATCTAGCACGAACTAGTTTCGTGCTAGATTCCGAAGAAGTCAGTCAGGATCACTTTTTTAATCGACACATAAGAGATCCAGAAGGACTGTGCTTATATTCCATTATTCTTCACACACTCGCTCAGGCAGCTGGCAGATTCTCTCTCTGAAAAAGACGCTGATGTATTCGGTGATGATTTTTTGAGGTCCTCCAGTAAAGTGAAGCGAGAATTGACGAGATGACGTTGCAGTGACCGAAGTAAATAGGAATGAAAAAAGATCATGTCCGAAGAAGAAGCTGCGTCAGGAAGATACTTCAATCCCAAAGAAAAGATAAAATTCGGCATCATTTTTGCCGTGTGTAGGCTTCCGTTGTTCAAAACCTTCACTGTCAGAAGGAATAAAGTCATTGTTTGAAATCGCTGGTACCATATTATTTACATTTTGTACGTCACAATACTTGCAACCAAAGTTGAACAAATCATTTCCCCAGCTTTAGGAGCATTTTTTCGTATTTGAAAGGCAGTGCTTTAAATGTTGCTTCTCGACGAAATCGCTTTCGAGACTATATTTTTAGATTAAGTGAATAGCAGCATCACATGAAATGGTGATTTATTTTTTATTTTTTTTTTTATGGGTCTAGCACACGTGCTGCAGGGAAGTCCCTAAAGCGCTCCAGTAGCGACACGTGTGCGGAGAAAGCTATTCACGTTGTTCTTGAATCGCTGTAAATTGTACTCGGTGGGAAACACAGTCCTGGGCAAATTATTCCAAAAGGATGATGTTCTCCATATAAAAGACTACTTGAAAAGCGTTGTACGAGGAGTAACAAGCTGAACCTCATACGGATGTGAAGTATTAGCGCGACGTGTACTTCTAACATGAACCGCTCTGGGAGGAATTAAGCGGGCCACATCCTTCGAACACTTTCATGAAAATACTTGTAGAATAGGCTCAAGTCGCCAATCGCTCTTCGATGTTCCAGCCAATCAAGGCCGCCGGTCACTTCCGGGTCTACAATCAGACGAACAGCTCTTCTCTGAATAGAATTCAACAAATGCAGTGTATGTTTGGGCGCGGAGCCCCAAACATGGGACCAGTATTCCATAGTTGATCGAATTTGAGCTTTGTAAAGAATTAATAGTTGTTGTGGAGTATATTAGCTAGTTTAGGATTTATACTTTCACACATACAAGTAGTGGGAAACAGTTTCTATTTAAAACTAAATTTTAAAATACTCCTGTTGAAGATACTAAGTTAATTTGTACACCTAATACAATAAAAATAATATTTTATATAAAGTTTCCTTTTTTCCGTTTATTTGATCTACAGTATTTTCGCCAATTGCAAAGAATTAAGTGTAGTTAAGTACACCATCTACTTAAGAAAAAAAACTCTTTATCTTGGATAAATTCTTTAAATGTCAGTTAAAGTAAAAGCAAGAAAGTAAATCAATACTATACGATACTTACCCAAGGTATTAGGGACTGAACAAGAAACACAACGGGATTAGGTGAGTTCTTTATTGCTTCTACGGCCTTTTCGTGGGTCGCCTCTCTTAAATCGATACCACTTACTTCTAGTATCCTATCGCCAGTCTAAAAAGAAGTTTTTAAAATAAATAGTGTTAGCGATTGTTACTAGAGGGAACGCTAATTTACAACACTGCTAACAAAAGCGAGCAAAAAAGTGTTTATTGCGACCAGAATTTATGCATTATTTCTGATATGACAAGATGACTTAGTATTCCTGTCAAATCCAAAAAGATTGTTAATTTCTCTGAGCCGTCAGGCACGTTCATCGACCTCACCCAAAGACTATCGTAATTATATTTTGTCACGCTAGACTTCTGCTAATTAGGCCCGTTCTTAAACAAAAGGTTGCCGGACTGCCAGATGTCGAATTATTAGTATTAAGAGTAAACTGTAATTAAAGGTAGCGAGTGACATAGCTAGGAGGATTAATGAAAGATAAATTAGCAAGAGCTTAATGTGTTTTCTAGTATAGTTTAGGATAATTAGGCTATACTTTGTTCAAGAATGGGTTGAATTACTGGGAGTTTAACGTATAATGTATTCCTATTTCTGATGACTTTGCAATTTCGTGTAAATTTTAGGCAATCAAATAGTGGATAGCAAGAGCTCCACTGGGTAGGTAGCAAAAACTAGAGAAGCGTATATACCAGAAGAGAGGGAGTATTTGAATAGTATGCTTATTTCAAAAGACACTGTGATAACAAATTAGATATGTTTAAATATCTTACCCTTTCTAAAAGTCTTTAATTACTGGTGAGTAGTGCCTAGTTGAGTGACAGGTCTATATCAGTTCATTCGTGTATATATGATTTGATGATGATGATGTTTTTGGGTTTTTGGGCGCGTCGACAGCTAGGTCATTTAGCGCCCCGCAGTGGTGTTTAGACTTAGATTATGACGTTGATGTCCGTAAGGAATTCTCTTATATTGTTTCTGTGGGTAATGAAATTTGTGATTATAGACTGAAGACTTGATGGGAGGTTGTGGAAATCACGAGGTTGTTGGTGGCAGTTGGATTCGAAAATATGTCGGATCGTGAGTGGTGAATCGCAGTCAGCGCAAATAGGGTGCCGGGTTATTTTTTAGTAGGTGTATGCGTGTAGTGTATGAATGTCCTATGGCTAGTCTGTGCGTGACGTTTTCACGCCTAGTAAGTTGAGTGGAGTGAATGGGAGGATGGAATGTGGATTTGACCTGCCAGAGTTTATTTTGAGTGTCTATTAGGTCCCAGTTCAGCTGTGATAGTCGATTAAAAAGACCTTTAAGGTGGTGATTGAAGTCTCTAAGGTGATTTTCGCTGTAGACGGGGGAGCCCTGTACGATCGCTCGTTTTGCATAATTGTCGGCGAGATCATTTCCAGGGTTATTGACATGACTCTGTAACCAACAGAAGTGGATTCTTGATTTTTGCAACATATAATAGATGGTAAATCTGACGAATATATATATGATTTGGATAAGGCAAGTGCATTTTTGAAAAAAATATCTCCTGACACTACTGCATTCCTTCACTTTTTAAGGTCTCTAGATCACGAAAAACGAGTTTCCATTTTCCGTCGTTCTGTCACCGTCGTCATCTCTCGGTGTATTTCTCTGTAAGCACGAGCCCTTTTGAACAAAACGAGGTATCTGTTTCAAATTTGGTACACATTGAACAGTTGAACTAGGGAAGAAATCTATAATTTTTGAGTGTTATCGCCTTAGGCATAGTGAGGATCGCAATAGTTTTAATAGTATTGTGAAAATTTTTCCTGGTTATTGGTTGCGAGAATAAATCAATTTGAAGCATAATTAATTATAATCAAAGAAGTAAGGCGTTAGAGGGGCAAGGGAGGGGATTTGACGAGTCGCTTCAAATATACTTTCATGGTTCTTGAATTCGAGAAATCTAAAAATTAAATTATTTTTTCATTATTTCGAATTTTATTTTATTAATCTATATGTAGTGAGAAATGTTAAGTAACTTTCTACCATTTGATGTCACCATAAAGTACTCTCATTTAAAATATCGGGTTAAAATACCTGGATTAAGTTATTTTAGAAATTTTATTATTTATTTTAAAACTTCGTATTTGCGAAGGAAGTACTGTGTAAATGATTTCTTTTAATCTGATTATAAATTTAAAATGCAAGTTTTTTCAGGAATTCCAATTATTGTTTTTTAGGTTAAAGTATCCCGATAACCTGCTATGATTGAGAAATTGTCAAATTGCAGATTTAATTTGAACTTATCTGCATCGTTCAGAAATACCTATTTGAATTAAATAGTTATAATTAACAAAACACTACTAAGTTGGGAAAGTGGAATCTTTGGCACAATAACATTACTCAGTATATATCACCACTACACCAAATACTTTATTTTTGCACTCGACGCGCGTTTCACTAACCACGTTAGCTTCATGAGGAGGGATGATTGACTAAAGCTAAACTACAAATGTATCCGATTTATACTTAACCTAACTCTTGAATTACTTAGGCGGAACTAATGGCAAAACCAAGGCCATCAGTTTCGATCAAGTAACCAGTAGAGGGGACTATAAGAAATAACCCCTCTGTCTTTATTTAAACTACTTTTACATTTTATAATTTCCATACTTTCGTATGCGTTCAACAATCTCCTATCAGATACATTTTTAATTAATCTTAGAGTTATCTAATTATACAATGTGATCAGCTTCAAGGGCATGTTCGGCAATGCTAGACTTTTCTGTTCTACTATATTTTAAATGTGCTAAATGTTCTTTAAATCGTGTTTTAACTGACCTTTTAGTTTGCCCAACATACTTTTTGTCACAATCATTACAACTAATTTCATAAATTCCACTTTTCTCACAATTAGGAATCTTATCTTTGGGATTTCCTAAGATATTCCTCAGATTCTCTGATGACTTATAAACTAAGGTGAGGCCTACCTTATTAAATACCTTATTGAGTCTCTTGCTATATTTCGGATTATATGGTATGGAAACATGCTTGGTGTTATTTTCTTCGCGTGTAAAAAGGTGAAATTCTGAATATTTAGCCTGAACTTATGTCTGTTTATTAACTTGTTTGCTAAGTCATCGTCATAACCATTAACTCTAGTGATATTTCTAATACGATTCCTTTCGTTATTAAAATTTACTCTATTCAGAGGAAAAGTGACCAAACGATGAACTAAAAAATGTAATGAGGCTCATTTGTGTTGTTTGCAATGAAATGAATCATTAGGAATATATCTATCTGTTACTGTGTCTTTCCTATAGATATCGAATTCTAATCTATTATTATTTTTAATAATTAAAATATCCAGAAAAGGCAGTTGTCCTTTGTTTTCATCTTCGTAAGTGAACTTAATGGAATTATACCGGCTATTTAATTTGGAAACAAAGTCATCAATATTTGCTTTCTTTGTATCAAAAATCGCGAAAATATCATCCACATCCAATATCTTGGTATAGGTATGTGGATGATATTTTCGCGATTCTTGATACAAAGAAAACAAATATTGATGACTTTGTTTCCAAATTAAATAGTCGGTATAATTCCATTTCTTTAGTTCACTTACGAAGTTGAGAACAAAGGACAACTGCCTTTTCTGGATATTTTAATTATTAAAAATAATAATAGATTAGAATTCGATATCTATAGGAAAGACACAGAACAGATAGATATATTCCTAATAATTCATTTCATTGCAAACAACACAAATTAGCCTCATTACATTTTTTAGTTCATCGTTTGGTCCCTTTTCCTCTGAATAGAGTAAATTTTAATAATAAAAGGAATCGTATTAGAAATATAACTAGAGTTGATGGTTATGACGATGACTTAGTAAACAAGCTAATAAATAGACATAAGTTCAGGTTAAATATTCAGAATTCCACCTTTTTGACACGCGAAGGAAATAAGACCAAGTATGTCACCATACCATATAATCCGAAATATAGCAGGGGACTCAGTAAGGTATTTAATAGGGTAGCTCTTGCCTTAGTCTATAAGTCATCAGACAATCTGAGGAATATCGTAGGAAATGCCAAAAATAAGATTCCTAATTGTGTGTATGGAATTTATGGAATTAGTTGTAATGACTGTGACAAAAAGTATATTGGGAAACCTAAAAGGTCAATTAAAACACGATTTAAAGAAGATTTAGCACACTTAAAAAGCAGTAGAATAGAAAAGTCTAACATTGCCGAACATGCCCTTGAAGCTGATCATATTTCCACATTAGATATTCTAAGATTAATTAAAAATGTATCTGATAGGAGATTGTTGAACCCATACGAAAGTATGGAAATTATAAAATGTCAAAGTAGTTTAAATAAGAACAGAGGGCCTCTTCCTTATAGTCCCCTCTACTGGTTACTTGACCGGAACTGATCGCCTTGCCTGTGCCATTAGTTCCGCCTGATTAATTCAAGGGTTAGGCTAAGTATAAATAGGATAAATTTGTAGTTTAGCTTAAGTCAATCATTGCTCCTGATGAAGCTAACATGGTTAGCGAAACGCGCGTCGAATGCAAAAATAAAGTGTTTGGTATAGTGGTGATCTATACTGAGTAGTAACAAAACATTATTTTTTCGATCTGCCACTGATGAAGTTTCTTCTCCGCCCTCCATTGTCGTTATTTTCTTTTATTCATATCCTTTCGAACAGTTATTTTCTTTGACAGTTTTCAAGGGAATAGCAGAAATAACTATTAATTGAAGATATTTCTTACCGTTTTAGAAACATTTCTAAATCTCTGTAATAAAAATTGGATTAAAGGAATTATTCACGTGAAAGTGCTTCATGTTTTCAGTTATCAATTTAAGTTTTTAATCATGTAACAAATTGCTCTTATATTTTAATACAGAATATCTGAATTCTAGACATATTCTATTGTATTGTTTAAAAAAACAATACGGGCATTAATTTATGTTTGTGGTAAATTACCTTAAATTGTCCCGTTTTTGATGCCGGACTTCCAGGTGTAACATTTTTTACGAATATTCCTAGAAAGGCCTCTGACTGTTTTTCTGACGGATGGACATCTACCTTTAAAAAATAATATTGTTATAGAAAGTAACATGCATAATACCTCTTTATATAATAAGAAATAGTTAATAATATAAGAGTAATCAAATAAGAAAAAATTAATATTTAACGTAGCAAGTTTATTTCTTTTACATTTTATAACTTTATATATAACTTTTAAAAGTTTTTCAACTTGAACTTATAGATACGAGGGTTGTTTGATAATTACCTGAGCTCAGCCAGAGATGGCGTACTACTATTTAAAAAAATTATATTTTTTCCTAAACATAACCTCTTACAAGAATCCTGTCAAATTTTCAAGTCGCTGCGACATTTAATTTGTAAGTGGCAGCCATTTAACTAGAACAACTTTTGTGATTTTACAACAATTGAAAAAATTGATTATCGAGCAGTTATAAAATACTTGTTTTTCAAAAATAAAACGAATGATGAGATAAAAATGGAATTCAGCGAAGTTTATGGGCACTCGGCACCATAAAATATTGGACAGCTGAATTCAAACACGGCTGTAAAAGCATTTTTGATCAAGAACGTCCAGGTCGTCCAAATGGGGTAACCACATCAGAAATGATTGAAAAAATCCACGATATAGTGATAAATGATCGGAGAGTTAAAGTGCGTGAGATTGTTGAGACTGTGGGAATTTCAATTGAACGGGTGTAGAACATTTTAACAACTCATTTGGACATGAGAAAGCTTTCTGTAAGATAGGTTTCGCGATTGCTTACAACTGACAATAAACACGCACGTAAGTCAACTTCAAAAGAATATTTAGTGGTGGTAAAGCGCCATCGGAATGATTTTTGGTGTCGATTCATAACTGTTGACGAAACATGGGAGCATCACAGTACACCAGTGACCAAAGAACAGTCCAAACAGTCAGTATTCCGTGGCGAACGAGCGCCAAAGAAGACCAAGGAGACTTTATCGACCATCAAAGTCATGGCCACAGTGTTTTGGAATGCACGCGGCATAATCCATATCTATTACCTTGAAAAGGGCTAAACGATTAATGGAAAGTATTATGTCAACTTATTGATTCATTTCAACCATGCTGTGAAAGAAAAACGTCCGCATTTGGCGAAGAAAAAAATTCTCATCATCAAGACAATGCACGCGTGCACACTTGTGTCATTGCCATGGCAAAATTTCACGAGTTAGAATACGAATTGCTGCCGCATCCACCATATTCGCTAGATTTGGTCCCCAGCGGTTATTGGCTATTTCCGAATATGAAAAAAGGCTTGGCGGAAAAAAATTTGACTCAAACGATGAGGTGATTGCTGAAACAAACGCCTATTTTAAATGATTGGAGAAATCGTATTTTTTAAATCAGATACAATAGATAGAAAAACGTTGGACTAAAATGTATTCAGCTAAAAGAACACTGTCGAAAAATAAAATAAATTTTCAACATAAAAATGTTTCTTTTTTGTCAAGGCCAGGTACATATCATAAAACCCTCGTAGTCCTATAGATCAATAATCTCTACTATTAATCTTTTCATATCCTATTGTGGATATTGTTAATAATGTCCAAAGAGAGGACATTTTCTATATAAAAGAGTTTTTGAAGAGACTAGTACGCGTGACAAGCTGAATCTCATGCAGATGTGATATATGCAACATGTTTTCTTAACATGTAGGGCTTTGGAAGAAGTCAAGTGGGTCACATCCATAGAACAATTCTCTTGAAGATATTGATGGTAAAATTTAAGGTATCAATTTTTTTTTGATGTCAAGCAAGGTTTTTGGTAGGTTTTGCTCTGGCTTTAGTACTTCTCTGGATAGCAGCTATAAAATGTAGAGTATGTTTGTGGGCAAGGCCCAAACTATGGTAGTAATATTATCCAATGGTCCAGTTTGAGATCTGTGAAGAAATATATAGTTTTCTAGCTTAGTAGGTGTTATGAAAATTTTAAAGTTTTTCTTTTGCAATATATCGACATACTGCCAACTTCCTTGTAGTATGAATAATTAGAGTTTGAGTTTTTTATTTTTAGCCATTTTTTTCTTAATATTGGTAATATTTTCAGACATATATATTTTTATTTTAATAAAATGTTTTTAAATTCAAAAATTAATTAAAAAACTGTGTCGGACAAAAAACAGAAAAAAATATGAACAAAAGTAAGCAATAATCAATATGAAAAGGCTTAAAAAATGGATTATAGTGCTTCTTTCTACGTTAGGACCATGTCCTGTGTTCACTTCAAAGGTGTCCCAGAAACAGTTGCGATGATGAAGACCAGCTCTCATACCATCTTATTGGTGGTCTTCCAAGCGGTCGAGGTGTGTTTGGTCGCTTCTCTATTGCAACCTTAGCCAACCGGTCATTTGGCATTCTGTCCACATGGTCTCTCCATTCTCTTCTCCTATTCCTTGCCCATCTCACCACATCCTGTATTTCGCACATTTCCCTTATTTCTTCACATCTCTTCCGGTCAAATAAGGTATGTCCTGTTATCGATCTAAGTGTTCGCATTTCTGTTGTTCTTAGGAGTCGTTTTGTTATGGTGTTCACCGCTCTGGTTTCTATCGCGGACGTCATGATCGGTCTTACGCTTGTTTTGTATATTCTTACTTTGCTCCTGGTGCTCATATATTTGTTTCTCCAAATTATATTTGTTGTTTGAGTTTTTACTTCCTCCTTAAGGTTCCTGGTTCTTGTTATGTTTGCCCCTAGATATTTGAAGGACATCACTTGTTCTACACTCTGATCATAAATCGCGAGTTTGCATCTTTTCGGTTCTATAGATATTGTAAGGGATTTTGTTTTCTTTACAGATATTTGCATATTAAACACTTTTGCTGTTTGTTGGAACTTATGTAGGAGTCTCTGTAAGTTATCTTCGTCTTCTGATATGATTACTGCATCGTCGGCATAGCATATTATTTTTATTTCTTTGTCTCCCAATCGATATCCTCTCCCAGTTTTCTTTACTTCGTTCATATTTCATCCATTATGATGTTAAATAAGATTGGGCTTAGACTATCTCCTTGTCTGATTCCGGTTGTCATAGATATTTTATTGCTTAATTTATTTGCCACTCTTACTTATGTGTGGTTGTTGGTGTTCAACTCTTCGATAGTTTTTATTATATTCGGGTGAATTTCCCTTTTTTCTAGTAGGGTTATGACATCAGTTAACCGTACCCTATCAAATGCCTGGGTAAAATCAATGAAACACATAAAGGCAATCTTATTAAACTATAGGCCTTTTTCGGTAATTTGGCGGATTATAAATATGGCGTCTATAGTAGACCTGTTCTTTCTGAACCCTTGCTGTTCTTCACAGATTCCGGTTAACACTATTTCTTCTGCCAAGATTTTAGTGAACAATTTTAGTGTCGCACTCATTAAGTATCAGCTCGATAGTTTTTTGGATCTGTCCTTTCTCCTTTTTTGAAAATTGGTATGAAGATGCTGTCTTTCCTTTCGGATGGTATAATCTTGGCTGTGAGTATTTTGTTAAAGAAAATCTGTAATTCTTCTAGTAATTTATCACCTCGATATTTGATCATTTCGCTCTTAATTTCGTCCATGCCCGGGGCTTTTTTGTTTTTTAGTTTCGCTGCCATGTGCTGTATTTGATTCAAGGAAATGGTCCCATTTGGTTGGGCAACATTTTCATCTTTATGCTGTATTTCCTGTGTTAATGAATTGGTTTCTGATGGACTATAGAGTTTTTCGAAATATCTTTCCCATTCTTTCGCCGTAATTTTTGTATTTTGTATATACTCATTTATTGGTTTTTTTTCTATTTCTCAGTAGATTCCATTTTTTTTTGTCTTCCGTACAGATCATGTTCCATATCGTTCGAAAATTTCTCCCAATGCTCTCTTTTAATTCTCTAGATATTCTCGTTGACCCTGTTTCTTACAATTTTATAATCATTGTATGTTATAGCATTGGATCTGTATTGTAGGTACGATTTTCTTTTTTCTTCAGCTAATGTCTTAACTTCTTGTTTGAACCAAGGCTTTGTGTTTGGTTTTCCCCTTTTCTTTATAGTCCTTCTTCCAAATGCTTCTTCTGCTGCTTCTAGCATATTAGTTTTTAGTATTGTCCATGCCGTTTCTATGTCATCGGACTCTCGAATATCATTTGTGGCTATTTTTTCTGTTAACCTTTGTTGATATAGATATTTGGTTGAGTCGTCGGATAGAGATTCTATATTGATTTTGCTTATTTACTCGACGGATTCGCTACGAAGTCGTTGCATGGTTGTTCGTATTTTTGCTATTACAAGATGGTGATTCGTTCCAGCATTGGCGGAAGCTAAAATTCTCACGTCCTGTATTCTTGTTGGATGAATATTTCTATTTGTGATTACGTAATCAATTGTTGATCTTTGTCCACGTGTATTTTCGAAGGTATATTTGTGTTGTGGTTTATGTGGATAAAAGGTGTTGTTAATTCTAAGTTCATTTTGTATGCTTAGTTGTATCATTTGTTCACCACTATCGTTTATAGTTTCTTCGTTGAATCGATTTTTGATGCCAGGTATAACTTTATCACCAATTCTGGCATTAAAATCCCCTAGACCTGCTTTTTGTCATAGCAAAAAAACCCTGAAATTTTTTTATAACAATGTTGAAACCAGTGGACCCAATTGAATATGTTATTTAAAATTTGAATTGCCCGCCATTTTATGCCATTTGGCTCAAAATGAATTTTTTTTTGGAGTCATTTTAACTGTTTTTACATTTGTTTATTAATCAAATAACAACAAATGCGTTTTTTCGGTCATTTTGAAAAAAAAAATGAAAAATGTTTATAACATCTGGTAGAGAATCGCGAGAACTAAAAGAAATTTCATTTTAGTTAACAATTTTTTTTTTTCAAAATGGATGAAAAAAACGCATTGGTTGTTAGTTGATTAATAAATGTCTTATAAAACAAATGTAAAAAAAACGGTTAAAATTTTTTTTAATGGTGTGAAAAGCTGGCGTAGCACAGTGGGGAAAAACGAAAAATCGTGTTTCAAAATTGTCTAGAGCCTTCAATTTTGGTTCGATTTGGACGATTTTTTTTAAAATTGAAGCTTATTAAATTCCGAACAAAGTTGTCGGAGCCGATTTTGCAATTAAACTTTTGTTTCAAAATGGCGGACGTCTTCAAAATGGCGGTTTCTGATTATATAGCGACTGAGACCCAGAAAACGCTTACAGTTTCAAACCAAGTTGTGCTAAAATGCGTATGTATGTTTCTTTTATGTCGCAGATAATATATCTAATATCTGAGTTACAAGATTAATAATAATGAACCCAATATGGCTGCCATGAACAATAAAAGTATTATAAATATGAATAAACGTACCATTATTATTTTATATCCATAACATTTGCATAAATAATTTCTTTAAGGTTGTTAATTATAAATATGTTTCAACAATTGACTTAAAATGACAAATCAAGTATGGCGGATGCCAAAATTGAATCGAGCAAGAAAGTTTCTCTGTGGCATTTAGACTGTGGCAGTCAGATCGTTCAAGTTATTCAAGTTTAGTTGCGGGATTTAAAGTTTCATGCACTTATTGCTAGAATATTGCTGCTGTAAATTTTAAGTATCGTAGACAATTTTCTAGCAGACACAAAAAACAGCGATACACGCAGAAAAGGACAGCTCACACAGCTAGAAAATGGCTACAACAGCTAAAACGTTTTGTTGAAATAGGGACAGCTAAACATTTTGCTGCACTAGTCACATTGTTTGCTGTTGTAGCAAAAAAGTGGCTGCTATTGCTAAACAGTGGCACAACTTGGTTTGAAACTGTAAGCGTTTTCTGTGTCTCAGTCGCTATATAATCAGAAACCAACGTCCGCCATTTTGAAACAAAAGTTTAATTGAAAAATCGGCTCCGACAACTTTGTTCGGAATTTAATAAGCTTCAATTTAAAAAAGGAATCGTCCACATCGAACCAAAATTGAAGGCTCTAGACAATTTTGAAACACGATTTTTTGTTTTTCCCCACTGTGCGTCGTGACCTAAATTTAGAAAAAAAAAAGATCCATTTCGTATCAAACGGCATAAAATGGCGGGCAATTTAATTTGTAAATAACAAATTCAATTGTATCCGCTGGGTTCAAGATTTCTGTACCAAAATTTCAGGGTATTTTTTGCTATAAAAAAAGGCATACTTTCTAAAAGTTTCAAGCCGATCGGTTCAGTTAGTCGACCTGTACAATGAAATGAAAAGAAAATGTTTTTGCCTGTCTTTTCAATTTTGTAGGTTATGTACACATTTGAGCGACTTAAAGCTAATGAGGATTGGTTGGAAATTTCATTACGAGGAGTTTAGTTTTTTTTGTCTCGATCCGACTTATACATATAATCGGAGTTTTTCACATTTTAAGCCCAAAAAACGCGTTTTGAAAACTGAAATTGTTTGTAAAAAAAAGAGCATAAACTCAGGACAATACTCTTGGTAATATTCCAGAGAGGATAAAATGATAATATTCCTGTATCTAGACTGTGCAATTTCAAATGCTTTTTTACTGTACTATTAGTAACACTCTATCTTACTTATGTACTGACTCTAAAGCAGATTTATTATGTTAAGTTTTCCTTACAGAAAATGTTTAATTCACATTAATGATACATTTTGGATTTGAATGGCTTATAGATTCACAAAATACTCTCTAGGTTATGTTTCTGCATTATATTTACAATATAATTCGCTATTTTCCGATATTTTTCAAGTTTTTTTGAATTTAGCTGTCTTAAACTGTTTTTTGAACAAAGAATGGTTTTTCTATAATAATCGAATTTTAAATAACGTAAAATTTTTAGAAACTTGATCAATCTAGGAATATATCCCGACAAATTTGACTTTCACTTGGAATATAAAAAACAGACTTTAATTATGTAACTGCTATTATCTCCCAAAACTGAAATTTTTCAAAAAAATCATCGAAAACGAGCTTATTTATTTAACTTTTCGATAGTTTAATTAATAGAAGTTGTTTCTATCTTAATTTTACATACAACTTTAGCTGTTAATTTAGTTATAATTTTTACCACCTTTTCGCAATATTGCAAAATTTCAGTCGGCAACTTCATCCCACTATTACTCTTTTAAAACTTCTTTCAGCAACATATTGATGTAAAAATAGCATAATTTTAAAAATGGATTCTATGAATTGAATTGAATAACTGTTTTACCAAATCGAATAACGTTTCCAGTTGGTTATTTGAACTTTTATTAAATAAAAAAAAAACGGTCAAGTGCAAGTTGAACTTGCACAATTAGTGTTCCGTACGTTGATTGTTTTTAAAACAAAAAATTTTGTTAGGGTGGTATAAAATGATCAGTGACTTCACAAAACACACCCCAAATGAGTTTTCAACAAAGTTTGTTTCCAATCTTTACTGAAAACTGATGACCTTGAAATTTTGGTTTTTTTATATACCAGATAAATTATTAAAGGTAATGATAATTTTCGTTCAATCTATACCCCGTGGAGAATATTCCAGAATTTTTTCAAAATTTTTTGATCAGTACTTTTCGAGATGAGGTAGGGGACAGCGATTTTTCACGATTTTTTAAAAGTAATACGAAGAAAACTGTGCGCAAGTATTGCATTATATATATTTTTTACTCGTGTTTTCACAAGCTTTCATTTGACACCACACTCGATGACCTAGTAAAAAAATTTTTTTTTCACTTCCGATTTCATCCCTCAAAACGAATCCCTTAAGTCAAAATTTATGTTACGGTGATATAAAATGATCAGTGACTTCACAAAACACACCCCAAATAAGTTTTCAACAAAGTTTATTTTTAATCTTTATTGAAAACTGATGACCTTGAAATTTCTGTTTTTTTTATATACCAGATAAATTATTTCAGGTAATGCACTCGTGATAATTTTCGTTCAATCTACACCCCGTGGAGAATATTCCAGAATTTTTTCAAAATTTTTTGATCAGTACTTTTCGAGATGAGGTACGGGACAGCGATTTTTCACGACTTTTTAAAAGTAATACGAAGAAAACTGTGCGCAAGTATTGCATTATATATATATATTTTTTACTCGTGTTTTCACAAGCTTTCATTTGACACCACACTCGATGACCTAGTAAAAAAATTTTTTTTTCACTTCCGATTTCACGCCTCAAAACGAATCCCTTAAGTCAAAATTTATGTTACGGTGATATAAAATGATCAGTGACTTCACAAAACACACCCCAAATAAGTTTTCAACAAAGTTTATTTTCAATCTCTATTGAAAACTGATGACCTTGAAATTTCTGTTTTTTTTATATACCAGATAAATTATTACAGGTAATGCACTCGTGATAATTTTCGTTCAATCTACACCCCGTGGAGAATATTCCAGAATTTTTTCAAAATTTTTTGATAAGTACTTTCCGAGATAAGGCGGGTGGACAGAGATTTTTCGCGATTTTTTAAAAATAAAACAAAGAAAAGTGTGCGCAAGTATTACATTATATATATATTTTTTACTCGTGTTTTCACAAGCTTTCATTTGACACCAGACTCGATTACCTAGTAAAAAATTTTTTTTTTCACTTCCGATTTCACCCCCCAAAACTAACCCCTTAAGTCAAAATTTACCTTTCAAAACTACATGGCTCTGATGAGGCCATCAAGTCCTATATTATTACCAAATTTCAACTTTCTATGACAAATAGTTTCGGAGAAAATCGGGTGTGACAGACGGACAGACAGACAGACAGACAGACGGACGGACAGACAGACACCGAAGTGATCTTATAAGTGTTCCGTACGGAACACTAAAAAAACAGCATTTAATATTGAGTTGTTTAATTTCCATAACTGGTATATTCAAGCCATACTATTGATAATAAATATTCCTAGCATATTGTAAGAGCACACTCACATATTCACAATAAATATATAGTTTGACTTCATTTCTTTTTAAACTAGGGTCAACTTAAAAAATTAGCTTTATTCCCGTTAATTCGGTATCGAAATCAGAGCGCTGATGTTTTTATTTATTCTTATTTTAACATCAACTTAGTACTGAAGGAAAACTTTATTTACTTTACATTATTGATGGTATAACTTCAACTTTGCATCATATGTAACAGAATTTTCAAAGGTCGTTCCTGTTTTCATTGAAAAAAAAAATATTATAAGCAACATTTAGATTTAAAAAGTAATAGTGTGATGAAGTATCGAAAAAAATAGTGTCTGTAAGGTTAGAAAATTTCTCTTTTTAAATAATTATGCAAATATTAGAAGAATGACAAAAATTAAAAATTTGGAGTGACTGCTAAAATTGAAAATTGAGATTTACTAAGAAATAATTTAATAAAACATTTTAAAATTTTACCAAATAAACCCTCTATTGTAACAATAGTTTTACTTATTTCATATTTGTTAATATCTCCTTAAAATTGTATGTAAATACACAGAGTATAAAAAATAAACTACATGCTTGTAAGATCATGTTTTCGTGGTCAAAATAAAACTGCTAGAGCTTTTTCGTCTTATTTGACAGTTACCAGATTTTTTATTATGAAATGTAATCGCTAAACAGAGTTACGTATTCTCAGTCGCGTATCGGATAATTGCCTACCTCCTCAATTGTAGCTCTATAACGATATATTAAACTTTATATATGTTACAATCCCCAGACCCTACAGTTGATCCTTATTTATTTTTGAACTTATCATTTTAAATTGGAACATTTCATTTCTCTTTTGTATTGTAGTTAAACAGACCGAATATTTCTAATATGAAATCCAATTTGTGATTTTGATGACAAAGGGCAGAGAAATTTGTAATAAATTTATTTTATTTTATGGTTCAGAGAATTTACTTTCGTAAAATGAAGTTTTACGATAAATAAACCTATTCGGATTTATAATCAAATTTGTATTGGTATATTGCCTTTAATAAAACAATTTAATTGTATTAACTATTGTCAATGTGCATTCACATGAAAAATTTGATTACAGGGGAAAATTATATAATTTAAAAAATATTTATTTAACAAAAAATCATCATCATCATCATCAACTCGCCCTCTGCATCCACTGCTGGACATAGGCCTCCCCTATAGAATTCCATCTCTGTCTATCCTGCGGAATCTGTAATCAGTTTTTAGCGGCCTTGCTGCCATCTTGAGTTTCGTTGTTCAAATATTTGGTTCTGGTGAAGTTTATTTTTAGACGTATTTTTCGAGACTTGTTATTTAACTTCTTGTAATTCTTATATTATATATATATATATATATATATATATATATATATATATATATATATATATATATATATATATATATATAAAATAAAGAAAGAAAGCAAAAGATTGCCGTATCTACCAAAATTATTAAAAATACAATCTTAGTTGGGGAACTCGGCAAAAAGGGGGCGTGATAAGAGATCACACAATTTTCATTAAGCCAATATTTCGGTCCTGGATTGGGACCTTCTTCAGGGCAGAACTGAAAAGAAGAACAAAGCGTATTCACTGATCGTGTTTGGGACAACTTTAAATTGATGATGTTATCGTTAGGTTGTTATAATAAATAAAATTAGTGTAGAACAAGAATAAGATATTAGTCATAATAAATTAAAAAAAGTCACATGAGAAGTGCAAAGATTTCGTTAGCCTGAATGGCCGTAGGTAGCTTATACATGAAAAAGTTGTTACATATAAAAGTTGGTTAATCCATAAAATATATAAAATACACACTAAAACACTGTAGACAAAATCCTAAAAACCAAATTTAAAACATGCATGTAATTGGGAACCTTGGATGTTGAGAACATTGTTAATTATTTCACCTGTGGCCACCACAAATGGCCACCGCCATTTAGGAAAGGACGACAGGAGATAGCTGACCGACAGAGATAAGGGGTTTAGTCAAGAAAACTGAATTAACCAGAATGCGGGGTCGACACCTGGAAGGAACCGATAAAAATGGGAAGTGCAAGTATTGGACCTTAAGTGAGAAGGAGATAGCCAATTGAGCGACCAAAAATCCGGTATGGAGTCGAGGAAGGATAAATCATAACCTAATTATAGGAAAGGGTGAGCGAGGGAGAGAGAGAGAAAAAAATAATGGGAGCAACGAAGAGGAAGATTGTCTAATGAATTAATTATTAATTTATATATATATATATATATATATATATATATATATATATATATATATATATATATATATATATATATATAATATATATATATATATATATATATATATATATATATATATATATATATATATCTTCTTCTCCTTTTAGCAACCTTTTGCCATCTACTCCTGGACGCAGGCCTCCTCCTGTCTTTTCCACTCTATCCTTGGCTATATGGTGCCAGTTCCTGCCGATCTGTTGTTTTACATCATCGATCAACCTTTTGGTGGTCTGCCCACACTTCTCCTGTGTCTGCACTGTATTAAGTATTTCGTCCACTTCTTATCCGCCTCCTGTCTAGTGACGTGTCCTACTCAAGTCCACAAGTCCATTTTAGAGTTGCCACACGCTTTATGACATCCTCGACCTTGGTTCGTAGACGTATTTCCTCGTTATACAAGTGGTTTCTAAGCGTTACTCCCAGCATAATTCGTTCTATAGCTGTTTTAACCGTTAACGTTGCGGTTTCTAATCCATACGTCATGATAGGGAGAATGCACCTGTTAAAAACTTTGGTTTTCAGATTGAGCGATATCAGGACTTTTTAAGGACGTGACCCAGTTTTCCAATGGCTGCCCGTCATTCTAATTCTCTTACCCAATTCGGCTTTTGGTTCCCTTTATCAAGTTTTATTTCACGACCCAGGTAAATATATTCTTTTACTTTTTCTATTTTACGGCCTTCAACATAGACTGGTGTTTCGTTTCATAGTCAGCCCAACTTTTTCTGAAGCTGCTTTCAGATTTTGGACCATTTCCTATAACTCTTGTAAGTCGTTGCCGATCAAAACTACATCGTCAGCAAAACGGAGGTGGCTCGAGTATCTTCCATCAAAGTTTATTCCCCTCTCCTCCCAATCCAGTTGTTTAAAGATGTTCTCCAAAGCCAGTGTAAAAAATTTCGGCGAGATAGTGTTACCATGTCTTATACCGGGTTGTAGAACTATTTCATCGGTTATTAGATCATCATTGATTTTAACTTGTATCTTGAATCTATTCTAGTATTATTCATAGCTTGAAATACGCCTCATAGCTCTACAGAATATATATATATATATATATATATATATATATATATATATATATATATATATATATATATATATATATATATATACACATATGTATATATATACATATATATATATATATATATATATATATATATATATATATATATATATATATATATATAAACGTTTTAAGATATAGTGAGATGTTCTTACCACTGGAAAAATATTTGCCAAATACTTTTTGTTAAATATGTTCATAATAAGCACCAAATTTTAAATTTTCTGCCATTGCTTCAGTTATTGCATTCCTTTGGGAAGAACGCGTAACGATATCTTTTAATAGTGTATTTTTCGATGGCCTCGTATATGTCAAACCCACTTTTTAGTCTTTATTACAAATAATAATCCCTTTCCGACAATTTATCAAAGGCATTTCTTATATCGAATTACAAACCAACCACTAATGCCTACGAATCTTGATGTACGAACGGAGTGGGCGTCCTTCGGTCGTTAATGAAGATTTGGTGCAGAAAGTGGACGAAAAGGTGAGAGAAAACAGACGCTTTACAATTTCATCATTGTGCGACTGCTTTCCTCAATATTCTCGTAGTGTTTTGTATCGCATTGTGACCGAGAACTTGAATTACCGGAAATTGTGTTCACGTTGGGTTCCAAAAATGTTGACGGATTTGCACAAAATCCAACGTTTAGGCAGTGCATTGACTTTCCTTGAGCGGTACCACAATGAAGGTGAACATTTTTTAGACCAAATTGTTACTGGTGACGAAACATGGGTGGCCTACGTCACACCAGAATCGAAACAACAATCCATGGAATGGCGACATTCATCATCACCCAAAAAAGTGAAGTTTAAGCAAACAATTTCTGCCCGCAAAATCATGTGCACAGTTTTTTGGGACAGAAAAGGAGTATTGCTAGTGGAGTTTCTGCCTCGTAATGAGACAATCAATGCAGCGTCTTATTGTGAGACATTGAACAATCTGCGTCGTGCAATCCAGAACAAAAGACGTGGCAAGTTGAGTAAGGGTATCGTTTTGCTGCATGACAATGCCCGTCCACATGTGGCTAATCGGACCAAAGATCTCATTAAATCTTTTAAATAGGAAACTCTAGATCATCCTCCATACAGCCCTGATCTGGCGCCCAGCGACTACCATTTGTTCCTGCACTTGAAGAAGCACCTGGGTGGTCAGCGTCTTCAAGACGATAACGAAGTCAAAACAATTGTGATACAGTGGTTAACAAGTCAGGCGGCAGAATTTTATGAGGAGGGTATTCAAAAACTGGTGCCACGTTATGACAAGTGCCTCAATATTCACGGAAATTATGTAGAAAAGTAGATTAAGGTACAGGCTTTCATGTAAAAATAAAATTATAGCGATATCTTTGCACGTCTTTTTTTAATTCCAAAACGGTACTTACTTAAAAAACATGCCTCGTACTCTTTTAGAAGGTTCTATAAATAATCAAGAACGATCCACAGGCGTAGTAAAACTAAGAAAATCGAAAAGTACATCACGCTCTGATTTTCTATTATTATTATCAACTAGTATTTTAGTCCGGTAATACACTAAAAGAAATATAAGAAAGTAAACGCCAAGATTTACTAATCTAAAGCCAAAGTTATGGTTACAAATGTATTGGCATTCTTTATTATTTCATATCTGATCTTTTTGTAACTTTATAATGAAATGTTTGCCAAATAACTTCTGTAATATTTCATGAAAGCTATTCAGTTGTAATGCTACCAGGCTCTGATCTTTACCGGTATAACATTACATACTATGCAAGTTCTGAACCATTCTCTCACATCTGTGCGATTTTCTAGTAAAAAGAGCATCTTTACGGTCTTCTGAACAACTTTTTAACGGCTAAGTAGCCAATTTTGTATCAATTTTGTCATTTCTTAAGCGTAATACTCGTTGGGATCTGATCAACTTCTGACTACTATAGCAACTCCCAGTAGAACATCGCTCGATATGGCGCCACAAGTATCATTTTGTTAACGATTGTTTTTACCAAGGCCACTTGAGCTTTGTCTAAATATTTTAAGCCATATTTCTTTTCAAGACGGCTTATTTTACCTTAAGAATTGGTGTTGGTTCTCACAATTTTGTGTTTACAATCAATATCTACCATCATTTTACATGTTTAGCCTCACAATACTTTCATAGGACGAGGCTCACTCATGCTCTTTCTACTAGCGACTAATTAATATCCGTTATAAGAGCTTCGAACTGACAAATTACATTGGTATCTTCTGGTTCAATCTAGGGGGCTTCATTATAGTAAAGGAAGGCGTAGGTGTTTCATTTGAGTTCGAATCACTTTCATCACCTTTATTAGATGTTACCATAAAATCGTCTTGAATTTGTTAATCCACTTCAGCCACTTCCTCTTTGACACCTCCCTGAATCTATTTTAGTTCTAGTAAACTTATTCTCTAAAGTTTCCTTGTTGTTGATGCATTTCGCTCATGGCTTCTTGTATTTTCTTCAATCCATCTTTCAACTCTTGTTTTGTTTCCTTTAGTTCCAATTTCAAAACTGCTGTTCTATTTTTCATTCATTTGATTTTTTATATGGCCTTCAAATCTCTCATTCGGTTTTCTCGTTCGTTTCGATGTCTTTAAAAAGTCTAAAATTAGCTTATAATTCTTCCGTTTCTCCCTAATTTTTTCTTGCTTTCATTGTCCTTTGCTTTCATACTTTCATCTAATACTTGTTCCGTATCTAATACCAAACATTTACGATTTCACTATGTATTTCACAAACCATTTATTTCTCACAAATAACCTTGTTCTGATAATTGTAAAACACATTCCTGTGGCGTAATTAAGAAGTTAATGCTACAACGCATAGTAGAACAAAAAAAGGAAAGGGCAGACCTCTAAGTTATGATTAATATGTACGAAAATTTATATTTAGTATTAAATAAAATAAATTATGAATTAATAAGAATATATATATATATATATATATATATATATATATATATATATATATATATATATATATATATATATATATATATATATATATATATATATATATATATATATATATATATATATATATATATATATATACATATATATATATATATATATATATATATATATATATATATATATATATATATATATATATATATATATATATATATATATATATATATATATATATATATATATATATATATATATATATATATATATATATATATATATATATATATATATATATATATATATACATATATATATATATATATATATATATATATATATATATTATATATATATTATATATATATATGTTTGATTATCGGGTATCTGTCCAGACTGTAAATAAAACTCTTTTCTTCTTTGATAATTATAAACAATATTTCGTTATCGTTTGATAACTTCTTCAGAAGTAAGAAAATGCGAGTTAGTCTACGAAATAAAAACTCAACCTTTCGATTTTTCTACACAGACTGTTTGTCTTTGTAAGAAAAATCGAGATGATTTCGAAGACTAACTCGCATTTTCTTACTCCTGAAGAAGTTATGAAATAATAACGAAATATTGAGTATTAAAAAAGAAAAGAGTTTTTTTACAGTCCAGACCGATATACATATATAACCATAACCACCTATATATATATATATATATATATATATATATATATATATATATATATATATATATATTATATTATATATTTATATATAAAACTAAACCAGAACTACAAAGTCTAAAATATTTCTATGCAGTTTATAATACCAAATATTAATGGATGGAAATAAATAATTTCTGGTTTGATTTGGTTTTTGATATTAAATATAAAATTTCATCTAACAGTCAACCACTATATTGGATTTCAAATTTATAGGAAAGAAATCCTTCCTGGAAGGCTGCCGGAGACTGTTTATAAACAAGAAATATAGAGTTCATATTTTTATATTCAGTGCAAAAATTTGCTAGTTCTTGTAAAATGATTTTATATTTTAGTAATATTTTTCGAATTACTATGATTAAATAAAGACATAAAAGTCAAGTGCAAGTTAGACTTGCGCAATTAGTGTTCCGTACCGTGATTATCTTTAAAATAAAAACTGAATAGCCCATAAATGAATCTAGTTTAATCTAGAACCTAGTAGTAAAAGTTTAAAACAAATATTTATTACCTAAATATTTGTTCAATTACAAATAAATAAAATAAAATTAATTTGTGTTCGGTACCTATCCGTTGGTCACCAGTCATCCTGATATTACTGACTCCACTGAATACATATTGATATTTCGTAGCTCTTAGTCCCGGTTGAATTCCCAATTTTCCAAATCTTCACTATTCTGTCATGTCACATAGTTTTTTTTTATATCAGCACTCGTGACAATTTTCGCGCAATCTACACTTTATGAAGACTATTACAAAATTGTCTCAACATTTTTTGATCAGTACTTTTCGGGTTCGGGGGATGGACAGAGATTTTTGGAAATATTTTTAAAATAATACAAAGAAATATATATTTTTGAACTCGTGTTTTCACAAGCTTTCATTTGACATCCCACTCGATGACCTTAGAAAAAAAAAATTTGACATCCCCCACAAGCTAAACCCTTAAGTCAAATTTTAACTTTCAAAACTACACGGTTTTGATTGGGCCATCAATTCGTATGTTTATGCCAACTTTCTATGTCAAATAGTTTCGGACAAAATCAAATAATTTCGGTAAAAATTGAGTGTGACAGACGAACATTGAAGTAATCCAATAAGTGTTCCGTACGGAATATTAAAAATTGTTTCAAGAACAAATTAAAAAGGTCCGAGTGAAATTATATTTCATTTACGTTTCCGTTTCGCAGAATATTTTCTACATGCTCTTAGTTTCTACTTATAGAGAATGTTTAGTTCATATTGAAAGATAAATTTTATTTTTGCTTGGCTTCCAGTTTGATAAAACATGGAGAATCTAAAATTTTGAATTTGATGTACAATGTAACTTATTTTTGCAATAACTTCCATATTTATTGACAAAATCAACTTTTTGTATAAAACCTTTAGGATCACTGACAGATATTGTGAAGGATATAGCAGCAATAAATAATATGTAGTAACATTAACCACCTAAGTAATTGATTCTTTCGAACGATTTAGAACAATTACCGATAATGTGGTGAAAAGTACTTACCTGACAAATTTTACTTACTATGTTGCCATAAACGGGTTTTTTTTTTTTGTTTTTTATGAGTCTAGCACATGTGCTGCAGGGAAGTCCCTAAAGCGCTACAGGAGCGACACGTGTGCGGAAAAAGCGATTCACGTTGTTCTTGAATCGCTGTAAATTGTACTCGGTAGGAAACACAGTCCTGGGTAAGCCATTCCAAAGGGAAGAAGATTCCACATATAAAAGACTGCTTAAAAAGCGTTGTCCGAGGAGCAAGCTGAACCTCATACTGATGTGAAGTATCAGCACGACGTGTACTTCTAACATGCACCGCTTTGGGAGGAATTAAGCGGGCTACATCCTTCGAATACTCTCCATGAAAATACTTGTCGAATAGACTCAAGTCGCCAACTGTTCTTCGATGTTCCAGCGAATCAAGGCCGCCGGTCAGTTCTGGGTCTCCAATCAGATGGACAGCCCTTCTCTGAACAGAATCCAACAAATGCAGTGTATGTTTGGGAGCGGAGCCCCAAACATGGGAGCAGTATTTCATAGTTGGTCGAATTTGAGCCTTGTAAAGAATTAACAGTTGTTGTGGATTGTAAAGCTTTCTGATTCGAAATAATATTCCCAACTTTTGAGAAGCTCTCTTTGCTATGCCTGCAACATGTTCATGCCAGGACATATTTGCTCCCAAATTAACGCCCAACAAATTGAGTGACGATGCTAGGGGAATGGAGTGCCCCGACATAACTATGTCGGGTTTAGCAACGTTAACTTTTTTAGAAAAAACTGCCGCCTGGGTTTTTGTAGCGTTAAATTCCACTTGGTTACTGACACCCCAAGATAGAATTTCTTTCAGATCTTTGTTAAGTTGAATGACTTCCTGCTCTCTGCGGATATTCGCCTGAGCAGCCGATGCCTGAGCGTTCAAAGTGAATGAACAGTCATCTGCAAAGCTGTAGATTGGATTCCCGGTCTTTTCTAGCAGATCGTTAATGTAAACGAGAAAGAGAGTAGGAGACAGTATGGAGCCTTGGGGCACACCGGCGTTAACAGTAAAGGTGTTAGAAAGAAATTCGTCGACTGCTACTCGTAAAGAACGCTCTCTGAGGAAACATGAGAGCCACAAACAGAACTTTTCAGATATACCATAAGAGCGTAGCTTAGCCAACAGTCCATCGTGCCAAACACGGTCAAATGCCTTGGATATGTCAAGAGCAACCGCTCGAGATTCTCAGAAGTGTTCAATTGCGTTGTTCCAAACAAGTGTTACATAAGTCAGAAGATCTCCTGTTGATCTATGTTTACGAAAGCCATATTGGTGATCGCTAATAATGTTGAGTCCTTCAAGGTATTTTAGAAGATGCTTATTGACAGCCTTTTCAATGACTTTCGATATTATTGAAAGCAGTGCGACTGGTCGGTAGTTCTTTGGCAAGGTCTTCTTGCCTTTTTTAGGTATCGGCTGAACTGTGGCACATTTCCGGCAGGAGGGAAATATTCCCTTTCTGTAAGATAGGTTGAAAAGTCTACAGAAAACTGGTGTTAGTTGGCAGGTATTCCGTCAGCGCCAGAAGCTTTTTTGGTGTCTAGCTTCATTAAAATACGTTTTATGATATGCTGTCTGAAGACAACATCGGTCATCCTTGACTGTACTATGGGAATAGTAGGTGGAGTTTTTCCTTGGAAATCGGCAGTAGAATGTGAAGCAAACAGTTCGGCCAACAAGTTTGCTTTCTCAACAGGTGTCGTCGCAATAGAACTATCTGGCCGTGTGAGTGGTGGTATGGTGAATTTGGTAAAATTTTGACTAACTGCCTTAGCGACTGACCAAAAGGACCTGGAATTGTTGGGACAAGCGAGAAGTTTGTTTCTGATTTGTTGATTGTGTGCTTCCTTGGTTTCGTTGATAATTTCTTTGCATCTGTTCCGGGCACGAACAAAGGTGTTACGGTTTATGGTGTTAGGATTTTCACGCCATTGTCGGTAGGCAAAATGTTTAGAAGAAACAGCTTCTTTGCATTTTCGGTCAAACCAAGGCTTGCCGTTAGAAGGACATTTCTTCAAAAATGGAATATAAGCTTCCATACCAGCTAAGATAACATCGGAAACATCCCTGGCGCAGTCAGATGGGTCGTCAGATCGAAAACAAACTTTTAACCAAGGGAAAGTTCGAAAATATTCCGTGAGATCTTCTCATTTTGCAGATTTGTAATGCCAAATCTTGCGCGGTTTAGGCGCCTCTCTGTCACTGACTGGTAGGACACTCAATGTCGAAAGCAGTTTATGGTCGGAAGAACCCAACGGCGGATTTACGGTGACCTTGTAAATCTCCGGATTGGTGGTTAAAAACAGATCAAGAACACTGGCGAACTCCCCGTCTCGATCAGGGATCCGTGTTGGTTCGTCAATAAGCTGAGTCTATGACAATGCATTTGACAAGATTTAATAAAGAAGCTTTTAAAGTAGTATTGCCGAAATAACTGTTGGATGCAGAATATTAGTGCATTACCATACTTAGTCTACTAATTGTCAACAACTAATTGCTTTAAAAATTGCCTGTGTAACTGAACTTTTAGACTCGATAGAACTTGAGAGATAATTGAAACTGGTTTATGGATAAATACATAAACATAATAATGCTTGTCGTATAAGTAGACCTTCATTTTTAGTGTTCCGTACGGAACACTAAACCGATTTTCTCCGAAATTATTTGACATAGAAAGTTAAAATTTGACACTAATATAGGATTTGATGGCCTTATCAGAGTCGTGCAGTTTTCAAAGTTAAATTTTGACTTAAGGGTGTGGTTAAATTTTGACTTAAGGGGTAAGGGGTGACTTAAGTTTGGAGAGTGAAATCGGAAGCGAAAAAAAAAATTTACCAGATCATCGAGTTGAGTGTCAAATGAAAATGAAAGCTTATAGAAACACAAGTTTAAAAATATATATAATGTAAAACTTGCACACACTTTTCTTTGTAATATTGAAAAAAAATTGCGAAAAATCGTTGTCCCTACCCTATCTCGGAAAATACTGATCAAAAAATTTTGAAAAAATTCTAGAATATTCTCCACGGGGTGTAGATTGAACGAAAATTATCACGAGTGCATTACCTTTAATAAGGTATCTGGTAAAGATCGGGAAAAAACTTTATTGAAAACTCATTTGGGGTGTATTTTATGAAGTCATTGATCATTTTATACCCCTGTAATTTTTTTTTTAATTTTAAAAGCAATCAAGGTACGGAACACTAATTGCACAAGTTCAACTTGTACTTAGGTTATTTTTTATTTGTATATAAATGATATCTTTGTCTACTATAAAAAATAGTGACTGTTAGTTGAGCAAACATGAGGAGTAGTTTGAAAAACATTATAAAAAAATATTCAAAAAAGGAACAGTTAAGCTAATTGGAGGCAGAAATTCCATTTGGCTTGTATAAAAAAACATATTAGTTAGTTATATTTGTAAGTGATAAATTTTTAGAACAGTCTTATTTTATTCAGAAAATTAAACTTGAAAAACAAATAAAATAAGATGTACAACAGTGGAGATACTTTTGAAATACTAAGCTGCATTAAGTCGGGTACTTTAACTTTAATTTATCTTATTTACCTCTTTAAATTAGATTAGCTAAAGTTCCATCTAAAAAGAAAACTAAGTCTTAAAACTGGCCTCATTTCTATGAACTATATTAACTAAAGGAAAACTCATATAATTTAATAGTCATTTAAAGGATACAATTTCATAAAATCTTTTTGTTTCGTAAAGTAATTTAAAATTTAAATTTATATCTAAAAGAGATGGAAAAATTACCTAGCTAAACTAAAATTTAATATCCACTGTAACGTTTTACGAAAAGCTAACATATATTTGTACTGTCTTGCAGACTTCAGCTAAGTTAAACTTAGATATTTAAACTTTTATAAACATCGTTTCTCAGTGGTCACACTTTTAAGTTATTTGCCATGGATTTATGATTGTCCTGCTTGTTTGTGTTTGCTTACTTTCCCTGGCCAATTTAGATATTGTCTTTCTCAGATGGTAGCTGAAAATAAATGTAGGGTTTAGTGGAGATGAATTACGTTTTTTGCCGAACAATTTTGGTTGTCAGTTTGGGAATAGTGAGATAACAGGCCGAATAGAGGCTCAGCATAGGTTTACTGAAGTAATAAAGTCTTTACGACTGTCGTTTTTTGGTCGTGATGGAACTAACGACCTTTACATATATTCTTGACGGTTTCTTGTTTTAAAATTTAGACATTGTCTTACCCAAATTGCAAAACGTGGGCACAAAATTTAAATAATATTTTCTTCATGTCAATTTATATTCATGTTTCTAGGCCTTAGGAACTTACAAATCCATAGTTTGTTTGATAACGCGAAGTTTTTGTAGTGTCTCATTTTTTGCTGTATAACATAGTACGTATATATGTACAAATTTAATGAGATGGGGCACAATAATATGGAATTCTAAAACATGGCCAGGAGTTCTATGCTCGTCCGATAACGTGCTCCTCTCTGCGCTAATCGTAATAAAACTCTAAACTTCTCGAGTATCCCCTAAAAAAGGTAGACGAGCAAGCAATAACTAGTGTTTTCGACTCTACACCCCACCTAATGCTCAAAACGCTGAGATCCACGATGAACTATGGAAGGCAGGAAAATACTGGATTCATCAAATCTATTCACGGACTTTTAAAACACCAATAACTAAAGCACGCAAGCACTGGATGATAAATGCAACATTCGATCTTGCTCAGCAACGTAGGAAGTTAAAAAAGTCTTCCTAATCAAACAAATCATCCAATATGAACGTAATTATTTCCGACATACAACTTGTAGGCAAGAGAAAAACTTTCGTATTAAGAACATCTGCAGAGAAATTGCGGGACAATCGCTACAACAACAAACTGTAGATCTTTTCAACAAAGTGAAATATCTCAATCGCGATGTTTAATCCAAAACTGTGTCCATAAGGAACAGTAATAATGAGGTTCCTACAGAAACAGAGCGTTCTGCAGATGTCTGGAAACAATACTGCCAGAATGTTCTTGCTGGTAACGCAGCTTCTGTCCGAATCTGGTCAAGTTCTGAATTGTTTGAATCATCGATTCTGAAGTACAATATGCTATCCATAAACTTAGAAATAGTAAAATTTCGGGAACGGATGGAGTAACTAGCAGAGTATTGAGATATTTATTTGAAGCAGGTGTGGAACTCTTACAGAACATATGCCAAAAAATTTTGGAGACAGGGTGCTGGCCAGTAGAGTGGTGTGAATCCATCTTCGTTTTACGTCACAAAAAAGGTCTACATCCGAGTGCACAAACTTTCACCTCACTGCACTCATAAGTCAAGCAAGCAAAATAACGTTGTACATACTAACCGAGAGACTGCGATCCTACCTCTTCCCACAAATAGGTGAAGAACAAACGGGATTTGTAAAGGGTAAGGGCACCTGTGCGCAGATTCTGAATTTACGACAACTAAATGAAAAAACTGGAGAATTTAACGTTTCAATGTACATCTGCTTTGTTGATTATCAACGTGCTTTTGGCTCGGTGAAGTGATCTTATCTTTAGGAGGTATTGAATAGTATAGGAGTTCCTATCCACCTTTCGTACATTATCAGTGAATTCTAGAAGCACAGCACGGCGAAAGTCCAGGTGAATGAAGTCCTAATGGAACCCTTTCTAATCCGCTCTGGAGTTCGTCAGGGATGCACATTGTCCCCTATTCTCTTTAACATCTACGCAGAATATATCATGAAAAGAACTATGGAAAACTACGATGGGGGCATTTCAGTAAATGGAAGGCGTATAAGTAACCTGAGGTATGCTGATGACACTGCTATCCTTGCCGAAAACATTGAAGACCTTGAGCGTATCATGCTACAATTACAGCGGCAAAGAAAGTTGTTAGACCTCCGGATAAATCAGGCTTAAACCAAGGTTATGATCATAGATAGAACCAATAATAACCGACCCAATATCACAAAAGTTTTTAACTGTTGATAATTTTATATATCTGGGCTATCTAATTACAAATTCTAGAAGTTATGAGCCAGAAGGATAGAGATTGCCCGTCATACTGTGGTGAAAATAACAAAAGATGTTTTTTTCCCATTCTACTAGATGCGCAGAGACATAGATGCTCAAAGAAAGGGCCCGCTCAAGTCTCAGGGCGTAGTGTTATTGCAGACTTCTGTGTATACCATGTACCGTGCACAAAACCAATATTTTGATTCTAGAAGAATTATAAGTAGATAAAAGAATAACTGACAATATACAAGACAAATATATATATATATATATATATATATATATATATATATATATATATATATATATATATATATATATATATATATATATATATATATATATATATATATATACGCCGCCCCTGTCTGTCTGACGGTGAAGTGAAAATTACTTACCGATACCTATTTTACTATTAAAATGCGTTAAGTATTTTATTATTTGCATGCTTTAAATAAGTAACAAACAACTTGTTTCTTCTTAACTATTAAAAATTTTATAGTAAACGATGCGTTAAACGCAACATATATAGGTTAAAAATTTACCACACTGCTCTTGTTTAATTAAATAACTCTTACAAAAACTAATTGTCACCACTTTCTGCAACATTCATGAACTATTTGGTGCACTTTTGGCATTACCAATTTGCAAGACTTCAAAACATTTATTTCTGCAAAATATTTTCAGGCGTAAACATGTAAGACGTCTTTGTTACTGATGAGTGTTATTGGTGTTGGTTAGTTAATCTTAAAACTACGTTTTTCTCTTACTTCGGGAATTTCAACGTTTATCTCAACTGTATCAGTGGCGATCCATGCCTTCTTAAAATTACGCAGTCCAGTGGCTTATAAAATTTTGAACAATAATGAAATTTAATAAAAATAAGTATTAGGTGTCTCACTAATTGGCTCGAGGAGTTTCAATTTCAATATATTAATTTTTTTTCATAACACTCTGTATATATATGTATATATATATATATATATATATATATATATATATATATATGTATATATATATATATATATATATATATATATATATATATATATATATATATGTATATATATATATATATATATATATATATATATATATATATATATATATATATATATATATATATATATATATATATATATATATATATTGCTCTCTTAAATTTAGAGCCAAATGGGATCTATTCAGAAGCACAAATAACATTAAAAAAAAAAAAATAATGAATACTTTACCATTACAGGTTAAAAATATATTTTCAATTCGTTATATAAAAAATTTTACATGACATTTATTAAAAAAAAGGGAAGACCTAATTTATTTTGTTGACTTTTTGGACTTCTTCTAAAAATCAGTAACTAATTATGACGAAAATGAACAGAAAGTGACACAGACCATACCAGAATTGTCCAACGGACTCTGTGAGCATTACCAAACGAATGATGGCCTGTAATTATATATATATATATATATATATATATATATATATATATATATATATATATATATATATATATATATATATATCTCTGGTGGTATTACAATCCTCGGTGGGTCTCGGCTGCGTTTATAATCCCTCTCCATTCCGCACGATCCTAGTCATTTGCTGGTCATACTCAAAACTTATGGCATGCATATCGAACGTTATGCTCTCCCTCCACCGTAGGCGCGGTCTTCCCCCGACCGGGTTCTCATTCCACACTAACTTGGAGTGTATGTCGTCCGGCTGTCTTTCTATGTGTCTCAACCAACTTAACCTTCGGGATTTGATTTCTGGGTCTTTGTATACTTCCGTTAGTTCCGCATTTGTCCTCCTGACTGATTATCTAGTACTGGTCCAAATATTTTTCTGAGCATCTTCCTCTCGAAGCACGTTAGTTTTCTTCATTTTGTTTCGTCATCGTCTAGCTTTTTGAGCCTTATAGGAGAACCGGTCTAACCACAGTTTTATACACTTTGATTTTTGATGATCTTGAAAGGTTCCGGGAATTAAACACCCGTTTGAAGGCACTCTGTATACGTCCTTCGAATTCTTCTGTTATACTGATGTCTGCTGTTATCATTGTTCCCAGGTACGTGAAACTGTCCATTCGTTCGAAGTTATAGTCTCCCATCGTAACTAGTATCCTTCTCTTACATATATCTTCGATTTTTTAAATTTTATTTAAAAAGTCTCGAATAAAAATATAATATTAGA
Source organism: Pachyrhynchus sulphureomaculatus (assembly GCA_019049505.1). NCBI lineage: Eukaryota > Metazoa > Arthropoda > Insecta > Coleoptera > Curculionidae > Pachyrhynchus > Pachyrhynchus sulphureomaculatus. The sequence continues at coordinate 184,634,999 of CM032446.1, forward strand.
TCCATATTTTCTTATTGCCTAGTTTTTAGTACTCCAAAATGTAACATTAATACAAAAACTTTTTTAGATAATTTATTTAATTTACATTAAAGCATTTATTTTCTTCTCTTTCATTTTGTTTTTTTTTTTTAATTATTTTAGATCTCCCAAATAAACTTTTAACAATACTTTTTTAACAATCAAAAGATAATGATGAGTTAAAATTTAGATACCTATTTGTATGGGTTGATTTCCGATCACTTTTTGTTATAAATTCAATATTATCTATTTTAATAAAACATCTAGAACAGGACATCCGTTATTTTCCTTCTAACTTTTATTGTTTGCTCATGATCATTTATACATTTAAGAAAATTATTTCATTCGATATTAATATAATCTACTTTACATCCACCATAGATCTTTTGTTATGATTTTGAAGCTTTAAAATTTTCCATAAAAATGTTATTAACAATGTTTTATTTTCAGTTTTAACCTAAGATAGAGAAACTTTATGAAGAGTTTTTCAATAAAAACTAGTTAAAAGCAAGTAAAAAAAAATAATTATTTTATTGATTTAAATTGTTTTTAATATTGTTAAAAATAATTTTTTGTTTTCCAAATTTTGTCAGTTTCTTGTTATAACGGCACCCGAACAGGTGCAAGACCTTGTAATTTCAAAAATGTTCCTAATTAAATATTAAATAAATACTATTATCTCATTATGTTGTAAAACCCAAATAAATAAAAGGATGCAAGCTAAAAATGTCTTGACTGTTTCGATTGCGATAAAAGTAAAAAGAATTCTATGTTGTGTATATTTTAAATCCCGTTAAGCGGAGATGTTAATTAGATCTTTAAAGATTTTCCTCTAAATCCAGGCAGTAAAATATGTAATCTTACCTTTCCACCCACAATGCTAATTCCCAGGCTTTTTTGAGGTTCTCTAAGCACTTTGACCACGTGGCTTGAACCCCAGTGCTTATGCAGTTCATTGTCCTGGCAGCCCTTCATGCTTCCGTAGTCCGGCTCTATGTGTCGTATAACCGTCATTTCACTGTAATAAAAGAAACATAATTTAGTCTTTAAACAGAATATTCACTAAACACCATTAAGATTTCATCCTGATTTAATTTTTATGGAACGTAAAATTTCTAGCGAGCGAGTTGTTTTGTTTACATTATTCAACAGCGTATTGTAAATATCACCAAATGTACGTAAAAAGTACAAAAATCTCAAAATAATACAAGTTCGATTCAAAAATTTTCGGAAAAAAGGCTGAATCAGCAGTCTCTAAACCAAATTAAAAGTAGTTTTTAATGACTACTTATTTACTAATGAGTCACTATTGGTTTTGTGTTCTCCATCTTTTTGGCTGTTCGTCATCCATTGCTTGTAACTCAAAAACGGTTTCAAGTTGCTGGAAATATTTAAAAAAGTATTTAAAAATGAGAAGTAACGACGAAGTGACCGAAATGTCTAAAGCTATATTCGACAGCAACATAAAATGGAGTCAAAGATTCAAAAGGTCCCACCTCAATAATATATGTCGGCTTAGAGACTTGCCAGAGATATTTTTATATAAAAGAATAGATACATTGAGAATGATAAAAAACGGAAAATCATCAGAGAAAGATAGAGTTACCGTGGAAATTCTGAGATTAGGCAAATATAGTCTGGAAATAAGCGGTCAAGTGTAATTTGAACTTGCGCAATTAGTGTTCCGTACATTTATTGCTTTTATAATAAAAATTTTTATTACGGAGGTATAAAATGATCAGTGACTTCACAAAACACACCCAAATAAGTTTTCAACGAAGTTTGTTTCTGATCTTCACTGAAAACTGATGACCTTGAAATGTTTGTTTTTTTTATATGCCTGATAGATTATTGAAGGTAATGCATTCGTGATAATTATCGTTTAATCTACACCCTGTGGAGAATAATCCAGAATTTCTTCAAAATTTTTTGATCAGTACTTTTAGATATTTAATTTTTTAAAAATAATACAAAGAAAAGTGTGCGCAAGTATTTCATTATATATATTTTCGAACTCTTGTTTTTACAAGCTTTCATTTGACACCCCACTCGATGGCCTAATAAAAAAATTATTTTTTTACTTCCGATTTCACACCCCAAAACTAACCCCCTAATTCAAAATTTAACTTTCAAAACTACAGTACTCTGATGAGGCCATTAATTCCTATATTAGTACCAAATTTCAACTTTCTATGTCAGATAGTTTCGGAGAAAATCGGGTGTGACAGATCGACGGACGGACAGACACCAAAGTGATCTTATAAGTGTTCCGTACAGAACACTAAAAATAGTTGATAGATGTCTGCAAGAAGACAGAATTCTGAAGAAATGGTTGATATGCGAGGTAATACTTTCGTTCAAGAAAGGTGATACAACTGATATAGAAAATTATCGACCAATCAGTTTAACGTCACCTCTTTATGAACTCTTCACCCGTATTATAACAAACCGGTTTTCAAACAAATTAGATTTTTATCAACTGGCAGAACGGCAGGCTTTCGTAGCGGATTCAGTACCATCGACACTTGCAGACCTTACGGACATTATAAGAAAGCACAACCGAATATAATATCCCTGTTTGCCTGGCATTTGTAGATGTTCGTAAGGCATTCGATTCGATACAAACATGATCCTTCCTAAATGGTTTAGACAAAGCTATAATTGACTCAAAGTATAGCAACATCATAAAAACATCTACCAAAATGCAACAAAACATGTAAAAATTAACGAAAACAAGATTAGCGATAAGATTACTTTAAATAGAGGAGTTCGTCAAGGCTCCAAGGTAAAATCTAGTGTAGATGTGTTTTTGGAACACATGCTCAATTAGGGTTAGGTACATAGAACATAGGTTCAATGGAAAATTTTGACTAAAACGGCCTAAGAATTCATGAAATTCTCACTTTTCTTTTCGTTTATTTTCGGTAGGTAAAAATATATAACATCTAGAGAGTTATTTTCTCTGATCCCTTGTACATAATATCTGCAGTACATGAAGAGGTCTTTCACTTGAATCATATGTAAAACTATAGAAAATATTTCTAATTAAACCAGATCATTCACAATTAATAATTTCCGTTAGAAGCGCAATTTATTATAAATTACAGAGGTTTAAGTAATGAATAAAACTTGCTCGGAAACGAATTATTTTTTCATATGATGAATATTAACAATCAACTTAGCTATTTTTAGAATGTTTGTCAATTAGGTATATTACTTTTACCGTTGTGGGTTAACTAACAAAAAATATTTTTAGGTGTAACTGAAACTATAAAGCTTCTTTTATGTAAAAATAAAATGTAGTAGAACATTCAGGTAAAAATAGAAAATTGCATATATGGTTATACTTCCAGGAGTTTATATTAAGAGTAATATACTTTTACTACTGATTGTAAAATGATGTTTATGCAGAGTCTTCTCGAAGTGGAGACATTATTTTTATCAGGTTATAGTACTCATTCAAATAAGTCACCTTGCGAGATATAGCTACTATAAAAGATGAATAACACAAGTCTGCAAAAAAAAAAAAAATTGAGAGCTGTTTTGGTTTTTTTGCGTAATTCTTATGTTTTTGGGTGTATGAATCCGAAAATGACTTTCATTTTGTCATAGAACGTCACGTTTTCTGACAATGTAGGTATCTATGTTAAACAAGTTATCATCTTAAAATAAAAGATAAAAGACTAAAAATTTTTTTTTAAATTTATAATTGCGTAACAAAACTTATTTTTTTATCTAAAATATATTCATTAGTAAGCACTAAACACATTTCTTTTTCCCAGTGAGACTCCTTTTGGTACATTTTCGCTTGTAGGAAGCATCTGGAAGGTCTCTCTGAAGCGTCCAACAGTAGTCTGCCATCATTGAGACGCTCCATCTTCCCTGGTATCGTTTTTCCATCTCCTTAATATCTTGGTGAAATCGTTCACCTTGCTCTTCACTCAGATCTCCTAAATTTTCTGGAAAGTAGTCGAGATGGGAATGAAGAAAATGTACTTTTAAACTCATTAGGCAACCTAAAGCTTGCAATGCTTTTAACATTCTTTTGATGATTTGTTTGTAGTTAGGGTCTTTGTTATTGCCTAAAAATTTCTCTATGACCTCTTTAAAGGCAATCCACCCTTCTCTTTGAGGATCCGTCATGGTTGTGATGAATTGTGGATCAGGCCATAAGCCGTCTAATATCTGGTCCAACGAAAACACCTTCCTTCAACTTTGCCTCCGAGAGGCCTAGAAACTTTGATATTAAGTATTTGAAGCAATTTCCATCTCTTGGAAGTGACTTTACAAATTGCTTCATCAATCCCAGCTTTATGTGAAGCGGTGGTAGAAGAACTTTATGAGGAGGCACCAAAGTTTCATGCAGGACGTTCTTTTCGTCAACTTTAAGCTCCTCGGAGGCCAGCACTTTTTGGTCCAGTGATTTGCTCGGTCTCTACTATCCCATAGACACAAAAAGCAAGGGAATTTGGTAAACCCAGATTGTTGTCCGAGCAACATGCCCAAGATTTTTAAATCACCGCACACTTGCCAACCGTGGTCTTTATATTTTAATTTGCAAAGAACCAATTTCTTGTAGGTTTCTTGAGGTGTACAGAATGACCGACAGGAATGGAAGCATAGAAACCGCCATTGTGAAGCAGAACTGCTTTAAGGCTTCTTTTTGAAGAATCTTTGAAAATACGCCACTGTGCTGGGTTGTATGAGATCTTAAATGTATCCATCAAACCTTCAATATTGGTACAATAAACCAATTCGTCCTCTTGGGCAAGTAGGAAGTGAACTGCTTCTCACGATATCTAAACCAGGAGGAAGACACTCCCGGCAAAAGTAAGTTCCTGCTTTTGAGCCTTGATCCAAGCAACTCAGCAGCGTTTTTGGGAAGATTCAAGTCTCTTACCAAATCATTTAGCTCGCCCTGGGAAAACAATTTCGGACTGCTGTCATCTTCAAATTGAAAACTTGACTTGTCATCGGGGGGCCTTGGGCACTGGTATTTCGGTCCCATGAGGGATGGGACGAATAGCTGATTGCAGATTGGGGTATGAAATGGACTGCTTCCATTTTGAATTATACCCTTTCACATTACACGAACGAGAAAGTGACAGTGACAGGTTACTCAACATAATTTTCAGTAAATTTAAAATCACAAAAATAGTCGAATTTACAGAATCAGTTTTATCCAATGACTTACAAGAATGTTTTTAATGATCTAAAAAGGCATTCGGTGTCTTACAAATTAGGACAAATGCATGAAAATGCTAGTGACGAAATGCAAAATCCTTTGCACAAGCAGTTAACAATTATTCTCACCAAAATCAGCCTTTTTACATATGAGAATTCCCCTCAGGGGCTAGGGTAGTTTTACTGCTCTATTATGGGGAGTGACGACCCCGAGGTACCCAAGTTTCTTTGTGTCGTATGTTCAATCCCCTTTGTCTGTCCTGTCACTTAAGTTTATAGCGCAATCTCATGCTGTTAGAGACCGTGGCGAGAAGATGCATGACCCTGCGCTTAGAAGGGTCGCAAACGGTTCCCTCGGATACCGGGCAACCTCCGTTGAAATTAGCCTTACCCCAGTAACCGAGCTCTGCTGGGGCGGACCAGAATATTTCTCAGGATTCTCGTGGAACACAATGAATTTTAAAACCTCAACCCAATTAATTACCCCCCAATTACCGGTCAAAAAGACCGAGAATAGATACTAATCCAAACTTACCTCTACCCAATATCTATGACAGATACAGCACCATCTTCGTCAGAATCTTGGAATCTCTTCCAAGGTAGCAGGGGCCTTGGGCACTGGTATTTCGGTCCCATGAGGGATGGGACGAATAGCTGATTGCAGATTGGGGTATGAAATGGACTGCTTCCATTTTGAATTATACCCTTTCACATTACACGAACAAAAGTAACAATCATCACTATGGTTCTTTTGCTCGCGCCATACCATAGGAATCGCATATCGGAAAGCTTTTTTCTTGCCCTTAAACCAATTTCGAAGGTCTTCAACACATCGTTTGCAGACTTTATGAGGTGCCCAAACTTTATCCCGATCTCCAAGTTTTAAGCCAAAATACGTGAAGTATACTTTTTTTACAAAGTTCGTAATATTAAGTTGTTGCTTTAATACCATATATTCGCCACAAAATATAACAGAGAGAACTGTCAGACGAATTCACACACTTCCGCACAGATGACATTGCACTATATTGAACCAAGATCTATAAAACAATGACGAGTTAATACGTAATTGTACCGCGCCACTTTCTACACTATCGGAGCGCGCATGTTCTGGTTACAACGTTTATGTTTGTTAATTTAGCTCACACAGAGCGTTCTTTATTTAGAAAGTAATGATAGTTATGGCCTGTATATATTTAAAAACAGTAATCAAAATAAAATTGTACCTATTTATTTATGACTTCAAGTTAGCCCAAAAAAACCCTTTTTTATAATAAAATTTTGCGTTTTGCAATTTTTTGAGTATTTTTTTAGTTTTCAGAACACCTAAATACATAGAAATCAGTTGAAAACATCCAGACAGCATTTTTGTTGCAGACCTGTGTAATTAAAGATATATGAACTTTCGAAATTATTATAAATTTTAAATTCTGGTTAATTTTATTATGCTACTTGCGTTATTCAATTAAGGAACTCTACAAGGTAGGTAGCGTCATTGCGGAGTTTTTTAGTTTTGTCTACATTACTTCCGTCCTTGTCGAAATCACTAAATGACCAAGGAATTTGCTAAGTGTGGATATCAAAGAAATACGATAACAGAGTAGGAATAAGTACAATTTTATATAATTTTGGTTGGTCGTTGGTTTGTTGTATTTGGCGATATTATTTTATTTAGGGAGTATTATAACTCGATTAAAAAATACTCCAAATTAACAAATACCCTTTACCCCGTACTTTAAAGCAGAGTAGTTCTTTACAACACACAAATAAAAAAAACCGATTAAGTGCAAGTTAGACTTGCGCAATTAGAGTTCCTTACTCTGATTGTTACGGACGTATAAAATTACCAGTGACTTCACAAAACACACAAAGGAGTTTTCAATAAAGGAATTAAGAGCCCAGATTACAAACATCTCTAGTCAGATGCTGACTCGGCAGGCTAATCAGACCAATCAGAATAACACAAAAAATTCCTAATATGTATATATCTTAAGATACAATATGTATTTTTACGTTTTTTTTTAGTCAGTAATGTATAATATTTATGGAACATACAAGGTCTCTCCAGGAAAGTAAATGAAGTTTTAAATGAATTAGAAAATCTTCGAGTCGAAATTGCAGTACTGACGGAAACAAAGAAGAAAGGAAAAGGCTCCGAAAGTTGGGGGCATTATGATCACTTTTATAGTGGAGTGCCCAAAGAAGACAGAGCAAGACAAGGCGTATCCATACTAATACACAGAAAACTGAGGAAATTCATAACCACCTGGGAACCGATTAGTGAAAGAATCATAAAGATGAATCTCAAAATACTAGGTAATAACACAACCTTACTGGGGGTATACGCTGTCAACGACGACGATCTGGCTAATAACAAGGATTCATTTTTTGAACAACTAAATGAGGAAATACGCAAAATTGGAACATCAAGAGAGATATTACTTTTGGGTGATCTGAATGGAAGAATAGGGAGGAAAGAACACGATAAAGTGGTAGGAAAATATGGCGAAGAAGTTACTAACGACAACGGAAGAAGAATTATAGAGACATGTGAACAAAACAACCTTACAATATTAAACGGACACTACCAGCATAGGGATATTCATAAAAATACGTGGAGACAAACAACAAGAGATTTAAAAAGTATTATCGACTATATGATAATACGACAGAGATCTAGATTAAACTTCCTAGATGTAAGAGTCCAAAGAGGGGCTTCATGTGGCAGCGACTACTACCTTGTGAAAGGAAAGATAACCTCACGAATAACGCTGGAAAGCAAACTGGAAGATACAAGTACACAGCACACAACAAGTGAAACAACAATAAGATATAATACAGACAGCTTACAAAATGAAAGTATCAGAAATCTATACAAGAGTAGAGTGGACCAAAAGATACAACGGACGGGATTTGTTAATATAGAAGAAGAATATAAGTATATAAAGGAATGCCTACACGCAGCCGCACTGGAAGCATTAGGGTACCAAGAGAAAAGGGGAAAACAGCAAAAATCATATTGGTGGGATGAAGAAATTAAATACGAAATTGAAGAAAAACGGAAAAGCTAACACAAATACTTAAGTTCAAAGAGCACAAACGACAAAGTAAAATACAAAGAATCCCAGGCTAGAGTACGCAAAATGATTAGTGACAAAAAGAACAACCAATGGGAAAAGACATGCTCAAGACTCAACACTTACATAGGAGGAAGAAAAAGCACAGAAAGCTGGAGACTTCTTAAAAATATGAGAACAGAACGGAAAAGAGAAATCTTCTCACCAATAACAGCAGAAAAATGGAACTAATATTTTACAAATATGCTAACAGAAGATAGACCAGAGTTCAAAAGTACCCAACATGGAAATCCAAATATAGTTATACGAGGATCCCCAATAAGGATAACAACATCAGAAGTTAAACAAGTATGTAAAACGCTAAAAAATGGTAGAGCTCCAGGACCAGGAAACATCCCAGGAGAGATAGTAAAATACGGAACTGAAAAGCTATTTAGCGCTTTGAGGAACTTATTCCAAAGATGCATTAACACATCAGAAGTACCTGAAGAATGGAAAATATCATACATATCAACAATTCATAAGAAAGGAGACAAAAATAATTGCGATAACTATAGGGGAATAACGGTTACAGGATCTATTAGCAGAATATACGGAAAAATACTTAAAAATGGAATAGAAACGGAATACGTGGACGTAGAAGCTGAAGAACAGGCAGGCTTTAGAGCAGGAAGATCCACAATAGACCATCTCTTCTCACTGACACAAATCCTAGAAAAGAAAACCGCATTTGATCAGGAAGTCCATGTCTTGTTTGTTGATTTAAAAAAGGCCTACGACAGCGTGCCCCTAATGAGATTGTGGGAAACACTACAACAGAGTAATGTAAGCACCGAAATAATTAAAGCCGTAAAATCCTTATACCAAGACGCAAAAAGTAGTGTGAAAACCAAATATGGTATAACAACAGGGTTCCAGGTCACAAAGGGTCTCAAACAGAGCTGCGGTATATCCCCAACGCTATTTAAAATCTATTTGGAGAGTGCACTGAAGAACTGGAAAAGGAAATGCAGCAGTATAGGATTACCACTGGATGACGATACTACATTGTACACGCTGTCATTCGCAGACGACCAGGTAGTAGTCGCTCAGGACATCGATGATATGGAATACATGACACGAAAACTTATGGAGGAATATGAAAAATGGGGCCTAGAAGTCAATATTAAAAAGACCGAGTACATGTGCGTCGGAGGACAACAGCAGGACTTGAAACTGGCCACAGGACACACCATCAAACACTGTGTCAGTTATAAGTATTTGGGAACGAGAATATCTAGGGACGGAACACTGGAAGAAGCAATATTCGAGAGGAATATCCAAGGAAGAAAAGCGATTGCAATGCTTAATAGTATACTATGGGACAAAAACATAACCATTGAAGACACGATAAGACGAGCTTTAGAAATAAAGCACGATATAGTGGACGAAATCAGAACTCAACAGTTGGTATGGTACGGACATGTACAGAGAATGTCATAAGACCGACTACCTAAAAAGATTTTAAATTGGAACCCTCATGGCAAAAGAAAGCGAGGAAGACCACGCCAAAGCTGGAGGGCAGGAATCAACAAGGAAGTACTAGAGAGAGATCTGGAGGAGGAGGGATGGAGAAACCGGGAGGAGTGGAAATTAGGCATCGGAAGACGGAAGACGTTATAAAACCGATTGATAAATATATATATATATATATATATATATATATATATATATATATATATATATATATATAATGTATAATATTTATAGCACCTTTGCTACCGCATAGCCAATAAATCAGTCTAGCTCAATCTAGAATCTAGTACTAAAAGTGTAAAACAAATATTTACTACCTAAATATTTGATTAATTATAAACAAATAAAATAAAATTATTTTATCTCGCTACGCGCGGTATTGAAAATATATTTATCTTCACCATATTGTTGAGAAACCTCCTCGATATTGTCAAGGCACGTGGATTTTTTTTTATACCAGATAAATTATCAAACGTAATGCACTTGTGATATTTTTCGCTCAATCTACACTTTATGAAGAATATTCCAAAATTTTTTGAAAATATTTTGGTCAGTATTTTTCGGGATAGCGGTAAAAACTATCCCCTTAAGTTAAAAAAATTCAATTCTCAAAACTACACGGTTCTGATTGGGCCGTCAATGCCTATATTTGTGCCAAATTTCAACTTTCTATGTTAATCCGCACCCATGCCGCTCTTGGAGGGCTTTAGAGACAGCACATGTGCTAGTCCCATAAAAAAAAAAGTAGTAGACAGACAGACACCAAAAAGGGTTCTGTATGGAACACTAAAAAGTAGTGAACAAGAGTATGTTTTCATTTTATGTAAAATCTACGTTATTCGTTTTTAACTAACTATTTTACATACAAGAACAGTTTTAAGCGGTTTAAATCTTAAATTAAGCTAATACTCAACACACCCACAAAATTTGGAGTAAATTTGGTATTCAACTTTCTAATTTTTAATCATAATATTTTTATGTTTTATTTTTCTTGTTTATAAAGAACTAGCAGTGCCCGCGGCTCCGCTCGCGGGGACTTGATTCACTACTATCGTCACTGCTTATTCCTTATGTTACCTAACGTAATAAAATATCTACCATTATTTCCCCTTATCTCCCATTATCTTTACATTATCTGAGCTTATCTCTGCTCATCTCCCATTATTTCTCCTTATCTCCCATTATTTCTCCTTATCTTCCATTATCTCACCTTATCTCCCATTATCTAGGTTTATCTCGATTTATCTCGCAATATTTCTCCTTATCTCCCATTATTTCTCCTTATCTCCCATTATCTCACCATAACTCTCATTATCTAGACTGTTTATCTCCCATTATTTCTCCTTAACTTCCATTATTTACACTTATCTTCCATTATCTCACTTTATCTCCCATTATCTAGGCTTATATCGAATTATATAGAACATATGTATAAATTTATAAAAACACGTAAATCGATTCTCGAGTGATAAGCGCACTAACGGACAGACAGACAGATAGAGAAACGTTGCATTTTATATATATTATATTCTTTGCTACATGATATTGTTCCATATTTAATGCTTAAGGCAGTTTATTGCAAGAGAACGCGCTAGCGGCAAAGTTTTCGACTTGATTCACTATTATCGTCACTGCTTATTCCTTATGTCACCTAACATAATAAAATATATCCTATAACCTGGCCAGAGAACATATGTATATTTAAAAAAAGAAGCACGTAAATCGGATAAGTGGTTCTCCAGTGATAAGCGCACAAATGGACAAACAGACAGAGAGACGTTGCATTTTATATATATTATAGATATTCTCTGCTACATAATATTGTTCTATATTTAATGGTTTAGGCCGTGTAATGCAAGAGAACGCGCTAGCGACAAACTTTTTTCCGACTTCATTCACTATTATCGTCACTGCTCATTCCTTATGCTACCTATCGTAATAAAATATAGCTTGTAACCTGGCCAGAGAACATATGTATGTTTAAAAAAAAAGTACGTAAATCGGATAAGTGGTTCTCCAGTGATAAGCGCAGTAACGGACAGACAGACAGACAGACAGAGATGATTTGCATTTTATATATATTATAGATGTAATAAAATATATATCTATAACCTGGTCAGAGAACATATGTATGAAGTTAAAAAATCACGTAAATCGGATAAATGGTTCTCGAGGGATAAGCGCACCAACGGACAGACAGACAGACAGAGAGACGTTACATTTTATATATATTATAGATATAGATTATTATTATTATTATATAGCCTGGCCAAAGAATATATGTATGAATTAAAAAAAAAATACACGTAAATCGGATAAGTGATTCTCGCGTGATAAACGCACTAATGGACAGACAGACAGACAGAGAGACATTGCATTTTATATATATTATAGATTATAGATTATGGATATTCTCTGCTACATAATATTGTTCCATATTTAATAGTTTAGGCTGTATATTGCAAGGGAACGCGCTAGCGGCAAACTTTTTTCCGACTTCATTCACTATTATCGTCACTGCTCATTTCTTATGCTACCTATCGTAATAAAATATAGCCTATAACCTGGCCAGAGAACATATGTATCTTTTTAAAAAAAAAGTACGTAAATCGGATAACTGGTTCTCCAGTGATAAGCGCACTAACGGACAGACAGACAGAAAGGCAGGCAGACAGACAGAGAGACGTTGCATTTTTATATACGTACGTATATTATAGAAGATTAATTCAGAAAAAAAAGTCTTCCTATCTGTCCTATCTTCCTGGATTTCGAACATCTCGGAGTATCTTATATTTTCATCGATATTACATATTATACAAAAATCTATAGTAACTTCCATTATAACATTTTTCTAAAAATTTGTTTTCTATATTTAGTGGATTTCTGCCAATCGTCTATTGACGTACTTATAATTTTCCTGTGAAGATTGTACTCGTTTTAAAAACGGTAAAATTGAAGATGCTACAATTGGTGTTTCTAATAAATTATGATAAAATGAGACAGAGGACTCGTAATGTAGTTAAAGTACAATTATTTCTCGTTAATACAAATTATATTTGTGGTAATTTTACTATCAAGAGTAATTCGATTATTATTAAGTACTTAATTTACAACTTTGGTAATTGCACTACTAAAAGTTATTTAATTAGTGTCAGTAATTGTATTACTATGAAAGTAGTTGAAACATTATTAGTAGTTGAACTACTAAAAGTAATTTAGTTACTGTGAAAATAATTCAAATACCCAGACAAAATTACCAATCATTAGTTAGCTTAATTTTACTTATTGGAAAACAAATTACAATTACCTTTCTAAATTTTAACTGAATTATCAAAAGTAATTTAATTATATTTTGATTGCATTGCTGATAGCTCTGCGATAAATAACTTATAATGTTGATGTTTTACGAATTGCTAGCAAGATATTATGTGTTTCAACAAACTGCTATTATTTTAATAAATTTTCTCTTTCTTAGTTCAAATAGAAGGTGACACAAAGTTATTGTAGCCGTTTCTAAATAAAATAATTCGCTCGTACTTACATTTCGATTAACCTTTAATTAAATTAGGCAAAGCGTAAATTAAATGGTGCCATTTAAAAGGATAATTTTTCCACAAAGCACTGTTATACTATGTACCCAGTTAATTGGATAACTACTTACGTCCAAACACTTTAAACTTTCTCCATTTCACCCACTAAAATCGAAACTTTCCGTTTTAAACTGACTAAAAGACCCCGCATTCGAACGTGTGGTCTGACGTGGTTTCCTGAATACTAGGGTAGTATTTGCACTAAAATCGTTAATCCTATTAGAACTTGAACGAGATTACCCTGTAAGTATTTGCTTTTCACCTAACCGAAGGTTAGAATACACGTTCTGATGTTTAAAGATTTTTATTTTTAACAAAATGAAAAAATATTATGCAATGTTATTGTTAATTATTATTTATAAGAGCATGCATATTCTGTTACTCTGACTATGCCATCGATGAAGTGAAACTCCAATTCATTATTATAATTGGTTTGTCAAACAAAAGCTGAGAACAATATGTCCATTTATTAATGGGTTAATAGTTATATTGACATTGCAAAATTGTCCACAAGAAAATATTGAGAAAATAATTTACACAGTAAAAATAATATTCATAATGATAATTAAAATTATTACTATTGTTATGAGTCATCGGCCAGAATTATTTATACAGCTGCCCTCCGTCTGCGTATATTAGGCTGCATTATCATTTATAAAACAACTAGCCGGGCTCGCAGCTCCGCTCGTGTGGGCTTGATTCACTATTATCGTCACTGCTTATTCCTTAAGTTACTTAACGTAATAAAATATATCATATAACCTGGCCAAAGAACATATGTTTGAATTAAAAAACAACACTTAAATCGGATAAGTGGTTCTTGAGTGATAAGCGCACTAACGGACAGACAGGCAGAGAGACGTTGCATTTTATATATATTATATTTTTGGCTACATGATAATGTTTCATACGTGGCGGCCCTTGGCTTTGTAGCATAGTACCTTGGTTACGGTGCAGAAGGTCGAGGGTTTAATCCCGCAGGTCGGTATCCTTATTTATTAATTTATTTAAGTATATTTGGCCTGGCCACGTATATAGGTAGTATTGTTCGCAGAAATGCAATAACGTCCGAGGTAGCACCACCGTGTTTTCTAAAAGGTGCTGTGAAATACAAAAATGTATGTTTCGGCACTTGGACAACGTTTACGGGTATTATAACATCCTCGCCGGTATCCTTAGGATATGCAAAAAGGGTAACATACCTACTCAGGCGGGGAAGTGAAGGATAAAAAATTAACGATTTAGGCAGCGGATTGCCAGAGAGAGAGCTAGCATCAAACTTTTTTCTGACTTGATTCACTATTATCGTCACTACTTACTCCTTATGTTACCTAACGTAATAAAATTTATCCTATAACCTGGCCAGAGAACATATGTATAATTCTCGAGTGATAAGCGCACTAACGGAGAGACAGGCAGAGACGTTGCACTATATATATATATATATATATATATATATATATATATATATATATATATATATATATATAATATATATATATATATATATATATATATACATGAAAATATCGTTCTAGGTATAAATGTGGTCAAAATTATATATAGCAACAGTGCGCAACGGTAAAATGTCCCTAAATCAAACCGTTTTAAGATGCAAAAAACCCTCGGAACTTATTGCAAGGAAAAGTTTTAACTTAATCTACATGGCAAGTTGCAGGAAACAATTGCAGCAAATTTTCAGATTCTGTGCACAAAAAAAAACGTATAGAAAGCAAAATTTCTCCCACGCGAATTATCGCATCTAGTGTCTCTTATGAAATCAGTACATACATTCACGTTTGACGTTAGTGAAACTAGTGTCCAACGATCTTCAGTGTTCAACGGCCTGACATTTATATGACACTGATAAATGAATCTAGGTTGGAAGTTACAGATAATGACAACGATTTCTCTTTTTCAACAGGACGTCTCGCTTTCAAAAAATTTTATGTAATACTCCTTGATAAGATAACAAAAATATTTATGTAGAAAAAATGGCTTACCGGTCGAAGACCGAAAATATAATAACAGTTTGAGCGTGTCATCCTATCATCTAACTAGAACATGCTACATTTTGGTCATTTAAAATCTCAGAGTCATATGATGTAAACCGCTATAACCTTTAATCTAAAAGCACAATCTATGCTCAAGAAAAAAAAATGGTACTACTGTCAACATAGGTAAATAGGGTCTAATGCTGCTATTTAGCATTCAGCGGCAACGGTAAAAATGAAAAGAAGAATTTAACCCGGAAAATTGCGGATACCGGTATAAAGACTGATACTAATATTTTATCCCTTTCTCATATTCGCGATATCGCTAGGTCAGCTACTGGCTGCTGAGATCAGAAATGCGACCCTTCTTTAAATCGAAATATTACGAAGAATGGGAGTAAAATACTAATGCTAATATTGGTCTCTATATCGAGGTCAGTGTGTTAGTCTGATAAGCTACTGCATATTGTTTCTACAAATTTTCACGGACACTTCGTTTAAAAAATATTTACGTATTTGAGTTTTCGGTACCTGCTAAGACAAGGATATAAATCAAAGAGGAGGAATAATATTCTAAGTAACTATAGAGAATCGCAAGACGAGCTTCTGATTATGTTTTCAGATAAGTTGGGAATGTAGAATGTTTGGCACAATGATACTACTCAGTATATCACCACTACACCAAACACTTTATTTTTGCACTCGACGCGCGTTTCGCTAACCATGTTAGCTTCATCAGGAGCGATGATTGACTATTATCGCTCCTGATGAAGCTAACGTGGTTAGCGAAACGCGCGTCGAGTGCAAAAATAAAGTGTTTGGTGTAGTGGTGATATATACTGAGTAGTATGTTTTCAGATATTTACTAACAATACAAAAAGATACCTTGTTATCAGAGTTTTAAGAAGAGTTTAAAACGCATCTCTTGAAACTCAGCCTGCTCTGAGCCATTATAATGAAAACATAGACAGTTATTTTCGGTGCTATAAGATTTGCCCCAAGTGATTAATTTAGTAGATGATCCCTTACTGAAAAGATGTGAAGTGTGATTATCACTAAATGGCTGTAGCGCAAAACAGTCTGTATCCATCAGAGCCACACGATTTGTTACATCAGACTTTTATTTATAAAAATAAATAACCGGCAAGGTAATAAACCAAAACTTGCCTCTTAAAGGTAACATCAAATAAATTATCGATATTTTAAATCTGATAACCATTTACTGATTAGTCAGTTGAGAATTTTAATAACACAGCCATCCAAAAAAAAGTTCATTACCACGAACCAAAATACATGGATCTAGTGTATTTTTCGACACTGAATTCGAATCTGTAGTTAAAAAAGATTTATCCTGTCGTATTTTTTTGGCCAAAAACATCCCTTGAAATGGGGTAAAACTATAATAATAATGTAATGACTCTTAGTGAAGTGTGAAAAATGGTAGGTATTTTATAGTCTAGAAAAGAGAATATGCATTCAAACCACAGCAAACTATTTATATTAATTAAATCAAAATCCACCCTTATAGGGGGAGAAAACTACCACTAAAACTCAAATAACGCACGTAAGTTTAAATAACATGTACAAAGGACAAATTCTTGTAGCCCTTAGGACAAAATATCTGAACCTGGTGTGCCAACCAGACATTACTCCTAAAGGGTTGAGACTCACCCCTATATGGTGTAGAAACTACCCCTACCTACGGAAGTATCTCATAAGTTTCAGTAAAGACGAAAAAAGTTCAGGCTTTTGTAGTTTCAGGCAGGGGTTTCAAGGGGTGTTTTTGGCCAAAAAAATATGATAAGATCAATCTTTTTTTTTTAACTATGGATTCGAATTCAGCGTTAAAAAATACACCAGATCCATGTATTTTGGTTCGAGGTAATGAACTTTTTTTTCTGTGGCTGTGTAATAGATGGAGATGATCGTTGAGTGTCTGGGTCTTAAAAAATCCCTGAAAATTCCAAGCAACTTATGGTTTGTTTTTGTATTAGGAGCAATTTTAACAAGAAAGATTATATGTGTCGCATACATATTGCTTTCAAGAAACCTTTTCTTAAAATTTACGAATTTGGCGTCTAATATTTCCAATATTTCGCATTTCTTTTTTTGATCAGGAAATCTGTATTATTTCAAGACAAAAAATAGCTGCGCTTGTAAAGTAACAACTGCTTTGTTATATTATACGACAAATTAAATCATATTATTCGAGATTAAAATGAAGCAAAATAGCCGTTATTAACAATGCCAGACACAAATTATTATTATTGTGTTACTATTCTGAAAATGAAATTTTTTAAAATTTAACACATCTTTCCTGAAAACAAATCTTTACATAGTCACGAAAATAAATATACGAAAAAAATAGATTAGTCTTTATGAATCCCATCTATGTCATTGTATGACATACCCAAGGGAGTGAAGGCAGAGAGGTGATAGGGGGGACATGCATCCCCTCTCTAAGGATGTGAAAATTACAGCCTCTAGAAACAGATTTTCTTTATGGTGGGTTCTCGTTTTTTTTTGAATTAAGTTTTCAGAGTTCAATTGTACATAGGGGTTCTTTTTTGTGAAAAATTTCTTCTCCGTCCACCGTCACTGATTCTAAAGGCGGTATAAATTTTTAGAATTCTATTATAGAAAAAAGCTATTTTTTGTGAAAAATTCTTTTACCCGTCATCGATTTTTAAATTCAGTATAAATTTTTAGAGTTACTGTAGTATACTGGAGAACAGGGCTCTTTTTTTTAAAAAAAAGTATCCCCCCTTGGTTTGAATCATATCCGAACGATTTGGAGTGGCGAAGTACAATCAAGAACACTACTAAGTATATATCACCACTAAGCCAAACACTTTATTTTTGCACTCGA
This sequence comes from Pachyrhynchus sulphureomaculatus, assembly GCA_019049505.1. Classification (NCBI taxonomy): domain Eukaryota; kingdom Metazoa; phylum Arthropoda; class Insecta; order Coleoptera; family Curculionidae; genus Pachyrhynchus; species Pachyrhynchus sulphureomaculatus. The sequence continues at coordinate 184,653,246 of CM032446.1, forward strand.
CGCGCGTTTCGCTAACCATGTTAGCTTCATCAGGAGCGATGATTGACTCAGTCAGTAGTGTCATTGTGCCAAAGATTCCATATTCCCAAGATAGTACAATCAAGAAATCATTGCTGGACGAAAAAACAGAGAGAAACGACTCGCGTGGGTAGAGAAAGACATAGATCGGGACTGGAGCAATGTAATTTTTTCCAATTTGAATACTGAAAAAATGCGCTGGAATTTTAGACGGCATTAGTACCGATTGCCAAACGATGGTTTGTCGATAAGAATGAGAAGTGGATTTTTCAAGAGGATAACGACCCGAAACATCGGAGTAAAACGTGTAGCCAGTGGAAACGGTATCGTCAGACTAGACTGGCCATCCCATTCGCCCATCAAGAATATGTAGTCATACATTAAGCAGAGGCTTCATAGTAAAAAGATGTACACATTGAAGCAGCTGTCACGGCAAATTCGGACAATTTAGAGATCTTTTCCCAAGAATATGCGGAAAAACTCGTCGAAAATATGCTCTGAAGAGGCCATCATCAACTCTGATCAGTAGCATTTTAATGGCAATCCTTTACTATCGAATGATGTAAAAACCTTTTAAATAAATACATTTTTTTAATGAACAATGCGCTACACGTTCTCACTTGACCGAGAGTATGCAAGAATAAGGCCAACTGGAAGCCAATCACTAAAATTAAATACCTAGACTGTCTGAAAAGTTAAAAACTGCGAAATATTGGAAAATTCCATTCTTTATATAAATACATGTAAAATTTTATTTCGATCTCTCAATTCATTGATTTTTTTTTTAAATGAGAAAAACTGAATATCGTGCAGTGATTAAATTCTTTGTTTTGGATGGTTTAACACCAACAGAAATTCATTCAAAATTCTTAAAAGTGTATAAGGATGCATCACCTTCACTTTCCACTGTGAAAAAATGGGCCGCTCTTTTTAAATCTGGTCGTATAGGCCTCGAAGATGATCCACGCGAAGGTCGTCCACAAATCATTCAATAATACGGTGTTAGATGATCGACGAGTAAAAGTGCGTGTAATAGCTGAGGGTGTAGGCATGTCAAAAGAACAAATTGAAAATATTTTGCATGAAGAATTACATATGAAAAAGCTTTGTGCAAGATGGATGCCGCATTTACTGACAATTGACCAAAAACGCATTCGAGTGCGTATTTCTCAAGCATGTTTGGATCGTTTTAAGCAAAATAAAATCATCAACCATCGTTCTATAACCGCTGATAAAACTTGGATGCACCACTAGACACCAGAGCAAAAAGAACAGTCGAAACAATGGATTGAAGCCGTTGGAAGATCACCAAAGAAGGCAAACACGATTTCATCAGCACGGAAGGTTATGGCAACAATTTTTTGGGATTACAAAGGTGTTTTGTTGATCGATTATCTGCAGAAAGGTAAAACAATTAACTTTGAATATTATTGTAACCTTTTGAATCAGTTGGATGCAAAAATTCGTGAGGAAAGAATTGCTTTAAAGAAGAAAAGAATCATTTTTCATTGAGACAATGCACGTGTTCACACAGGTGTTTTGACGATGGCAAAATTCAACGAATTAAAGTACGAATCGCTTGAACATCCAGCTATTATCTGTTTTCAAACTTGAAAAAATTCCTGACTGGAAAGCGTTTTACATCAAATGCCGAAGCTATTGCAGCCGTGGATGGATATCTTGCAGACCTTCCGTAATCACACTTTAATGATGGTATGGTATTATTGGAAAAACGTCGGAATAAATATATTGACTTTTTAGGAGATTATATATAAGTATATAAAATAAAAAGTTGACTTTGTATTAATAAAAGACCCCTTATTAAGGACAATTATTAATCTCAACTGTTTAAACTGTATCAAGGACTTGACTATAATGGTTTAGAGTATGAACACTGTGAGCGTGCAGATTGTATTAGGACATACTCTTTGTCTCTATGTGAATTCAGTTGCCTGAATGTTACGAGAAACTAATGAATACCAATCCAGACGCAACTGAACCGCTCTAAACAGAGTGAACATGTTCAAGTTTATAGGTAGACAATCAGCACACGTGACCGGTGAATTTAATTATGTTAATGAGGCAAAACTTACAGACGACTTTCATATCTTTTTAGTGAATACTGAAAAATAACCTGTGCTTTCGCCCGTTTGTGTGTCACGGCAAATTTCGTCTCTTTTGTTATTTACAATCATCTAATTAATTTATTTATTGCCGATAATAAAATACAAGTTGCTTAAAATGGTGGGAAATTTTATCCATCGCAAATAAATTGTTAAATTAAATATATAGTTAAAATTATATTTAAAGATATCGAGCATAATTTCTTATTAAACAATTAGCAATGCAATATTGCAACAACACCTGTTGAGAAAGCGAACTTCTACTATTCCCATAGTGCAGTCAAGGATGCCAGATATTGTCGTCAGACAGCGTATCATAAAACGTATTTTAATAAAGCTAGACTCCAAAAAAGCTTCTGGCGCTAACGGAATACCTGCCATAGTACTTAAAAACTGCGCGAGAGAACTAACACCAGTTTTCTATAGATTTTTAATCAGTCAGATTAGCCTTATTGACTGTCATCAACTTTGTTTTGTCCCTGTTTATGGTTAAACCTAACTTCTCACTTTCTTGCTCTATGCGATTTAAGAGTGTGGTCATCTCTTCCTCAGTTGCTGCAAATATACTGGTGTTATTAGCGTAACGCAAGTTGTTTATTCGCTCACCTCCTGTAAAGAATCCACCATTCCATTCGTTTAACGCATTTCTCATTATAAATTCGCCATAAACATTAAATAATATAGGAGACAGAACACAACCCTATCTTACACCTCAGCGAAAGAACTAACACCAGTTTTCTGTAGACTTTTCAATCTATCTTACAAAAAGGGAATATTTCCTTCCTTTTGGAAATCCGCCACAGTTCAGTCGATACCCAAAAAGGGCAAGAAGACCTTGCCAAGCAACTACTAACTAGTCGCACTGCTTTCAATAATATCGAAAGACATGGAAAAGGCTATTAATCAGCATCTTCTAAAATATCTTAAAGGATTCAATATTATGGCTTTCGTAAATATAGATCTACTTCTAACTTATAAAACAACGCAATTGAACAATTTGGAGAATCTCGAGAGGTTGCTCTTAATAAATGCAAGGCATTCGACCGTGTTTGGCGCTATAAATTGTTAGCTGAGGTATGCTCTTCTGGTCTGTTTGAAAAGTACTGTTTATGGCTCCCATGTTTCCTCAAAGAGCGTTCTTCACGAGTGACAGTCGACGGATTTCTTTCTAACACCTTTACTATCAATGCCGGTGTGCCCCAAGGCACCATACGGTCTCCTACTCTCTTTCTCATTTACATTAACGATCTGCTAAAAAAGACCAGGAATCCAATCTACAGTTTTGCAGATGGCCGTACGCTTATCTTTTCATACACCTTGAACACTCGAACATCGGCTACTTAAGCAAATATCCGCAGACAGCAGGAAGTCGTTCAACTTAACAAAGACCTGGAAAAATTTCTATCTTGGAGTAACAATAACCAAGTAGAATTTAACGCTACATAAACCCAGGCGAGAGTTTTTTCTAAAAAAGTTAATGTTGCTGAAGCAGACATAGTTATGTCGGGGCACTCCATTCCTCTAGCATAGTCACTCAATCAGCTGAGCGTTGATTTGGGAGAAAATATGTCTTGGCCTGAACAGTAAAGAGAACGTCTCAAAAGCTGGGAATATATTTCGAAGTAAAGGGTGTTTTTATAGAGGTATAAAACTTTAAGTTGGCAACACTTTTTTAACTGGCGGCCATTTTGTCAGCTGTCAAGTGATTTATGTTTAGTTTGGTTTGGCATTTCAACATGAATAGACTGACGCCTGAACAACGCTTCCAAATTGTGCAAATTTATTTTGAAAATCATGGTTCTGTTCGAAATACGTATCGCGCACTACGTCCATTTTACGGTCGACATAATCGTCCATCAGAGCAATTAACTCGATTAACTATGGAACGTTTTCGCACCACGTTTACTCTAAATGATAATACATCTACAGAGACGTCGTACAGTGCGTACAGAAAAGTCATTGCTGCTGTAGAGCGTAGCGTAGAAGAAGACCCGAATCAGTCTATCCGCCATCGTGCACAGGAATTGGATATGTGTCCATCCACTTTATGGAAGATTTGCGGAAAGATCTTGGTTTGCGTGCTTACAAAATTCAACTCGTGCAACAATTGAAGCCACACGATCACCTAGCAAGGCGTAGATTCGGTGAATGGGCCCAAAACAAGATTGCCGTTGATCTCGATTTTCATAAGCGAATTTTGTTTGGCGATGAAGCTCACTTTTGTTTGAATGGATACGTCAATAAACAAAACTGCCGTATTTGGAGTGATGATAATCCTCAAGGGTATGTTGAGACACCGTTACATCCAGAAAAACTGACTGTTTGGTGTGCTTTATGGGCTGGTGGAATCATTGGTCCGTACTTCTTTAAAAACGATGCTGGTCAGAACGTTACAGTCAATGGTGACCGCTATAGAGTCATGATTACCGACTTTTTCGTTCATCAATTGAACAACCATGATGTGTAGGAGCCGTGGTTTCAACAAGACGGCGCAACATGTCACACAGCTCGTGCCACAATTGATTTATTGAAGGAAACGTTTGGTAACCGCATAGTTTCACGTTTCGGACCCGTGAATTGGCCTCCAAGATCGTGCGATTTAACGCCGCTAGACTATTTTCTGTGGGGATACGTGAAGTCGCTAGTCTACGCCGATAAGCCCGAAACGATTGACCACTTGGAGGACAACATTCGCCGCGTTATTGCCGATATATGGCCACAAATGTTGGAAAAAGTCATCGAAAATTGGACCTCCAGATTAGACTACGTCCGAGCCAGCCGTGGCGGTCATATGCCAGAAGTCATATTTAAATTATAATGCCAGAAGATTATCTTTCGAATAAAGTAAATTTTATGTCATTTAAAAAATTCATCTTTGTTTTATTCCATTTCAAAGTTCTATACCTATAAAAAACACCCTTTAGAAAGCTTTACACTCCGCAACAACTGTTAATTTTGTTTTAAGCTCAAATTAGACGCACGATGGAATACTGCTTTCATGTTTGGGGCTCTGCTCCCAAACATACACTGCATTTGTTAGATTCTATTCAGAAGAGAGCTGTTCGCCTGATTGGAGACCCGGAACTGGTTGGCGAGTTGAGTCTATTCTACAAGTATTTTTATGGAGGGTGTTCGAATGGATGGGGCATATCCACGTCCCGCTAATAGTTTATATCTGTTTGCGGTTCAGCTTGTTATATCTCGTACAACCCTTTTTAAGCAGTCTTTTATGTGGAGAACCTCATTCCTTTGCCCAGGACTGTATTTTCGACCGCGTACAATTTACAGCTATTCAAGACCAACGTCAATCACTTTTTCGCACACGTGTCGCTCCTATAGCGCTTTAGCAGCGTGCTCATAAAAAAAAGTAAAATGAAAATGTATAGTAAAGTATGTTTTATATATATCACAAAGTTATTGTGACAATACATTCGTATAAGCTAGCTGCCTAAATGTGGCCTGGTTTCTTCGAATACCATATTTCATCCAAAGGCTACAGTTAAGTCATTTTTATAAAGAAAGGAGTAACTTGATTAAAAATACCAACTATGTGAGTTGGTATTTACGCTATAATGGAAAAATGTATACCTTAATCAGTAAACACTTAAAGTTATTAACAACACATCAGAAAGAGCTCATGTTGCATATACGTACGAGCCTGAACGGGATTATTATACATTAAATTTCACTTGGGATCGAAAACTTATTTTAAAATTATAGCTTATGAAAAATGTTCAACTACCTGTGTTTATTACTGATAGATGAACATAAATTGGTTTCCGAGGGGGAAACAGCGGCTCTTTTATTTTAAAACTTTATTTATTGAATCGATAAAACAATTCCCCTAAAGGAAAATAACATAGCTTTAGAATAGTGATAAGTAGATTGCTACGTTTAGTAGCGAGTATGTCTAATAGTATCGAATAAATGAAGAGTTATTTAAAATTGCGTACAAAGCTGTAACAATAGAGAAATAAAACCGGCCAAGTGCAAGTAAGTGGAACTAGTGCAATTAAGTTAGACCAGTCGGAGATTTAGTCCGATGAGGCTCGTAAGTGGGACCATTGTCCCAATGTTGAACTCTACTGGATTGCGGCCTTCTTAAAATCCTACAAAATCTCTTATCCATTTCTTTCTCAAGCAAGTTATTTCATGTATTTTGAGTCATTTTTTTGAATGAAACTCTTACTTATATGATTTTAGAATGGTAAGGGGAGGGGATATTGGGGTGGGGAAACGCTCGTTTACACTATAGTTTCCATGGGTTTTTGGGGCATTTTTTGTTTTAAATTCTTACTTAGAAGATTTTCAGATGATATAGGAGGATGTAGGCAGAATAGATTGAATATTATTTGCCTGGACCCAGGGAATGTATTTGATATGTTTTGGGTGATTTTCTGATTGGGCCGAAAACTGCCCTTATTGATCCTCCTTTCAACTTTATATGTCAAATAGTTTTGAAGAAAGTCGGGTGTGACAGACGGACAGACACCGAAGTGACCTAATAAGTGTTCCATACGGAACACTAAAATAGTTCCTCCCTATGAATCGCATATTGTTTGAGCGAAATTTAAGAAAGGTACTTGTAATCGTAGAATACACTAAAATGCACCTCTATAAAAGATTCGGAAAAGTTGTTTTCATCGCGCGGGTATCAGTAATTTCAGTCATTGTTTAAAATATAACTGATAATATTTTATCCGACTGGTGTTTGTCCAATCCTCTTTGCTACAGGTTCGTTCCCTCTTTCTCTCAACATTCATTTCCTCAATTTTGAGGGTCGTGATATCTCTCGTATGACTTCACTGTTCTATCCACCGTTTCCCTCTATTTCTCTCGATCTTCTGCCAAGTGTATTGATACATGGAGTGGTTGATATATAATTTGTTTTATTTGATCCTACCATCTTTTGACTAACAGCCTCTACTCCCTTTACCTTGGACCTCTCCCATCATTATAAGCTGGTCTCCTGTTCTTCTGGCTATATGTCCAAAGTATTGAAGAATTCTTTTTAGATACGGTGATGATAATCTTACGGTTATAATTAATTCTTTCAATATAGATTGATTGGTTCTTCTTGCGGTCCAGGAAATTCTCAGCAACCTCCTTATAGCACCACAGTTTAAAGGAATCAATGAGTTTACGTTCCCTTCCTCTAAGGATTCAGGATTTTACGCTATATGGAAAAGGTCTGGACAAGGTTTTATTTTGTTCTTTTCTTATGTACGGACTTTTCCATATCTTATGAAGTCTCGTCATAGCATTTCTTACTAGGGATACTCTTCTCTTTATTTCATCCTCGCATCCTCCCACACTACTTACTGGTGATCCTAGATATACAACACTTATTACTACCTCGATACCACTGAGTAATTCAGATTAGCTTTATCGACGGTCATCAACTTTGTTTTGTACCTGTTTATAATTAAACCTAATTTCTCACTTTCTTGCTCTATCCGATTTAAGAGTGTGGCCATCTCTTCCTCAGTTGTTGCAAATATAGTGGTGTCATCTGCGTAACGCAAGTTGTTTATTCGCTGACCTCCTGTAAAGAGTCCAACATTCCATTCGTTTAATGTATTTCTCATTATAAATTCGCCATAAACATTAAATAATATAGGAGACAGAACACAGCCCTGTGTTACACCTCGGCGAGGATTAAATTGATCGGATGTTGTATTGTCTATTCCCACCACTGCAGTGCTATCCAAGTGAAAGTTTTCTATTCAGTTTAATGAGATAATAAGGACCACCCATTTGTTCTAGTACCTCCCAAAACTTTTTCCAGTTAACAAAATCAAAGGCCTTGCTATAGTCTATGAAGCACATATGCCATAGACACGTTGTATTCTCTACATTTTTCTCTAAATTATCTGATGTTAACAATTTTATTTCTTGTTCCTCTAGAGATTTGTTGGCCAACATGATATCTTAAACGACTATTTATGATGTGTAAGAACGTTCGTTTCCTATAGATGTTTAAATAGGTACTTGTAATATTTATTAATCTATTCAATATCAATGTTTTTAACTTTAGTAAATGGATTAATGCATAAGGGTTAGTTCACTGATGAACCCAGCAACTTTTATTGGTACTTGCTTGCACCAGCAGCTTGGCAAAAGTAATATTGCAAATCAGTGGTAATATGCCGATAGAATAATTTAGTGTACATTGCGACAAAATTATTACAATAAGTCAGGTAATAAAAGGTTTGGAAAGAATTCTAAACATAGCATTTAATGCTAGTCATGGCGCTCATATACCGATTAAAGCAAAGAGGGGGACTTTCCATTTTCAAATTGAATTCCTAGAAAAACCACTGTTTATGGTGAATATATCGCAGGATTATTGTCAAAACCGGAATTTTATAACCATGCTAGTAACATTATAAACTTACGTATTATGGTCAACCGACTCCCATTCATACAATATTACGGACTAGTTTCAACATTATTATAATTTTACTGGACACACTCAGGAAAATTGCAAGTTTACATGTTTTTTAACAATATAACTGAATAGTAAGATTGTGAAATTGTCGTTGATTGGTTCGCTTTCAATGTCATTTTTGTTATATAGTTGAACTACAGAGTTAGTTCGGGTTAGTTCAGGTTAAAATTATGATAATACTGAAACTAGTGCCTAATATTGTGGGAATTGGAGATGATTGACAATAATCTGTAAGTTTATAATGTTACCACTATGATTATAATATTCCTGTTTTGATAATAATCCTACGAAAACTATATTATACGCTAGTTTTTAAAGAAAAGAAATGACTAAGTATGAAAATGTTATAAGTTTAGCAACGATCAGGTTACAAACTAATAGTTTAAAATGATCTTACTTTTTCACTTTTTATGATTTTAAAACTGTTTATAAATAAAATAATTGTAAACATCAATAGGTTTTTTTAAAGTAATAAGAATAAAAAAAGCTTGGGCTTTTCTGATAAGTGGCAATAGTTTTTCACTTCAGAGAGATGTTTGATTTGCTACCACAAAGGTAATAAAATTATATTTCTGATTCAGTACTAAATTGTATACCATATGACTTATTATTATTAAAGCTTTTTTAAATAATTATTTATTAAATAATATAAAACCTATTTTTAAGTCCTACATTTATCAGAAATTTTCAACGAGCAAAAAAAAAATAAAAAAGAGAAGTAAAGATGTGATTACCAACAAAACCCAGCTCCTAGAAAAGATTATTCATAAAATGCAGGAGACAGTACAATCTTGCATTGATTGTTTCCAAAATATATATTTATAATTGAAGCACCTGCTCAACTAAAATTACAATTAATATTATTATTTAATTATAGGAAATAATACAGAATTGCTTTTATAATTCTGAATTGGGCGCACATAACATGTATGGTTCATTATAAAATTATCAGAATTACTTAATTAGCTATTATAATACTGATATTTGATTTACCAAAAATGAATTACTTTAACAGTAAATCTATTGTTGTTTAAATATAGGGTGAACAAATTGAAACTACTTTCTCCTCTTAGGTATACAAAATATTAACTTAGACAATTTATAATTATTTTTATTAGTGTTCCGTACTTATGGGATCACTTTTGTGTCTGTCTGTCTGTCACACCCGATTTTCTCCGAAACTGTTTGACATATAAAATTGAAATTTGGCACAAATATAGGAATTGATGGCCCAATCAGAGCCGTGTAGTTCTGAAAGTTAAATTTTGACTTAAAGGGTTAGTTTTGGGGGTAAAATCTAAAATGAAAAAAAAATTACTAGGTCATCGAGTGGGGCAAATGAAAGCTTGTGAAAACAAGACTTCAAAAATATATCTGATGTAATACTTGCGCATACTCTCTTTGTATTATTTAAAAAAAAGACCAAAAATTGTTGTCCTTCCACTCTATCTCGAGAAGTACTAATCAAAAAATGTTGAAAAAATTCTGGAATAATTTTCATCAAGTTTAGAATGAGCGAAAATTATGATGAGTGCATTAGGTTTGATAATTTATCTGGTATAAAGACCAGAACTTGATTTCTTGACAATTGTTAGATGTTTTGTTAATATACATTTCATCACCATCTCGCGCCGCTCATCTACTTAGACAAAATAATTTTATTTTACGTGTTTATAATTAAGGTAGTAAATATTTGTTTTAAACTTTTACCACTAGATTCTAGATTGATTTAGATTGATTTATTGGCTATTAGGTAGCTAAGATGCTGTAACATTATTGACTAAGAAAAAACGTGAAAATATATATTGGATACATGTCAGGAAGTTTTTGTCTGATTTTGGTTAGTCTGATTAGCCGGCTGAGTCAGTATTTGACTAGACATGTTTGTAATCTAGGCTCTTAATTCTTTTATTGAAAATTTATTTGGGGTGTGTTTTGTGAAGTTACTGATCATTTTATACTTCCATAACACAAATTTACAATCACAGTACCGGACACTAATTGCGTAAGTCCAACTTGCACGTGATTGGTTTTTTACTATTAAGGATGAATGAAAAAATAAAAAAAAAATACGTTTTTTCTTTATAGCTGTTTACAGTAACTAGGAGCTCTGATGGAAAAATATTAAACGAAAAATGTTAGACTTTTATTCAAAATTAAGACAAATTAAGCACGGTGAAATATGAAGTTTTAGTATATAGGCGTTTTTTTTTAACGTTCACCTCCCCGCCTGAGTGGAGATTTTACCCTTTTTTTATAACTTAAGGATATCGGCGAGGATGTCGTAATACCCGTCAACGTTGTCCAAGTGCCGAAACATACATTCTTGTATGTTTACCGCGGTAAAATCTTTTTTACAACGCGGTACTACTTCCACGGACGTTATTGCATTTTTGCAAACAACTACTACCTATGTATATTACCAAGCCAAATATAGGTCAATAAATTAATAAATAAGTATACCGACTTGCCGGGATTGGAACCCGGAACCTTGTATACCGCAAGCAAGTACTATGATCTCTGGTATAACTCATACATCTGTACTAACTAATGTAAGAAATTTGCCTTTGAAATGACATGCTTTCGATATATTTTAATACACTAATAACTGTAGAAATTATTGTTGTGCCTAAAAATTCTTCCATCCAAATATTTTCATGTTTGCAAGTTTTTTATATCACCCTCGATATAAATTTAGTTTGCCTACATAACATGTTAATGTAATTAATTATTAAATAATAGGGATTATTTCATATATTCGATATATTTTCTAAATTAATACTAAAATAATATTATTACTTAAACAATGAAAATGTTTGGAGTTTTCCGGCATCCACAGAGTGAATTTTACTAAAGGGACAAGCCACATATTTTTTTACTAAAAACAATACATTCTAACATTTACTGTTAGTAAAGTCAAAGACAATTGTGAAAGTAAGAGTTAGACTAAACTTATTTTCATGTTGCTTCTTTGTCTTTTTGTCTAAGAATGGGTAACCAAGTATTACCAAAATGAATACACAAACGGTTTCTTTAAGTTTTTAGTTATCGAGTCCTTTAATACTATGCCAAGATTTTCTCAATGGATGTCAACATTATCAACAGCAAAATAGCCGATATTTGATTTTGTGAATTTTTTATTTTAAATGTTTTTTTTTTAAAAATTCTAATATTTAATGATTAAGAGATATTCTTTATGAATCGGATTCACAAAATATTTTATATATAATTTTTTAATTTCTCATTTTCGTTAAATTAATCAATTCAAGTAAATAAAATTTCTAAAACGTTCTTCTAAAAATTATTTTGGATATCTTTTTAGAATTTTTATTACTTTTTTGTCTTCTATAAAAATTTTTCTTCTTATTTTGGATCTATGATATAGGACGACGTTTTTTTTTTTAAGCTATCTGGCAGGAAAACTCGAAGATTTAAAAAAATACACGTTTTCTACATTACAGTGTCCCTAGAGTTGTTTCATTCAATAAAAAAAAAAAAACTATTTTTAGCCACCTCATAAAACGACGCTGCAGTACCTTTTAACTTATTATGTAAGAACAGGTTTCGGCTTTTAAATTTCCCTCAAATATTTAGACAAAAAAAAGTAGCAGGGCGCCAAATTGGGGTTGTAAGGTGGATGCGTATAATTCGGTAAGTATACAGATTTTGGTAATAGCTTAAACTGTCCAAGATTTGTACATCACGTAGTTGTGGTGCATCAGCAAAGTTTTGGTTCTACATGAATGACCTGCTTCAGATTTTGGATCGTCCTTAGCTAACCTTTTCAATTAGGTATGGGCCATAATGTCAAATTTCTTTGCAGTCCCGACAGCCCAACGCCATCAACTTTTCAGAATACGAAGGATCATTACCCTATTGCCGAAACTCTAGTTTTGTTTAGCCGGCACTAGAATCTTAATTTATCGATCTTAGCAGGAGATCCCTACAAGCCAGATGGTGTCCTCAGTTATTCCCTTAAATAGCCTTCGTTTTTTTTAGAAAAAACGAAATAATTAAAATTGCAAAACGCAACGAACTCGTACAATATACCAAGGTACTTAAAACAATGACAGTAATTTGGCAATCAAGTAATTCTTTTGTGTGGCGTCATTTTCATTGCTCGGTAGATAATAGTGCAGTAAAAAAAGGTCAAAATAATAATGAGATAGGCATAGTTTAGATACACCAATATTATATTTTTATTCTCACGGGGGTATCACCAGGAGTATTGTCCTGAGTTTTGGACCTCGAAAAACTTGTGCTCTTTTGCTCATAGACAATTGACGTTTCAAAACGGATTTTTTGAGCTTAAAATCTGAATAACTCCGGTTATATCAAAAAACTAAACTCTTGTAATGAAATTTTGGTTTTAATCACTCAAATGTCCTACAAAATTGAAAAAACAGGCAAAACTCTGTTTTTATTTTTATTTTTTATTGTACAGGATGACTGAGTGAACCGATCAGCTTGAAACTTTCAGAAAGTATTCCCTTTGTTATAGCAAAAATACCCTGAAATTTTGGTACAAAAATATTGAACTCAGTGAACACAAAAGAATTTGTTATTTAAAATTTGAATTGCCGTCATTTTATGCCATTTAGTCTAAAAATCTTTTTTTTTCAAAATTTAGGTCTTGACGTCAGCTTTCCGATGCCATTAAAAAAATTTTGTTTAGAGTCATTTTAACCGTTTTTTTTTTACATTTGTTTATTAATCAAATAACAATTGACATTTTGAAAAAAAAAAATGTTAAAGAAAAAGATTTTTTAAAAAATAAAGGTCTCACGATTCTCTACCAATATGACCGAAAAAACACATTAGTTTACACTTGATTAATAAACAAATGGCATAAAATGGCGGGGAATTCAAATTTTAAATAACAAATTCAATTAATTGTACCCACTGGGTTCAATATTTTTGAACCAAAATTTCAGAGCATTTTTTCTATAATAAAAAGCATATTTTCTGAAAGTTTCAAGCCGGTTGGTCACTTAATCGGCCTCTACAATAAAATGAAAAAAAAAAACAGTTTTTTGTCGGTTTTTTTTAATTTGGAGGTTATGTACACATTTGAGCGAGTTAAAATTATGAAGTTTTGTTGGAAATTTTACTACGAGTTTGGTTTTTTTTCTTTGTCTCGATCCTACATATATAATCGGAGTTATTCGCATTTTAAGCTTAAAAAACGCGTTTTGAAAACTTCAATTGTTTATAAACAAAGGAGCGCAAGTTTCTCGAGTTCCAAAACTCAGGACAATACTACTGGTGATATACCAAAGAGAATAAAATCATAATATTGATGTATCTAAACTGTGTAATTTCAAATTTTACTGCACTTTAACTTTACTGCACTACAACTTAACTTTAAACCATACCAGGGTGATTTGAGTAATAATTTAGATACCTATTTATATCGTTTGGATGTCAATACATTGCTGACACAATTCATTATTATGTTTTATAGCAGATCCAGTAACGAAATTTATTATGTTCCTCCCTCTCTACTGTAATTTATATTGTTGGATTCGGCCATCTAAAAAATTGTTTAAATAATTGTTATTAATACCATTATATGATATTAAATCAAAATATTGAATTCGCCATAAACTTGCAGATGTTATTAATAAAATGGAATATTGAATATTATTAAAAAATGTGCATGCAAATTAAATGATATAGATTGTCCACTGAAAAGTGTTTTTAAGATATAAGATACATCTTGACAAAAATTGCTCAGTTACAGTATTGTACTGGCTGATAAATTAGTCGGTAGGAAAAATTTGCACCTTAATTTAAATTATTATCATTTTATTATTATTTATATCCTTTTTAGTGTTTCGTACGGAACACTTATAAGATCCCTTCGGTGTCTGTCCGTCTGTCTGTCCGTCTGTCACACCTGATTTTCTGCGAAGCTTTTTGACATAGAAAGTTGAAATTTGGCACTAATATAGGAATTGATGGCCTTATTAGAGCAGTGTAGTCTTAAAAGTTAAATTTTGACTTAAGGGGTTAGTTTTTGGAAGTGAAATCGGAAGTGAAACAAAAAAATTTCTTTACTAGGTCATCGAGTGGGGTATCAAATGAAAGCTTGTAAAAACATGAGTTGAAAAATATATATAATGTAATATTTGCGTACATTTTTCTTCGCATTATTTTTTAAAAATAGCGAAAAATCGCTGTCCCCCCCCCTATCTCGAAAAGTACTGATCAAAAAATTTTGAAAAAATTCTGGAATATTCTCCACAGGGTGTAGATTGAACGAAAATTATCACGAGTGCATTACCTTTAATAATTTATCTTGTATATAAAAAAAAACAAAGATTTCAAGGTGATCAGTTTTCAATAAAGATCGGAAACAAACTTTGTTGAAAAGTCATTTGGGGTGTGTTTTGTGAAGTCACTGATCATTTTATCTCTCTATAACAAAAATTTTTATTCTAAAAGCAAACAACATATCGTCCCTTAGCTTACAACACCGCTCAAGTCGAAAATTGGCGGTTTTCACATTTTAATGCCTTTAGATGGAGCTGCTCATTGCGCGTCTAACCATTGGTCACATGATATAGATTTCAGCCAATCAGAAGCCGTAATTCGAAAAGTAGTGACAGCGCGCAAGTCGGTTGGCCTCTCAACACCGCACAAGTCGTTAGTCTGTCATACTTTTCTCGTAAAAGTACTTCGCGCTCCGTGATTATTATATTTTTATGTGAGTTTTATCGCTGAAAGATCTATGCAAGAAGTTTTAATAGAAGATTAAGAGGTAAGCTATATAATAAAGTAATGTTTATTGATTTACGCGTATTAATATAGGAAATGATAATAGAATATCTTCATTTACTTAAGCAGTGTTTACTAACTATCTTTTTTAACTTAGGCGGTGTTTCAAAATGTATTTTATTTCTTTTAGGAAGCTCAATAATTGAAATACACTATGGATGGAGAAGAAATTGATTTCTGGAGTGATACGAGTTCAGGGGATGAATTGTTATGTGCCCAATTACAAGAAATAGCAAAACATAAACGGCGTAAACAAAGTTGCAAAGAAGATAAAAAAAGAATTAAACTAGGTTAGTAGCATAGGTTTGTTTTGAGGTCCGCATTTATTGTTTTGTTATTTATATTTTTAATGCAATAATTCCTATTATTTTTTTTAGATTTGAATCAAAAAGATAACACTAGTTCTTCTGGTACCAAAGCATGCAATTCTCCTAATAAATACGAAATTATTGCAACACCAATAAACGAACAAAACTTCGGGGAGTCCATGAAAAGTATTATAAGTAGTCAGGACAATGTAAAAACAATATTTGATCAAAACATAAACTTGGAAATTGAAAACATTGACATTAACAATCTACAAGTTATAGAAAAAGTTGGTAATGACTTCTTTGATCTGCAACAGGAACCACCCGAATTCGCTACCGTGGCCTCTGCTACTCCATCGTGTTCTTCAAAAGTGGTCATACTCAGTAATGTTCAATATCACGGTGATTTGTTAAGTCATAAAAAACGACAGAATAAGGCGACAAAAGATCCAAAGAAATATAAACGCAATGTTAATAAAGAATTACGGATGAAAGGTGAAAATTATTTAGGATACAGAAGAGATAGAAAAGCAAAGACTAATGAAACATTTAAAGTAAAACAAGACGTATTTAAGCCTGCAAATCCATGAAACCACCGTGCACTTCTGCGTTTTGCAAGAATCAAAACTCAGATTATGTGACAACATAAACGAACAACAGCGGCAATATTTGTTTGAAAGTTTCTGGAAGAACATGAACTGGGAGCAGCGAAGATCATTTATAACTTTTTTAATAAAGTACGATACAAAAAATCCAGATAATGTTGATAATGTACGTCACCAAGTCTGTAAACAAATGTTCTTGGCCACTCTTGGCATTAAAGATTGGTTTGTCAGATATTGGCTGACAAAAACAGACTGTGCCATGCCTCCCGATTTGTCTACTTCAACCAGTAATCGCAGAAATCCAGAGAAAATTGAATACCACAAATATGTTGAAAAGTTTATAGCAGGTCTTCCAAAGATGCCGTCGCATTACTGTCGTGCTAAAACATCACGAGAATATTTAGAACCAATTTTCTCGAACATGACACAGCTCTATTACACATATAAAGAGAATTGTGAGTTAGAGGGTAGAGAATGCCTTGGCCGTAAATTATTTGACAAATTATTTTTGAAACTCAATCTGAGCCTATTTCACCCGAAGAAAGATCAATGTGACGTTTGTTGCAGTCATAAAACTGGAAACATTACGGATGAAGAATACGCTCAACATGTTTTGAAGAAAGATCGAGCCAGGAAAGAGAAAGATACTGATAAAAGTATTGCACAGTCCGGAGCTTGTCACGTATTCACACAGGATGTTGAATCGGTAAAATTGGGCTTCAAGCTAGTGCAATTTATTATAAAACTAAATTATGCGTCCATAATTTTACATTATACAATTTAGCAACTAAGGAAGTCATGTGTTATTGGTTCGATGAGTCAAATAGCACGCTTGAAGCCTCTGTTTTTGCTTCATGCTTAGTAGACCATCTAGAGAAGGTTTTGAGTCAAAAATTATTGCCTGTGATTTTATATTCCGATGGCTGTTGTGCTCAAAATCGCAATGTTACCTTAAGCAATGCTTTATTACGTTTAGTGATTGAAAAAAATATTGTGATTACTAAAAGTACCTGGAAAAAGGCCATACCTACATGGAATGTGATTCCGTACACAGTGCAATAGAGGGTAAATTAAAAGCTAAAGAAATTTCCCTTCCACAACAATACATGACTATAACTAAAACTGCTAAGAGTGATCCTATGCCTTACGAAGCTCGTTATTTGGACTATACCTTTTTTACCGACTTTTCGAAAGAATTAATTTATAAATGTTATACGGCCTGGTAAAAAAGCAGGTGACCCAGTCGTCACAGATGTACGTATACTAGAATACAGACCAAAAGGCACAATTTGGTATAAAATTGGTTTTGATGACGAGCTTCAGCCGTTACCACATCGTCCCACGCCAATTAACAGCATTAAACAAATAAATCACCTTCAGAAATTGTATGCAGCTAGAATACCAATTACAAAGCGGAAGTATGAAGATTTGCAAGACCTAAAAAATGTATTACCATCTAGTTGCCACTCTTTTTATGATGACCTTCCGCACAGCAATCGCTAAAGACTGCAACTAACTATTAGACTAGAGATTTCGAGTATTATTTTTTATTTTTATAATTTTATTACTATTATATCTTGTTTCGTTGGAGTTTATTAAAGACTATGTTTTAAATATTTACCTATTAAAAAAAAAAATAATTGCACTTACGCTCTAAAGGTTCGTGTGTCACCAAATAACTTTAAGCAATTGATCTCACCAATGTGATTCTTAAGATTTAGGTTATACATACCTTATGTTATAACGATTGTTAATTATTCTTGAAATATTTCTTAATAAAAACTTTTCTTTGTAAATCATCTATTAATACCTTATTCCCTAACATTTCCGCAAACAACACCGCCTTAATCTAATAAAATATCAGTCAACACAGCTCAAGTCATAAAATAAAAGTTAAAATAAAGTAAATCGTCAAAATAAGTATAAATAATTATTTCTTAACCGTTAACTAGGGTATTTATTAAGTAATAACAGAAAAATTCCACCGATTTTTTAAAATAGGCAGTTTTTTTCGTCTCCTGTAAAGTTGGTAAAAATGACTTATGCGGTGTTGTTAGCTAAGGGACGATATGGAACATTAATTGCGCAAGTTCAACTTGCACTGGACCGGTTATTTTTTCATATTTGCAAGTATATTGTTTACAGAATAAAGCTTTGTTATTTTTGAAACTAATATACGTGAGTTTTATCATTTTTTTTTTAGAGTAGGCTAGCGAAAATTTCATTTGGTTTTTAATTTAAAGTCTACATCGAATAAACATGTTGGCATATGCAATCTCCTATTTCGACCTTATTTGCTGATATTATTAAACAAATACGAGCATTAATTGGAAAAACAATGTTCTGAATTTTATTTTAAACTAGCAACTCTAGATAATCATACCAGATTAAATTTTGCTCAAATACATCCTGGTTAGCTCTCTCTAAAAATTACGGTTTTTTTATTATTATTCCCAATCTTGTCAGAAATTTCAACCTTAAGATTCTCTCTATTTTAATGGCGATAATAAAATGTTAATAATTTTGATGGTGCTATTGGAAACATTTAGATGTGACTCGATTCATTAGTTGGGAGATTTTGGTAAATTTTTCTCTTTCCTCTGAAGTTTAAAACGCAAATTTTCAAGTTTAGAGATTTTTATTTTTATTAAAAGAGACAACAAAATAGGATAATACTATGTGAAATGAAATCTAAATAATTTGAAATTTCAATTTATTATCAATTGACATAATTGATTTGCCAAGCAACGGCTGATAACGATACACTAATTCATTTATGGGATAAGAGCTGTATTGACGGAGAAAGTATAATTTCAAATAAAAATATCTAATCTGAAATTACGTCAAAGAATTTTCAATTATTTGAATGATATTCATAAAGTGGATTAAATATCATATGATAAACTACACCCTATTGTCTTTATTGAGATTTACGTAAATAAATAGAGATGCCCCTCCTTGTCAAGTCAAATGTGATATGAAATACCTCGTTACTCGTCGAAGCTGATAAGTTACAAGAATAACAAGAATTTGTTTTAACGATAACCAGTGTATATGAACGTACCAAGTACATCTTATTGTCCTAATTTAAAAAATACGCAACTGCTGGTAATTATATTCGGAAGAAACACGTCTTTAAAGTTGTTAAAATACACACCTGCTTAAAAAATAGATGATTACTGAACACATTCGAAGAAATATATTCAAGTTTCGAGATTGACAATCAGTACGTCGTCTCGGTGTATACTTGAAGAAACAAAACTTGCTGGCAGTTTCTCTACAGTACTACTATAGTTCCTATGTTTCAAGAGTTTCATTTTTCAGAGTCATCAGTAAAATTGTTAAGGAAATTTATAATGATGTCACTGATGAATCCGATGGAATTACATTGGAAAGGATTTTAGGATGAATAAAATAGCAACCAATAAAAATTGCCAGCAAATGCTTTCTTATCTTCTATAAAAGAAAAAAATATATTGCTCTTTTTGAAAGTTAAGTTTATTTTTTAACATTAAAACAGTGCTTATTTACAAAGTAAAAGAGAAGTTACAAAACAAATCATAATAAATTTGACTGAGCTTAACGTCACAATTGGGAGAAACAATGAAATGTTGAGGCTATCTATCACATTCAACCACAAAATAAAAAAAACGCTTTGAAGCTATTTAAATTAACTCGTTGGATTCCTTAATAAACTCAAAAAAAAATTCTTTCATTCTAGCATCCATTATAGTTTTCATTTGAATTTTATTATTAATTGACATAATTGATTTCTCAAGCAACGGCTGATAATGATACACTACATTTATGGGATAAGAGCTGCATTGACGGAGAAAGTATAATTTCAAATAAAAATATCTAATCTGCAATTACGTCAAAGCATTTTCAATTATTTGATAGATATTCATAAAGTGGATAAAATATGATGATAAACTACTCCCTGTTGTCCTTATTGAGATTTACGTAAATAAATAGAGATGCTTTTTCTTATGAGTTATTTCACTACCGATTTTTTTTTTATATCAAAAAATCAAACGTGATTTTAAATACCTCGTTACTTGTCAAAGCTGATAAGTTACAAGATCAACAAGATTTTGTTTTAACGATAACCCGTGTATATGGACATACCAAGTACATCTTATTATTCTAATTTAAAAAATTCGCAAATGTTGGTAATTACATTCGGAAGAAACACAGCTTTAAAGTTGTTAAAATATACACCCGCTTAAAAAATAGATACTTACTGAACACCAAAGAAACAAAATTTGCTTCTATTCTCTACAGTAGTACTATATTTCCTATGTTTTAAGAGTTTCAGTTTTCAGAGAGTTAGTAAAATCGTTA
Source organism: Pachyrhynchus sulphureomaculatus (assembly GCA_019049505.1). Classification (NCBI taxonomy): domain Eukaryota; kingdom Metazoa; phylum Arthropoda; class Insecta; order Coleoptera; family Curculionidae; genus Pachyrhynchus; species Pachyrhynchus sulphureomaculatus. The sequence continues at coordinate 184,673,875 of CM032446.1, forward strand.
AAGAAATTTATCATCAATCCGAGGGAATTATAATTAAAAGGGTTTTATGATGAATAAAATAACAGAAAGTAGAAATAGCCTGCAAATGCTTTCTTATCTTCTATGAAAGAAGAAAATTTATTGCTCTTTTTGAAACTAAAATTTATTTTTTAAAATTAAAACAAAAAGTTACAAAATAAAACAGAAGTTACAAAATAAATCGTAATCAATTTGACTAAGCTTAACCTCACAATTGGGACAGAGAATAAAATGTTGAGGTTATCTATCACATTCAACAATGAAGTAAAAAACGCATTAAAGCTATTAAAATTAACATGTTGGATTTCCTAATAAATTCAAAAAATTTTCCTTTGATTCCAGTATCCATTATAGTTTTTATTTGAATTTTAGGGTAGTGAAACTTAAAGGACTTTTTTTTATTCTGGTAAATTCTGTAGTAAACAGGCATTAGAAACATTAGTTTGTAAAATAATATTTACTTTTAATTTTTAGTTTAAAATTTTTTAAAATGTTATTTGACAAACGTGGCTGGTAAAATTATATCTCTCAATTTATTTCCAAAAATTAATATTACAAAGTTCCAAAAACATTCTAGGGTATGTATATATAAAAATAACTAGTATTTTTCCCGGTAATGCCATTGTAAGCAAGCACTTCTGAAATAAAGACTACAGTTACCTCTCTCACACTAAAAAATAAATAAAATAACCGGTCAAGTGCAAGTTAAATTTGCACAATTAGTGTTCCGTACGTTGATTGCTTTTAAAACAAAAAAATTGGTTACGGTGGTATAAAATCAGTGACTTCACAAAACACACCCCAAATGAGTTTTCAATAAAGTTTGTTTACTGAAAACTGATGACCTTGAAATTTTTGTTTTTTTTTTATACCAGATAAATTATTAAAGGTAATGCACTTGTGATAATTTTCATTCAATCTACACTCCGTGGAGAATATTCCAGAGTTTATCAAAATATTCTGATTAGTACTTTTCGAGACAAGGTGGGGGGACAGCGATTTTTCGGAATTTTTTAAAAATAATACAGAGAAAAGTGCGCGCAAGTATTACATTATTATATATATATATATATATATATATATATATATATATATATATATATATATATATATATATATATTTTTTACTCGTGTTTTCACAAGCTTTCATTTGACACCACACTCGATGACCTAGTAAAAAAATGTTTTTTTCACTTCCGAATTCACCCCCCAAAACTAACCCCTTAACTCAAAATTTAACTTTCAAAACTGCACGGCTCTGATTCCTATATTATTCCTATATTATTACCAAATTTCAACTTTCTGTGACAAATAGTTTCGTAAAAATCGGGTGTGAAAGACAGACAGACGGACAGACAGACAGACCAGAGACCGAAGTCATCTTATAAGTGTTCCTTACGGAACAATAATTAGGTCAAGCATTGCTAGTTGATATGTATAATAATAGATCCTATGTGGTGCAATATTAAACCCCAAAAAAATTGATTAGAGGAACGGCTTCAGAAATATTTACAACTGAAATCTGACATTTCCTTCTACAAACAGGTTTTTAAGTATGTCACTTACGAAAAATTTTCCTAGGACGTTTAGAAACTTATCATATATTAGTGATAAATTTATGAGTTATAATAGCCGTGCAGCTTCAACAACCTTTTTAAAATTAAACCCGAAAATTCATCTACACCTTGAGACTGTTCTGCCTTAAATGATTCATTTAAATATTCTGACTATTATTGCATATAATTCCATTATACTATACTTGGGTAATTGTTTCTTAATGTCAGTTGCAAGATCTACAAAAAAATATGGGTAAAAGATTTAGCTACTTGGGATGAAAAATGATCAGACTTCAGAAATAGTTACATCTGCAACCTAATACTTATCTTTACCTCCATTGAAATCAAAAATAATAAAAAAAGAACGCATTTTTTAGGTTCTAGATGCCAAGCATCCTGAAAAGGAAGTATCAACATCATTCGCTTATTCCATCCATGGTCGGATGTAAGCCTCCCCAAGTTGTTTCCAATGAGCTTTGTTGTTTGCTTTTTGCATCCAATCATGTCCTGCTAATCTTTTTATGTCGCCTGCCTATCTTGTCTGTGGTCTACCTCTGCATCTTTTGTGTTCTCTAGGCCTCCATTCAACCATACAGCGTGCCCATCTGTTATCATTCATCCTTGAAATAGGCCCCACCCAATTCCCACCTCAATATACATCTGTCACTTTTGATCTTCTTCGAATCTCGATGTTAGGAATACGATCTTGGAGTCTAATATTTAGCCCATGTTTCAGTACCATATGTTAATACCGGCAGTACATATGGATCAAATACTCTGGCTTTTATTGCATATGAGATGTCAAATTTAAATGTAGACTGTAGCCTTCCGAACGTTGATCAAGCTAACGAGACTCTTCTATCCAAGTCAGCCTTTAAATTATTTTTTGATATTTTGATTTTTATATATATTTATAAATATATGAATGTTTGTACCTATCGTTGTTCAAGTATTTGGTTTTGATGAAGGCTATTTTTAGACCTTTTGTTCCAGACTTTGTATTTAATTCCATCAGCATTTCTTGTAATTCCTCTTTTGTTATAACGATCAGAGTGACATCCGCGAAACTTAAGTCATTTAATCTTTCACCGTCCATTATAATTCATTTGTTTTCTCACTTTAATAATTCTAGAGTAAACGTGAACAGTTTTGGGAATATCGAGTCGCCTTGTCTAATTATTCTTTTAATTTTGATTTTATTTGTTTTTTCTTCAAGTTTTATTTGTGAATTGGCATTTTTACATAAGTATTCAAGAAGAGCTGTATGTCTTTCATCGACTCTGCTGTTACTTAAGGTGTTAAGGACTGTCCATATCTTTACCGAATCAAATCCTTTTCGTAGTCAACCATAGCTATCCACGAGCCGACCCTACATTCATTTGCTTTTTCCACTAGTAATCTAATTGTTTGAAGATGGTCCAAAGTGCTGTATCCTCGTCTAAATTCCGCTTGTTCACGTGGTTGATAACTGTGTAATTTGTTCGTTAATCTAGAGAGAGAGTATTATCAATGCTCCTCCATATCTTATCATTTCTATAGTTACTTCATCGTCTCCTAGTTTTTTGTTGTTGTGCATATGATGTAGGGCGTTCATTATTTTATCCGTTGTTACATCGGGAATTTCTACAGATCCCACATTCCTTATTATCACTCTATTTCTATATCTTCTTTTCCGGGCGGTGGCGATATTTTCGTGTCATATAGTGTTTGATAATATTTCTCTGTAGCTTCCTTTATCTCTCTGATTTGTGCGTTTTCTTGGTTATCGTTATTTAAAAGTTATTATTTGATGTCTCTCTTTATTCATTTGTTTGTTTAGGTGTTTCAAACTTATTCCTCTTTTAAAGTTTCTTCTATTTTTTAGTTCCTGTATTGTCTGACGTCTTCTCTGATCTTTTTCTTTATTTTTATATCTATTTATGCTAATTCTAAACTGTCATTTGCAGGATCATTTCTTAATAGTCTTCTTTGTTTCATGAGATTTTGGGTCTCTTTACTTAATCTTTATGTTTTGTCTTTTTTCGATGTTGCTATTTGTTTTGCAGTCATGACTAAGCTGTTGATTATTTGTGCGTTTAGTTCATTAGGTTCTGTTTGGTACTATATGTGTTTTTTATATGATTTTCCAGTACTTGTCAATATTCATCTGTGTTTTTCTTTATTATTTCTGTTTGTATCTTTATCTTTGTATGCATTATCAATCTACGTCTCACATGTTTCAGATGTCTTCTTACTTTTGCTCTTTACATCCAATGGTCACTACCAATTCGTGTTCAAGACTGTCGTGTCGATTACAAAATTCTTGTCATTTGATAAAACATAATTAATTTCGTTTCTTATATGTTAATACCATCTGGGTCCATCGTCTATGTTCTAGCTTTTAAAAAAATGTGTTCATAACATACAAGTTATTTTCGAATACAAAATTTGATAACATTTCTCCTCTGCTGTTCCTTCTACCCAAACCAAACTTCCCTACACTCTTCTCATTTGTATTCGCTGGTGTCCCAATTTTGGTACTGAAATCGATATATCTTGTTTTATGGTGTAGCAATGTTTTGTTTATATCTTGGCAGAACTGGTCCATTTCTTCTTTCTCGCTGTCTGATTTCGGTGCATATACCTGATCTTACATTCGCATCTTCTGGTCATCTGTATGTCTACTGTCTCTTTCCGACATGGCTTTTAACTGAACATTTTCTGACGGAGATAGAGAAACAGACTGACGGAAATGGGAACCAAGTTTTTCATTTAGGGACTCAGAAACGTAAAGAAATCCAAAAATCTCGAAGGATAGTTTTTACGAACGTAACACTTATCTTGGCATAAGAAGTAAACCATAAAAACTTTAGAAAAAATATAACGAAACATATTTACAATAATTAGTTGTAGATAATAAAACCAATTCAAGTTGTTCAAAATGATATGAAATTTAATCTCACTCGAAAAAAAAATGTATTATATAAATAAATATTTCAAGATATTGTAATGAATACATATCATAGTGTTTTCTTAAACATTCAGCGAAATGAATAAATTATTATTTATTTTATTAACTGTATGTGTTTCTTGTAGTTATAGTTATAGTGCTGACGATGGTGCATTTGTATTAGCTGACGGCCTAAATGTGACACTGGGAAATAATTTTTTAAATATAACATTTCATGCGAACGCTACAGTTAAGTCGCTTTATAAGAACGGAGTAAACTTGGTCAAAAATATCGACTATGAGACTTGGTACTTAGACTGGAATGGAGAAAAAGTGTACTTTAATCCGTCGGCACTTAATGTTATTAGCAACACATCAGAAAAGGCTCATGTTGCGTATATCCAACAAGCTTCAACTGGACTATTATATATTGAATTTCACCTCGGTAAGAAAATTTACTATACTTATTCGTTCATTCGGCGCACATATCCGTAATATCTTAAATCTTTTTAGTGTTCTTTACGGAATACTTATGACATCACTTCGGTGTCTGACTGTCTGTCTGTTACACTTGATTGTCTTCGAAACTATTTGACAAAAAAAGGTAAAATTTGGCACAGATATAGGAATTGATGGCCTACTTAGAACCGTGTAGTTTTGAAAGTTAAATTTGATCTAGGGGATAGTTTTCGGGGGTCAAATTTCTGGAATAATATCCGTAAAGTGTAGATTGAGCGAAAATTATCACGAAGGCATTACGTTTAATAACTTATCTCGTATAAAAAACTATTTATCTTCACAATGTGGTGAAGGTTTTTTTCGTCAAATGTTGATAATTTAACCAGGACTAAGAGCTACAAAATACCAATAGGTATTCGGTACAATCAGTAATATATTCATATCATTTTCAGAACATTACTGCATTTGGCTAATTACAGCTGGTGACTAACGGATAGGTACCGAGACAAAATAATTTTATTTTATTTACTTAAAATTAAAGAAATATTTAGGTAGGAGATATTTGTTTTAAACTTTTACTACTAGATACTAGATTGAGCTATATTCATTTATTGGCTATTAGGTAGCTAAGCAGTTACATTACTGACGAAGAAAAACATGAAAATACATATTGGATCTTGAGATATATACATGTTAGAGACCTAATTAGCTTAGCCTAGGTAAGAATTTTATTTTAAAAGCCATTACCGTACGAAACAATAATTGCGCAAATCTGACTTGCACTTGGTCGGGTTTTAAAATATTTAGATCCGGCTCCCAATTTGATAAAAGGTGGACAAAGTCAAAGGATAGAACAACAGGCTGGAGAAAATTCGAATTATAGTAAATTTTACTTTTCACCTGTTACTTTGAAGAAAAGTATAAGATATAAAAATATTCCTGATGATAAATAAGCAGAAAACAATCATGCAAATTGCTTGGTATATATATATATATATATATATATATATATATATATATATATATATATATATATATATATATATATATATATATATATATATATATATATATATATATATATATATATATATATATATATATATATATATATATATATATATATATATATATATATAAATATATAATAATATATATATATATATATATATATATATATATATATATATATATATATATATATATATATATATATATATATATATATATATATATATATATATATATATATATATATATATATATATATATACGAGTATATATATATATATATATATATATATATATATATATATATATATATATATATATTATTAATTTGTACTTCTAAGTGTTAACATTAGATGAAAAAACACATCACACTTTCAGGAACTTAAAAATATTATAAGTCGTAATCAAAATTAAGTAATGGTAAATTATACTTCAAAAAGAATAATTTGGCAGCTTTGTCCCCCAAAAGTCTATTACGATGAGGATCATAAACAATTCCTGCTGCACTGAAAAACTGCTCACTTGGAACGCTTGTTGCAGGACGATAAATATGTGCGAGCGATGTGATTGAGACCTCCAAACTTTTTACTGTTAATCTGCCAATACTGTAATGGATCTTGGTCTCTTGATAATCTTTTCTCTCTGGCATATTCTGTGAGCAAATTAGCTTTCGTATCTGATGTTTGATTTTCAGATTCCTCATTGTCATCGTCACTATCTAACATATTGGCCATATAATCTTCTAAACTATTGGTTTGTCTGTAGTACAGTACAGTACCGACTCTGTACTAATTGTAGTTGTGAGATTTACTTCAGTTTCTAAAGCTGTAAGTAATTTCTGTTTTATTTCTTTGATGAGAAAGTCACTGAAGAATTTACCTTTGTACCGTGGGTCTAAAAATGTAGCTAGTTGAAACAATACGTTTTTGTCAGTTTCAGAAAAACGATAATCTAATTCATTCTTCAAAGAAGACACAAAATCAGGAACGGTGGATGTACTGATGTTGAGATTTTCCCCACTTTTAGCAGAAATTTGAATCTCGTCATACTCTTTGTTTAATGCTCGTACTAGAGGAATAACGTCGGATGTACGTACGTTTTGTGAGCTCAATTTTTTTGTGGTATCCTCCAGAGGCTTCAGCACTCTTACCAATTCCTGAAATAAAATCCATTCTTCGGCATCAAGCTGTTCTATTTTATTATTAGAAGAATAAAGCGACAGCGAACCTTTGATGCAATCAAGTCTTCAACATATAAAGCTGGAATTCCAGCATGTCGGCGAGTCTTGCAAAATTTTTAAAACTTTTTGATTGAGTCGAACTTGTATTTTTTCTAATTCTTGCTTTGCCATTGTAGAATGGTTAAAATGTCCTGCAATTTCAGATAAAGTACAGGCACGCTTTATATTGGATCCCCCATCTCTTACCATGCAATGCACATTTTGTTTCGGAATTCTCCATTCTTCTAACATACTTTGAAATGTTTCCGATATATAATCTCCCGTGTGACGTTCTTCAAGAACCTCCGCTTTCAAAACGATATTTTTTCGTATAAAATCTTTGGTAATACCATGACATGTTAAGGATAACAATGAAACTCCTGATGAAGAATCTGACCAGATATCTGATGTGAAGGAAACTTTCTCAAAATCTTGCAACATGTTCTTTATTTTCGATGACACTTTATCGTAAAGTTCGCTGCAAACAAGATCCATAAAATATTTTCTGCCTTTTAAAACATAATTTGGAACAACATGGTCCATCAATCGTCGGAACCCTAATTCTTCTACGTGTTGAAAAGGTAAATCAGATAAAGCTAACATTTCAGCAATTAAATAGTCAATTTTTATTGATTTGGGGTTTGCATTATTCCACATTTTGGCTTTCTCTATGTATTCTGTAAAATAACTTTGTCTAAATTCTCTTTTTACCATTTGTTAAAGATGTTCCCGGCTGTGAAATTGTCTCGGTACTCTTCTTTTAAGAATAAATCATATTCTTGAGAATGCTTTGTAAGTAGATGATTTTTCAAAGAAGTTGTGCCTTTACCCTTACGGGAATATTTTCCGTCACAAATTTTACACTTGGCACATTCATCATTTATTATCCTAAAATATCTCCATATAACACTACTAAACTTCTTTGTAGACGTTTTTTTACTTAAATAATTAAATCTTTTAACTAAACACACAAACGTAATCTATGCTGCCCCGTGTCACACTATATATATATATATATATATATATATATATATATATATATATATATATATATATATAGTGCCCCATATGTATGGAATAATGATTCCACAGTATTTATTAACCAGTGCATCAAAACAATGTTTAAATAAAAGTTATAGGGTGTTATACGGCGCACATGCTGACGTTGACAATAAAATGTTTTGAATTGTCAGTTTGAAGAAATTACGCCATCTTGATTTTTTTAAATGGAAAGCCCTGTATATTATTTTAACCTACTAAAAATTCTAGATATTAATTGTCTAACATACCATATGTCTGAATTGGAATTATTACCATTTGAAATTTAAAATAGAAAAAGACCACAAACTATTAATAAATACTCTAGGTTTATTTTTAAGGTAACAATTGCTCAAAATGACTACCGTTAATAGCGAGACAATGACCCAATCTGTCATAAACAGCCTGAACAGAGTTTTGTAGAGAATCCGGCTCTGTGCTACTTCATATTGAATTCTTTGTTGTAAATCTTCTACAATTTCAGGTCGACTTGGGTAAACTTTGGTTTTCAAATGACCCCATAAAAAAAAATCGCGTGGCGTAAGGTTGGGACTTCTTGCAGGCCATTCTATAACACCTCTTCTCCATATCTATCGATTAGGAAAAATCGCATCCAAATATATACGAACATTGATTTCATAATGAGGAGGTGCTCCGTCCTGTTTATACTACAGATTTCTGTCAGGGGTATCCAAATAATTTTCATCGGGAAAAAGACCTGCAATACTGTAAATACCGCTGTCCTGTAAGATTTCCTTCGATAAAAAAGGGACCAATGATATGACGTCCACAAATCCCTGCCCACACGTTTATCTTTTGTGGCCTTTGAGAATGACTGTCGATTATCCAGTGGGGATTCTCAGTAGACCAGTACCGGCAGTTATGCCTGTTAACTCTTCCGTTAAGACAAAATGTGGCCTCGTCAGGAAACACAATAATATGAATTAGGTTAGGATCATTATTGATTTGTTCCATCATGACCTAGCAAAATTCCACACGTCTATCGTAGTCATCTTCAGATAATTCTTGCAATAGATTGGGTTTGTATGGATGCAATTTTTCTTCATTCAGTATTCGACTTAAGGTACCTTTACTTATGTTGTGGTCTACGCAAAGCTGACGAGTGGCTGTATGGGGATTTTCTGTAATTTCCAATAAAACAACTAACTTTTTATCATCGCTTGTTTTAACTTTTGGAGGTCCAGATTTAGAACGATCCTTAAGAGGACCTGATTGTCTAAATCGTTTTAATGTTTTGCTAACTACGGATTGGGTAACACGTTTTAGATTCGAATATTCTGCGTTAAAAAGATCACACACCTCCTGTTGTGTTCTCCTACGGTATCCGTGACAAACCATCATTAACAAAGTGATTCTTTCAGTTTCTGTTAAATGTACCATTATAATATTACGCTCAAATTGCAGTTTCACAAAATACAGCAATAATAAATGTTTGCGTCAGTAATCATTTCTTGATGCGTTAAGTCGTTACCTGACAGTAAATGTTTGACACAAGCCAGCTTAAAGTTTTTTTTTAAATTTTAATTTTAATCTCCTTAATTTCAAATATCAATAATTCCAAAACAGTTCAATTTAGACATATGGTATGTTAGATAAATAATATCTAGAATTTTTGGTAGAACTCAAAAATAAAATAATATAGAGGGCTTTCCATTTAAAAATATTTAACATGGCGTAATTTCTTCGAACTAACAGTTCAAAACTTTTTATTGTCAACGTCAGCATATGCGCCGTATAATATCCTACAACGTTTATTTAAACATTTTTTTGATTAATAAATGAAGGGAAATTATTATTCCATATATATGGGGCACCCTATATATATATATATATATATATATATATATATATATATATATATATATATATATATATATATATATATACGTTTTAAAGTGTTACTAAGTAAAATTATATGTGTTTTATTTATGAATAGACATATGGCAAAGCGTATTAATATTTGCTACACCGGAACGGACATCCACTGCATTATCGTAATTTTATTACAGTGTCGCCTGGTTAAACGTTTTATGCCCTAGAACCGGAATATTTATTATTTTACATTCCTTCTATTTCACCTATCCAACTGATCACATGTTATCAAATATTTTCTCTTTTATTATTGTAAAATACTTTAAGTATTGGAGTAATTAGTGCAGAGGCACCAAGAGTGAAGGAAAACCTTGCACATATTGTTATTGGAACTCGGATAAAGCATCATTTGCTGTCATCCCAGAAAAAACTCACCCCAGAAAAAGATGTTGCTGTGAATGCTCTTGTATCTTTAGAAATTAGGATATTATAATATTTCTTATTCATTTCTGCTATTCACAGAAAGGATACTGTTCATAATTAGAGTAATGGTCGTAACTTTTACAATTTATAAAATATTTTTCTTTAGGTACACTTGTATAACTAACTTTTTTTTTCTAAAGTATTGATCGCACAGGTTAACAGTAGGTTCATACTTAAAATTTAGATATCAGACGTCTCAACCACAAAAATAACACAGTTGGTTTTGTTTCCAGTATTTAAGCCGTATCCTTCAAGAGGAATAATACTCGTAGTTTACTCTCTTTTTACTAAAATAGATTTTTCTTTATCTTGACATTTTTGGTACTTTTGATGTTAGCAGTGAATACTCCTTATTATGTGAAATATCTGATTGCGGCATTAAATACAGATACACACGTTTATATATATATATATATATATATATATATATATATATATATATATATATATATATATATATATACATATATATATATATATGTATATATATATATATATATATATATATATATATATACATATATATATATGTATATATATATATATATATATATATATATATATATATATATATATATATATATATATATATATATATATATATATATATATATATATATATATATATATATATATATATATATATATGTATATATGTATATATATATATATATATATATATATATATACATATATATATATATATATATATATATATATATATATATATATATATATATATATATATATATATATATATATGTATACATATATATATATATATATATATATATATATATATATATATATATATATATATATGTATATATATATATATATATATATATATATATATATATATATATATATATATATATATATATATATACATATATATATATATATATATATATATATATATATATATATATATATATATATATATATATATATATATATATATATATATATATATATGGGTTACAGGGAAAGTCGTCCTAGATAATTAAGGACGTTATAGTTTAGGTCATTTTGACCGATTTGACTCTATGACATGATGTCCTAAACTTAACCGTTTTCGAGCTATTGAAGTTTAAAGATTTTCTAAAAAAAAAACATGTTTTTTTTTTGCTTTTATACGATTTTTTTTTATTAGAGGTTCTCAAGTGCGATTTTTTTTGGTTATTTTTAGTTAGTCTGTATGTCAAGTATCAAAAATCATCAAAAAAATTTGAACTAGTTACTAAAAGTTTCAAATTGCGGCTTGTTTCTAAATTACGAATTTTTACCAAGTGTTTCCTACTTTAAATCAATAAAGAGAAAAAAAAATGTATGGAAGTTATTCTGCAAATTATTTTAAAAACTTTTACGTCTTTTTAGCTATCTAAAATGGTATAATATCTACTGGATCTATTGAAAATTCTAAGAAAATGAGATTTCAATAGGGCCAAATGTAGAGTAACATAATAATAGAATTTAGATACTACCAATTACCGGTTTACTACCTGCACCTTCAAACAATAAAAAGGGTTGGGTAAGCATTTTTTCCGGTCGGGGTACTCTCTGTGCGAGTGACATTTTCTGTTCACTAAACATTATTGAATGATTTTTAGTCTGCTCATGCGATTCGTCCGTGGTAGATGTGCTATACCGTGCTTTTCAAAAATATCTGTGTTTCATCTTCTGACTGTGTGAATTGGCTCGTAACTGGATTTTGATCTCTGCTTGTGAATATGGCAACATATACCAACGAGGAATATGCTGACATCCTGATGTGTTACGGATTTTGTGAAGGAGGGTCGTCGCGTACACGTGATGAATACATACTGCGATATCCTACTCGTCGTGTACCTGATGTTAGCGTATTTGATGGAACTTATCGAAGACTACGAGAAACTGGTTCCGTACAAAGACGGCGGACTGACATGGGACGACCACGTATCTTAGACGAAGAAAATGAAATACGACGTCTGTTTGAGGTGGACCCAACCACATCTACAAATGTTGTCGCACAACAGCTTGGTATTTCGCAGTGGAAGGTATGGTTTGTAATGCATACTGTTGGGTAACACCCTTACCACTATACGCCCGTGCAAGTCATTGAAGAAGGGGATCCGTTGCGACGGTTAGAATTCTGCAGATTTATGCTCAATACCGATGTCGAAGATGCATCTTTTTTTAAGAAAATACTATGGACTGACGAGTCGAAATTCGACAAAGACGGTCTTACAAACCACCACAATGCCCACTATTGGGCTTCTAAAGAGGAAGGCAACCCAAACAAAAAAAGAACGAAAGGATCACAAACAAGATTCAGCTTAAATGTGTGGATGGGTATAATTTCAAATTATTTGGTTGTGCTATTTTTCCTGCCAGATAATTTGAATGGCGAGGAATACGACAATTTTTTGCGGAACGATTTACCTAATTTGATGGAAGACCTACCTATTGGTTTGAAACAAAACATGTACTTTCAACACGATGGCTACCCAGCTCACTACAGAGGAAGTGTTCGCGCATGGCTCAATGACAATTATCCCAACAAATGGATTGGAAGAGGCGGACCCATACCTTGGCCGGCGAGAAGCCCAGACCTAACACCGATGGATTTTTATGTGTGGAGTCACATGAAAAGTCTCGTATACGACCAGATGGCTCCTATCGAAAACGTGGATGTCCTAAGACAAAAAATAATTGATGCGGCTGACGAAATGAGGCGGCACCTCACAACCAGCGTTGTGAAAAGTAATTTAAGAAAAAGAATGAGAATTTGAGTTAGAAATAGGGGCGACCATATAGAACATGAATTATAATTAATAAAAAATATTAAATTGAAAGGTTTTTTTGGTTTATTTGTGTATTTTTCGTATTTTCACCTAGAACTAAAAATTTACCTTTTGCTACCCGAGCCCGCTTTAGGTGTCATTCTGTGTACAGTTTTCCTATTAAACTCCTAGTATTATACCTTTTTTGATAGCTAAAAAGACGTAAAAGTTTTTAAAATAATTTGCAGAATAACTTCCATACATTTTTTTTTCTCTTTATTGATTTAAAGTAGGAAACACTTGGTAAAAATTCGTATTTTAGAAACATTAACAAGCCGCCATTTGAAACCGTTAGTAACTAGTTCAAATTTTTTTTGATGATTTTTGATACTTGACATACAGACTAACTAAAAATAACCAAAAAATCGCACTTGAGAACCTCTAATAAAACAAAATCGATATAAAAGCAAAAAAAAAACATGTTTTTTTTAGAAAATCTTTAAACTTCAATATCTCGAAAACGGTTAAGTTTAGGACATCATGTCATAGAGTCAAATCGGTCAGAAACGACCTAAACTATAACGTCCTTAATTATCTAGGACGACTTTCCCTGTAACCTTGTATATATAACGAGTATATATATATATATATATATATATATATATATATATATATATATATATATATATATATATATATATATATATATATATATATATATATATATATATGCACACATAAACGTGTGTATCTGTATTTAATGCCGAAAAGAGGTATTTCACATAATAAGGAGTCTTCATTGCTAACATCAAAAGTACCAAAAATATCAAGATAAAGAAAAATCTATTTTAGTAAAAAGCGAGTAAACTATTATTCCTCTTGAAGGATACGGTTTAAATACTGGAAACAAAACCACCTGTGTTATTTTTGTGGTTAAGACGTCTGATATCTAAATTATTAAGTATGAACCTACTGTTAACCTGTGCGATCAATACTTTAGAAAAAAAAGTTAGTTATACAAGTGTACCTAAAGAAAAATATTTTATAAATTGTAAAAGTTACGACCATTACTCTAATTATAAACAGTATCCTTTCTGGGAATAGCAGAAATGAATAAGAAATATTATAATATCCTAATTTCTAAAGACACTGGGGTAATTTTTTTCTGGGATGACAGCAAATGATGCTTTATCCGAGTTCCAATAACAATATGTGCAAGGTTTTCCTTCACCAAGGTGCCTATGCACTAATTACTCCAACACTTAATTAAAGTATTTTACAATAATAAAAGAGAAGATATTTGATAACATGTGATCAGTTGGATAGGTGAAATAGAAGGAATGTAAAATAATAAATATTCCGGTTCTAGGGCATAAAACGTTTAACCAGGCGACGCTGTAATAAAATTACGATAATGCAGTGGATGTCCGTTCCGGTGTAGCAAATATAATACGCTTTGCCATATGTCTTATTCATAAATAAAACACATATAATTTTACTTAGTAACACTTTAAAACGTGTGTGGTACAGAATTTTAAAAGTACGAAAATATCAGCAAAATGCTAAAGCAGAAGTCACAATTCTAATAATAAATAACTTAACATATTCTAGAGTTATTTTTTTCATAATAACAGTATAGGCGTGTGTTCAGAGAAAATGTTAATCGAATCACAATATAAGTCTTGTGTCTGTAAACAGGCCTCTAAAATGTGAAGAGCGGATTGGAATAAATTATTTTCACAATTTTTCTCTCCTTCTATTGTAGAGGGAAATTTTAGAGTTCCTAATAGGATATGAGGTTCTAAAAACAATACGGTAGAAGTTTTTCTAAAAACGATACGGTAGAAGTCAAATATATTCTTCTTCTAAGAGTAGCTTACGCTTACGTCATAATAGTGAATTAAGAGAAACGTAAGAAAAGGCAGATCTAGTCATTTATTATGTTACAATCAAGGTGGTGATTAACGCACTAAAACGTCCCGTCATCCGACCTTAATAGTATGATAACATAGATTTAAATATATTTGCTTGGAAATTGCCTAAAAACTGTTCCTTTTTTATGTGAAGCGATCTATTATGGAAAATATCCATTATCTATAATTTTTTAAAAGCAAGAACTTTTTATAGGTAGTTGAAAAACTTGATGAGAACATAATTTAATTATAATATGAGTTAAAATTTAATTTTACAAGTGACACATAGCATATGAACTTTTAGTTAGTTTTTCTTGTGAAGCGTGCTTAAATAGGGATTGATCCCCTTGAGCCTAATTTAAATTACGTATTTTATTGAATGCCACAAAACGAAGATGACTAGCTACCGCCGAACTGCTAAAATATGCCTTGCCGAGTTTCTCAGAGAAGCCACGCATGTAAAAGATGTATTATATGTTACAATAATAGGAATTAATATGCAAGGCATCTCTAAGCGGTGAGGTTTTGTTTCACCTGATCGTCTTTCTGTAGCGATAGCCATATTTTCTGTGTTATTAGTATAGAGTACGCAGCCAAAATTCAATTTCACAATTCACACTAATATATCGCTAAGGCAGTTAGTCAAAATTTCACCAAATCCACCATACCACCACTCACACGGCCAGATAATTCAATTGCAACGACACCTGTTGAGAAAGCGAACTTGTTGGCTGAACTCTTTGCTTCACATTCTACTGTCAATTTCCAAGGGAAAACACCACCTACTATTCCCATAGTGCAGTCAAGGATGCCCGATATTGTCTTCAGACAGCGTATCATAAAACGTATTTTGATGAAGCTAGACACCAAAAAGGCTTCAGGCGCTGACGAAATACCTGCCATAGTTCTCAAGAACTGTGCGAGGGAACTAACACCAGTTTTCTGTAGACTTTTCAACCTATCCTACAGAAAGGGAATATTTCCTTCCTGCTGGAAATGTGCCACAGTTCAGCCGATACCTAAAAAAGGCAAGAAGACCTTGCCAAATAACTACCGACCAATCGCACTACTCTCAATAATATCGAAAGTCATGGAAAAGGCTATCAATCAGCATCTCCTAAAATATCTTGAAGGATTCAACATTATTAGTGATCACCAATATGGCTTTCGTAAAAATAGATCAACAGGAGATCTTCTGACTTATGTAACACATGTTTGGAACAACGCAATTGAACACTTTGGAGAATCTCGAGCGGTTGCTCTTGACATATCCAAGGCATTTGACCGTGTTTGGCACGATGGGCTGTTGGCTAAGCTACGTTCTTATGGTATGTCTGAAAAGTTCTGTTTGTGGCTCTCATGTTTCCTCAGAGAGCGTTCTTTACGAGTGGCAGTCGACGGATTTCTTTCTAACACCTTCACTATCAACGCCGGTGTGCCCCAAGGTTCCATACTGTCTCCTACTCTCTTCCTCATTTATATTAACGATCTGCTGGAAAAGACCGAGAATCCAATCTACAGCTTTGCAGATGACAGTACACTTATCTCTTCATTCACTTTGAACGCTCGGACATCGACTACTCAGACGAATATCCGCAGACAGCAGGAAGTCATTCAACTTAACAAAGACCTGGAAGAAATTCTATCTTGGGGTGACAGTAACCAAGTGGAATTTAACGCTACAAAAACCCAGGCGGCAGTTTTTTCTAAAAAAGTTAATGTTGCAGAACCCGACATAGTTATGTCGGGGCACTCCATCCCTCTAACATCGTCACTCAATCTGTTAGGCATTAACTTGGGAGCAAATATGTCCTGGCATGAACATGTTGCAGGCATAGCAAGAAGAGCTTCTCAAAAGTTGGGAATATTGTTTCGAACCAGAAAGCTTTACACTCCACAACAACTGTTAATTCTTTACAAAGCTCAAATTCGACCAACTATGAAATACTGCTCCCATGTTTGGAGCTCCGCTCCCAAACATACACTGCATTTGTTGGATTCTATCCAGAGAAGAGCTGTTCGTCTGATTGGACACCCGGAACTGACCGACGGCCTTGATTCGCTGGAACATCGAAGAACGGTTGGCGACTTGAGCCTATTCTACAAGTACTTTCATGGAAAGTGTTCGAAGGATGTGGCCCGTTTAATTCCTCCCAGAGCGGTGCATATTAGAAGTACACGTCGCGCTAATACTTCACATCCGTATGAGGTTCAGCTTGTTACTCCTCGTACAACGCTTTTCAAGCAGTCTTTTATATGGAGAACATCATACCTTTGGAATGGTTTGCCCAGGACTGTGTTTCCCATCGAGTACAATCTACAGCGATTCAAGAACAACGTGAATCGCTTTCTCCGCACACGTGTCGCTCCTGTAGCGCTTTAGGGACTTCCCTGTAGCACGTGTGCTAGACCCATAAAAAAAAAAAAAAAAAAAAAATATCGGCATTGTCACTCTGGTAAGACAGCTCGTGAGAAAATTATTTTAGGATCACGATAAGAACAAGCTTTAAAAAAATTTTGGCCAAATTGAATGATATTAAAATTTAAATTAAAGCACATTTCCACTGAAACTGTGAAAACGTTGTAACTATTAGACAGGTTCCTCTTCTATCCGCCGAGTCTCCTGGTTGTAGCTTTCGTTCCGACATAGCTCTGTGTATTCCACTCATCTATGTAGCTTTTCGTCTTCCTTTTTTTCTTTTCTCTGTCGGCGTCTATTGGAGTATTTCTTTTAGGATTCGTATGTCATCCATTCTCTCTACATGTCTGTACCACACCCGTTGTCTTCGCTGAATTTCTTCTATTATATTTGTTTTGGTGTTCCAAGTTTGCTGTTAGTTGCCAAGTTTCGCATCCATAACGTAATATACTTTTAAATATTGATTCATATAGGAGATGTTTCGATTATTGAGAAATGTTTTTTAATCGTAGGATAGAGTTTAGGCACCCTATCACTATTTTTCGTTTTGTAATACTATCTCCTATTTCCTTCTCTGTACGCCCTCTGCTTTCGATTTTTGTTCCCAGATATGTGTACTCGGTGAACACTCACATTGTATCATTTTCTTGTGGGTGTAAATCGTCTCTGTCACTCTTGACGCATAGTTATTTTGTTTTCTTTCCATTCACTGAGAGTCCCCATTTCTCATATTCTTCTTGTCATGAAATCCAGGTCATCTTTGTCTGCATTTTCGTAAGACTCCTTTAAATAATATGGAAAACAAACAGCACCCTTGTCTCCAACTCTTTGTGACTAGAAAACTCTCTGACAGATCGCCCTTCAGTTTGACCTTTGATATCGATTGTTCGTAAAGTTGCCTTACAGCTAGTATTTGGGTATTGCTTATTTGGGATCTCTCCATTACTTGCTATAGTTTTTGTACAGGAACGGTATCATATGCTTTCGTAAGATCCACAAATAGAAAGTACACCTCTCTGTTTCTTGCGACCCTCCTTTCGTTTAGTTGGGTCAGACTGAAAATGTAATCAATGCTCGAGCGACCCGCCCTAAAACCTGCCTGTTCTTCAATTTCTTGATGGCCGTATTCTTTCTATATGAGGCCTTGACCCTATTCCTAGTCTTCAGTCCATCTCATCTATCCCTTCTTTATCCTTGTCCAGATCCCAATCCCTCCTTCATTATTTCTCTTCCTCTCTTTTTAAACCTGACATTAGATCAAACCTTAATTTAAACAACATTCACACCTCCTCCCCATCCATACTCTTTACGTTAACACATAAAATAAAAACGTTTCTAAATACACACAACTTGGTTATTAATCCTCCTAATCATTCTTCATTAAATTTACCTCCCTGAGATTACCTGTCTCTGAATATAGATTTATTTCTTCTTTCTCTAGACAAATACTCCTCACTCAAATCCCAAATTATCGCTACTTTTAAATCCCATATTAAAGAAAAATACCCCAATCGCTCCAGATATACACAGATGGATCTAAATCCCCAAGAGGGGTGGGAGTGGCAGTTTTCTTTCCTCATCATTTTCACAAAAAAATTAAATTTGCAACCTATACTTCAATGTTTTCAGCTGAACTGTTTGCAATCAGAGAGGCCTTCAAGATAATTATAGAATCCAACATCAATAAAAATTATCTTATCATTTCGGACTCTTTAAGCTCAATTCAAACAATCAACTCTAATATTAAACCTTTTCTATGCATCATAGACATAAAAAATTTGTTATACATCTGCCCCCATAGAACCATCAAGGTAATTTTTCTTTGAGTTCCCAGTCATAATAGTATTGAAGGAAATGAGGTAGCGGACAATCTTGCTTATCTGGCAAGCACTGAGGGAAAACAGATAATGACTCCAAGTTCCTCAAATGATCTAAGAAATCTTTTCGACATAATAATAAACAATCTCTTTCAGCTGGAGTGGGATACTCTCATGACAGATAATAAATTATGGCACACAAAACGTCTAGTATTCCCACCATTGCATCTAAATTCTTTAGGGAGAATACTCTCTGGAGAAGGCTATCAGTGGGTTATACTCATCTGACCCACTCCTATCTTCTTAAAAGAGAACCCCCCCAACATGTCATTTCTGCCAAGTTCGCCTCACCATAGTTCATATTTTTAACTGCACTAATTTATCTTTTCTAATACAAAAATACGACTTAAAGAAGCCAATTAACTTTCTTCTGAAACTAAGTCCTCCAATATCAAAAAACATAATGAAATTCCTTAATAAATCAAACTACCTAAATTGAATTTAAGTATTTCATTGCGGCGCTAAATGATCTTAGATATCGATGCGCCCTACCTCAAACTTTATGAAGTTTTGAAAGACTTTCCCATAGATGCGGTTCATGATGCTGGTTACGGATATACATCTACAGTTGGAGCAGTTATCTCTACTTCCATTTTTGTGGATGGGAGTAATCCAGGCTTCTTTCCATATCCAGGGTATTCTTTTGTTATTTACATCTCTAGTAAATAGTTCATATATGTGGTTAATGAGCTTGAATTGAGTCCCATCCTTAATTAGTTCCGCAGGTATTCCTTCTGGTTCACTAGCTTTACTATTTTTCATTGATTTGACCATTTTCTATATTCTTTCACTGTTAACCTCAACTCTGGGGCTCTGTACTTGGCAAGCTTTAGAGAGGTTGCCAGATATGGTGCTCTATCTTCTTTAAGTTATTGAGAGTAGTGTTGTTGCCACTTGCTCATCTGTATAGGCTGGAGGTTCATTCATGGTGTCTGTATTTAAAATTTTGACTAGTTTCCTTGTTTCTGACGATCTTGTCCTTCTATGTAGCAGTCGACTTATTTAGATCTGCTTTTCTATATGTAGTTTTAATTTTCTTATTATGTTCTTAAATTTTGCCTGTTCTCCTTTATAGATAATTTTATCATCAAAATCTCCTAAACTAAGATATTTTAGATATCTCTGCTGTTCTAATTCTTCATTCCAAGTAGTTGTTATATCGAGTGGTATTCTGCGTGCCTAAAGCGTCGTTGGTTGCTAAATTTAATGCTTCTGTAACATGTGTATAAAGATCGTTGGTTTAGCATAACAGATATTCATCTAGTTTTTTTAATTTGAAGAGCTAAATCTCTAATTAAACAAACAAGTCTTACCTTCTTTGTAATGTCAAGACTGCTCATACTTCAATTATATTACATCTTACATGGTTTCGATGAATTTAAATATCCTATGCTATTAGACTTGCCTTTTACGACCAAAAATTCTTTTATACATTGATCTCTGTGAAATTTATCGTAGTACTGATAGAAAAAGCTGGAAAAGATCTTCACTGTTTCATACAGACACATACCATTTCATCTTGGATCACAAAATGCTCTCGGATATCACGCTTGGTTTAAAAAAAAGTTAAGCTGCGTCGGCTTTTGGTTGTGAACTTCTCAGTGAATGCTAAAAGCAATCATTTAGAAATCTCAAGACTACCAGACCTGCTTTAAAAAATATGTTCTGATTGGTATAAAAGGATTTTGATAGAGTGGTAGAAAAAAATGGAATAATTATAGAAAAACAAGTAATACAAATTTAACCCAAATCAAACAAAAAAAAAATGTTTAATAATCTTAACGTACTGAGAATAATTATTACAATATAATGTAACACCTAAATTTATCAATGCGTGTTAATCTTCTCATCCTAAAAAAATGTTAAGGCCTCAGACCTAACAGAGCTATGTGTGCATTTCTTTTTGTTCTTTTTCAGATCTACAAATATAATAATGATTTAAATTTAGTATTAACAAAGGAGAGCCGTATTTCTAAACCCTGAAACTTTCTGCTATTTCTAAATGTTTTCTCTCTTGCAGAGATTCTAAAATTTAATTATTACCCCTAGGCCTACCTGTTTGTTTTCTCATGCTCTACATATATTCCTCTCATGCAAAGTTCTCGTTTTCTTAATTTTGCATTAAATAATAGTAGCTTAAACTGTTAGAATTAATTTAAAATAGATTAAATGCAAGTTGGGTGAGAGCCTCTAAAACTCCGATTTAGTTGCTTTCAAATTTAAAACTTCTTGTCTAGTTAATTGTTTGTAACAATAATATATCATTTGGTATATATGACCAAAAGAACATTATTGTAGGAAAATTAAAAAGAAAAATGGATAAATAAGACTTTGGAGCTGGTAGAAAATTAATAGTTTACAGTCTGTCACGTAAGAACGTGTCCGTGATAATTCATTTTTGGTATATGCGATTCTAGCAATTCAACAAAAAATTGGTAGAGGGAACCTTTGTCTACGACACATTTTTACTAAAGTATTAGCCGATTCCGAACTTTCGTCGAAATCACGTAAAATTCAAAATGAGTCACTTGTTTGCGCATCAGTTCAAGGCAGTCTTTCCTTGTTCCTATCCAAAGGGTCCTAAAATGACATATTCTGTGGCCGCTAACAATATTAAAAAGTCGGTGGCGTTTGTGAAGAAGTGGGTAAATCATTGTAGCGAGGAGAAATATGTCAATGACTTGCCAAAACATGGCTCGGTAGGCAAAGTCACTCTGAAAGTCCAAAAACGAATTGTGTCTTTGTTTTCATGGGACCTGAAATTCACACTACGTCAAGGAGTTAAGAAAATCGGGTTTGAGTATGTTCCATGAGACCATTCGACAAAATCTTCGCGTTCATGATGTCAAATTCAGAAATCACTTCGCCAAGCGGCTCGCTTGGGCCCACGATAAGATATTTGAGTGGCCTTCACAGTCGCCGCTCGCCAACTCTATTGAAAACGTTTGGTTCCTTGTAAAGAGAAAGCTCAGAGGAAAGACTCTGGAGAATTTGACTCAGTTGTCTCGCGAGATTCGAAAAATTTGCAGAGTATGCAGAAAATCTCGTCGACAGCTAGGCGATTATTGATGCAGAAGGCGATTGACCAACTTACTAAGGTGATTGCGCCATTGTTAGCACCCCAAAGAATACATGATGGAAAAAAATATTCTCGAAAAACATTTTTTCAAAAATACGAGCGATTCTTACTTGACGGACTATATAGGTTTAACCATAAATAAACACGAATTTTCTAATCTACAGAATATCATGACTTTAGGTGGCTTACTGGTGTTCTGATCAGTTTATACCTCTCATTGCCAAATTAGACTAGTTTTGATGTTAAAACTTTTTTAGTAAATGAGAAAGCTAATAACTAGCCATGTAAAAGCACTGTCCATGTCAATATAAAAAAAGATTAGATAAAATTGTTCACTCCTTAGGTTAAAATTAAAAATACATAGCTCTAAAATTAGTTTTACATTTTAATCAATATTATAGGTAGGTCCAGAAAGTAATATAGTTATGCTTACATTGTGGATAAAATTTTACATGAACAATGGAAAAAATGTTCAGACCATGCTAGACGTTATATGAGCAAATTTTAAGGTTGTCAAGCAGCTTTAAAGCATTTACATTTTTTACTTTTCAAAGTAAACATAAAAATGGAAGTACTCCGAGTTTGCTTTAGATCAGTAATTGGAAAACGGCGTAATAGAACAATATTAAAGAGTTGATTGATTGGTTCGTTACTTTGTGACAGTACATTTTAACAATAAAACTACTTAATTACTTTGTTAACTGTCACTAAATATATTTGTAAAGGAGTCTTAGTTAAGCGTTTGACAATGTAGTTGTACTACGAAATTGCGATAACGCAATTGTAAAATCTTTACAAATATATTTAGTGACAGTTAACAAAGTAATTAAGTAGTTTTATTGTTTAGAGCAATATTAGTTACCAAATAAAATAGAACCGGATAAAGTTTAGAAATCTACATGTGTTTTTTAATAGTGATCTAAACCGATTTCATTATTTACTGAAAAACGATTTCAAAGCAACTTTTCTCCTTCTTCTCAACTCAAGTTTGTTCACTCCTGGACGTAAGTCTCTTCTAATCTCTTCCATGCTTCCCTGTCTTTTCAACTGTCAATACAACTATGAGCAGGGAATTCTGGTGCTTACTCGTTATAGTACTCAACTATCTATTATCCGACTGTTTTTAGATTGATAAAGATCTTAGCCGTATGAAAAGGTAAGCAATAGGGCACATAGGTACACGTTCCTTTCCTGAGTTGTTTATTTTTCCTTTTGATCAGTCTATTTTTCATAACTAAGCAACTAACACGACTAATATTTGTAGGTTATAAAAAGTTTTTTTTTTTGGTTTTTGGGATATTTCCGCTTGAAAGTCATGGCTCGTAGGGGGTTACTTTGTAGTTTTCAAGAATTGTCTTCACTGCCCTTCAACCGCCATAGTACATTACAATTGTACCTTAACTTTTTAGTTAATAAAGAATTTGGAAAAAAGTTAACGTTGTGTCTAATAAAATGACTTTTTTTAACCAAAGTTTACATGTTTAGGATGGCTTTTACAGATGCTATAGAGAAAACTTACATCTTACGAGTAAACATATTGCTTTTGAAATAAATATCTCATTTTGTTCCTAACTCATTTTGACATACATACTTATACAAATACAAGTGTCAGTAAAGAAAACTAAGCCTTCGGTGAAATAAAAACCCTAAAATATAACTTTCAGTGAACGTATAATTAAAAGCTCACCGAAAATGTGTTTACATTTGTCAATATTGAAAATATATATTTGGTCAGGAAATCTTCGATAAAGCACTATCTGATAAAAAAGATGGAATATTAGTTAATGGTGTGTGTGTAAATAACCTCCGCTACGCTGATGATACTGTCATTCTAGCGGACAGTGAAGAAGGCTTACAAAGACTTATGAATGGAATTGTTGATGCACGTGAGGAATAGGGAATGAAACTGAATACGAACAAAACAAAAACAATGGTAGTCAGTAAGAATCCTAATACAAACATAAATATTAAAGTACATCAACAAACACTTGAAAGGGTAACAAAAATAATGTACTTAGGAAGCGTAATTAGTGAAGATTGGGACCACTCTATTGAAATAAGCTCAAGAATTGAAAAAGCAAGCAGCATACTCTGTAACTGCCAATTAAACTTAAAAACAAGAGCAAGCTGCAACAATCACAGAGACAAATAATAAAGAATGGAGTCATTCGAGATGTGGTGCTATCACCGAATGCTGCGTGTTCCTTGGACAGCGCATACCGCAAACGTGGAAATACTTGATCGGATGAGAAAAGAACGAGAGTTGATTCCAGCTCTTAAAGAAAGAAAAAGCACTTGCTTTGGCCATATTATGAGAAGCCAAAAGTATGAACTCCTGCAATTTATAATTGGGGGAAAAATAATCGGTAATCGAGGACCAGGAAGGCACCGCAACTCCTGGTTGAAAAACTTACGACAGTGGACAAACATGACATCTACTGAACTGTTTCGAGCGGCAATAGATAAAATCAGATGGGCGAATGT
The DNA here is from genome assembly GCA_019049505.1 of Pachyrhynchus sulphureomaculatus. Taxonomy (NCBI): domain Eukaryota; kingdom Metazoa; phylum Arthropoda; class Insecta; order Coleoptera; family Curculionidae; genus Pachyrhynchus; species Pachyrhynchus sulphureomaculatus. The sequence continues at coordinate 184,698,958 of CM032446.1, forward strand.
GATCGCCAATGTCGTTAGAAGATAAGGCACACTAAAAAGAAGATATTTGGTCATTTTTGCATTTACCCTTCCAATTTGATTCATCAACTAGTCCTCTGCGTCCATGGCTGGACATAGGCCTCTCCTATAGAATTCTATCTCTGTCTATTCTACGCAATCTGCAACCAGTTGTTAGCGGCCCTTTTAATATCATCTGATTAACGTGTCGGTGGTGTTTCTTTGCTGCATTTATCTGTCTTTGGCCTTCATTCCAATATTTTTCGCGTCTATCTCATGTCTCTAGTTGTGGCGATGTGTCCTGCCCATTTCCATTTTAAAGTATTGATTCCATCTGCGACTCCAGTGTGTCTACGCATGACTTTGTTGCATATTCTATCAATAAGCGTCACACTTATTGACGTTTCCATGCGCCATAGGTGAAGACTGGAAGAACGTACTGGTTGAATGTTTTCCTCCCTAGACTAATTGCAATGTCGTTCTTAAATATACTTTTTAAAGTTCCATACGCTTTCTAATTTCGAATGTTGGGTTTCGGTCGAGGATGCTTCTTTCGTGGCCTAGATATATCTACGTGTCTATTTGGTCGATTTCTTCGTCAAAGATTTTAGGGTCACTAGATTACTTGATTTTTTACCCTAAAATCTTTAAATTTGCTCAATATCGGTTAAATATAAGTATTTAAATTTAGACGGTTAACAGTATCAAAACATCTAGGAAATTTTACTTTTACCTTTCAGTTCTGATTAAATGGGCTCATAAATGGCATAATTATTTTAATTTTGGCAGCTACCAATATCGAAAATTGATGTGAACTTCTTAAAAACTTATAAATGTAAATTATAGTTTTTAATTATTTTTCAGTGGTTTTACAAAATGTCAGCGGATTATACCAGTACATTAAAGCCTCTAACCCCACTAATGACACGATTGGTTTGGGAGAATTTAGAACTGTTCACCGGTTCGATCATGACCTAATGCCAAAAGTAACCAATATCATTTATAAGGGAGATACCCCTGATTTAAAAGATAGACCAACTATACAAGATACAACCTGGCAATTACAAGATGGAAGCTACTGGTCCAAATACGATCTTTGCGGATATATCAGAGAGACCCCTTGGCTTGGAGTTTATGGAGGTATAAAAAGGAGTTTTTTATTTATAAAATTTTAGCATTTAAAACTAGATGCTTAATTTTCTGTTATTTTTTTAGGTGGATTTGGCGGCTGGATTGTCTCAGCTAGTCGAGAATACCACTCCGCAGGACCGCTGAAACAAGAACTTTTAGTTCATCAGGCCTCTTTGATGCTTAATTATTACCATAGTGGTCATTTCGGTACACCTGGTCTTAATACACCTTCTGGTTGGTCTAAATTTTATGGACCGGTCCTAATTTACATAAATAGTGGATCTGAAGAAGAAGTTTTAGCAGACGTAGCAAAGCAAGCTGTAATTGAACAAGCTCAGTGGCCTTACAGGCAAGTAAGACATTTTTTTTAAAATGAGAAATAAATAGTTTTTTTAAGCTTTTGAAATATGCATGTTAGATATAATGATATATTGACAGACAATAATGACCAAAATATAATATTTCCAGCACAAAAAGCCTGTTGCATTAGCACAGCTAATGCAACAGCCTTTTGAGGTCAAATAAATTGACTGGTGGTGTTTAACTTAAAATGATATATTTTACCCGATAATGTATTTTGATTGACTCCTAGCTGCACCTAGATATCTATAAATTTCACGCTACTTGCGTCACAATTGTTTTCTGACAACAAACTTCATACTGAAGTTAAAAATAATTACAATGTCAAGTAATTACTTGACATTGTCAAAATATGTCATTTAAACAGAAACAAGTATGATTCGATGGTAATATAAAAATTAATTGCTATGTTAATGTTTTATTTTGTGTTAAAACATTTTATAATATTTAAAGCTTTTTACGTATCAAGTTCGAAAAGTGACTATTAACGGAATCTTGCTACAAGTACGGCAACCATATTATTACTTTCTACATATGTACGACGAGAGATTTTGTACATTGCATATTGTACATGTATATATACATGTATGTATATATATATATATATATATATATATATATATATATATATATATATATATATATATATATTTATATATATAAATATACATATATATATATATATATATATATATATATATATATATATATATATATATATATATATATTTATATATATAAATATATATATATATATATATATATATATATATATATATATATATATATATATATATATATATATATATATATATATACAGTGTGACAATTTAAGTCAGCATCATATGGGATTTTTTTTTAAATAATTACTTTAGCCCAGATCTGGTTATGGCATCCATTTGTGCTTCAAATAATATCAGGAATAAAGTATAGTAAGTCATTTTTACGCATGACGTCACCTGTCAAAAATTACATTTTCGTAAAAATTTTTGGAACAAACGTATAATTTGGCCCAATTTTAAAAAAAGTTATTAGACAAAATGGTTTATTTTGTGATTCTAGATATGTTTGCTAAATTTCAACAGCCTACTACGATTTTGAATTTTGAGGAAATTTTTTTGACATTTCGGCAATTGTTTTTCATCTTGATTTATTGCAACCTTATTGAAATCATTTAATTTGTCAAATACTAGGCATCTATAATCTATTTATGAACAAAATAAAGTTGTGTCCATAATTTTTTTTATAGAATATTAAAATTCACACATTATCATGAATCATATTTAATGCAAAGTTCGATTAGCTTTTGTTTTTAAACAGAAAAATGTTTCTCGCTTACGTATTTTGATAGTGAACACACTTAAACGTTTGTAAATTATCACAAATCTTACATTTTGATCTTTTTAGTAATGCATTAAAATTTTTAACAATGTAATGTTTCTTACTATAAACACCAAATTAACAACTTGCTGCTTTATCCTATTTGTTTTTTTTTATACTTCAGCTAAAACCACTTTTTAGATCAATAATACATTTTAGATTCTTATTAGCAATCATAATAAAAATATTATACATATTCTAGTTATTAATTTGGCAGTTATGCGTTAATAATAAAACCGAAAAATTACATGAAAATGCTTTCGGTGTCATTGTTGACGTAACTGCTAATTTAAAATAAATCCAGCCATATTTTAGTCGTGGCTATCAAAATTAACGGTCGCAAAATTAGAAAGACCCTTTATGGTTGTGCCGATTTCCTCCTGAAAACTTACTTTCTACAGGAAAAAGAGCTAAACAGAGAAATTAACACGCTAAGGAAAACTCGATATTTCTGTGCGTTTATTAATAGTAGGCCCTGGAAACAATTGAGAACTAGAGATCGCAATATGGTGTCGTAAGCTGTCAAATATTTAGTTAGCAATTCAAACTAGAATGGAAAGAAACAAATGGTGTCACAACATGCTTTCTCTTCAAGAAAAAATGAAAATTGTTTTATTGTATGGGGAAAATACACCTCATCGCACTGTTGCAAATGTTTTTAACCAGCGTCATCTTAAAAAAAACTTGCAGCAATCTACTGTGAGTCGAATTATAAAAAAGTTTAAATCGAGTGGATCTGTGGGAAATGTTTTCCGAAAAAATCGTGTTGCACGTAAACATACCGAAGATACTGAGTTAGATGTGTGCTTAAGTGTAGTGGAAGAAAACCAAATATTTCTAAGTCTAAACCGGAGATCGACAGAGAAAGTGTACGTTAAATGTTACACAACAATAAATTTAAACCATACAAATCGCAATTGATAAACACTTTACAGGATAAAGATTTTAATATTCGGTTGTTATTTCCATTCTGGTACCAAGGAAAAATAGAAGAGGACTCCAAATTTCCGTACAATGTTTTATGGACTGATGAAGCCACGTTTACGTCTAACGGAGTAGTAAGTTCACAGAATAGTCGATGGTGGGCCCAAGAAAATTCAAACTTCATAATTGAGTGTCGTGACCAATACTCGTTTAAAACTAACGTTTAGTGTGGCATTGTAAATGATCAAATAATAGGGCCATATTTTTTTAGACATTATTTAAACTCACAACGATATTAGAAGTTCTGGATAACATGGCTGTGGATCTAAGATATGCTCTATGGTATCAATTAGAAGGTGCACCAATACACAATACTTTGCAAGTACGAAACACTTTAAATGAACTATTTCATGGCAGGGTCATTGGGCGAGATCAGGACAATCGTTGGCCACCTCGATCGCCCGACATCACCCCACTGGATTTCTATTTATGGGGTTATCTCAAACAAAAAGTATACAAGTTTAGACCATTTAGAGATATCGATCATCTCGAAACTATAATTAGGCAGTGTGTTCAGGAGATACCTCCCGAGTTTGTGAAAAATTCCGTCAAAGAAATTTCTTTGACGGACACCTGTTCGGTGTCTTGGCGTTGAACGCATTCAACACCAACAGTGATCAACGCTTTGAAAAAGATGGATGAGATTCCATCGAAACGTCAACGAAACCATCCATCAAGGGACTTCAAGCTGACACGGGATACTCGAAAAACTACTACTACATTTCACACCCGTTAAAACATACATATATATATATATATATATATATATATATATATATATATATATATATATATATATATATATATATATATATATATATATATATATATATATATATATATATATATATATATATATATATATATATATAGATATATATATATATATATATATATATATATATATATATATATATATATATATATATATATATATATATATATATATATATACATATATATATATATATATATATATATATATATATATATATATATATATATATGTATATAAATATATAAATATATATTTATATATATATATATATATATATATATATATATATATATATATATATATATATATATATATATATATATATATATATATATATATATATATATATATATATATATATACATATATATATATATATATATTAATGACATGTCAATAGTTGTTTATTTATTAAAATTTGCATGACAGATATGAATATTGAGAAAGAAGACATCTTATGACCTGCTGCCACTGAGTGAAATGGTACGGCGAAAATTATTTATTGAACAAAAAATTACCAGCAAGTAACAATTTTCTTGAAGAATGCACGAAACAACATAACAAAACTTACCGACTTATTTTACTACTCCAGGCTTCCACCAAAATAGTTAATATTTTCAAGCAAAGTGCTGCTTATGATGACAATATCTAGTTGTTACAATCCACTACTTGGAAACCATATTATATTTTAGAACAAGATATAATATAGATTTACGTAAATATTAGAAAATAAGTCAATTATAATAAACACCGTTTGCAGTAAAAAATATGTAAAAACATGCAAATTAACGTAACAGCGTCACAAAATACGTCAAAATATAATATCATATGAATGTATTACGAGCTAGTCTAGACCACTTCACGTTGTCAAACACAAATACGGTTACTATAGATAGCAGTTTGATATTTAGTATATATGTATGTGGATATACAGAAGGATGCTCCGGATACCCTGGACAGCGCACCGCACAAATGCTTCCATCCTAGATGAGCTCAATATCAAAACAAGACTGATTACTATAGTCAATAGAAACATACTGAGATACTTTGGTCACATAGCAAGACGGAGGGACGCAGTAGAGCGGTTGATTGTGGAAGGTAATGTCGAGGGCAAAAGACCGAGAGGACGGTCTCCTACACGGTGGTCGGACCATATTAAAACAACAACTGGCCTCATATTTCCGGAAGCACCACATCAAGCCCGAGATTGAGAAACATGGGCTAAAATAGTGGCACAAAAACCATGATATCACCACCTCCTTACGTAGGATGACGGATAGAGGAAGAAGATATATGTATGTTATCGGCAAAGTATATAATCCGGCATTCCCTAGAATGCCTAGACATTCTATAGAGTTCAGGCTAAGTATAAAACATCCCTTATTTTATACTTTGCCTAGGGATTGTATAGAATATCTCACGTACAGCCGGCAATGTGTATAATAGATATTGAAAACAGTAAGTATTAACTAACCTGAACTACCCTGAACGAACTTGAACTAACCTGAACTAATCCTTTTTAACGTTAAAAAAAAAACAATAGTTATTTCTTTTACAAATAAAAACAACGCTCGATTCTTCAAAGATTGCGAGGCTCTAATTTTCGTACACATGTTTTTATAGACAGTTGATAATCTTAATATTGTTAATTTTGAATAAATAAAAGATTATGGTAATTTATCTTTCATTTTATACTTATTTATTGCATGATTAACTGTTGTGACACTTGGAAGTATCCAGAGCATTTGACTTCACTTCCACCGCGCTCCCCGCTACCCGCAACACAAGTTAATGTTTAGTGTTCTTAGTATTTATTATACATTGCCGGCTGTACGTTTGGTATTATGGTAATTTATGTTTCATTTTATACTTTACCTAATCTCTCATCGGCATTTTAGAGAATTCCTAGGAATTCTATAGATTACCTAAGCAAAGTATATAATAGTTAAAGAAAAACAAAATATTTCATACATTGCCTAAACAAGCCCGGCATTCTAGAGAATGCCTGAAATATACACTTTGCCGGTAACATGTACACAAAGTTTGGGGGTACAGATTTTATTGTGTTATTTATGGTGAATATTCAAAAAAGATATCATCATCATCAGCTATGCAGTCCATCGTCGGACATAAGCCCCCCTAAGTACGTCCATCTTCTTCGGTTTTGGGCCTTGTTTATACAGTTGTATCCCACTAGTCTTTTGATGTCGTCAGACCATCGGGTTTGCGAGCGTCCTCTACTTCTTCTCTCATTCCAGGGCCTCCAGTCGATTATTTTATAGGTCCATCGATTATCAGAGTGTGGACCTTGGACCTTCCTCGAATTTCTTCATTAGTCAGCCTATCCCTTAATGATATTCCCAACATCCTCTTTTCCATCGCTCGTTGAGCTATAGCTCAACGAGCGAAAAAGATATGACCGAGAAAAATTGGAATATCGAATATCGAGCGGTGATAAAGTACCTCTTTTTAAAAGGACTGTCCGCTAAAGAAATTTGTGAAGACATGCTTAATACATTGAGAGAACAAATGGCCTTTTTATATCACTATCAAAAATTTAGTTGCGTATTTCAAGAGAAGGAGAATATTAATTTTGGAGTATAACGAATTGGGCTAAAACGCCTAGCAGATATTTTAAACATTTCATACGGACGTATTTTTCACATTGCTCATTTTGATCTCTGTAACTAAATGGTTCCCTAAATGTCTGAACGCCTACCAACTCAACATCAGAGTGGATTTGTAGCCATTTGAAAGAAAATTCGTATAACTTTTTTGATCAAATGGTAACTATGAATGAAACGTGGGTCCATCATTATGGTAGAAATCTGCTGCCTAACCCCGCCCAAGCAGTTTCGTTTACAAAAATTAGCAAAAAAAGTTCTAGCTTTCGTTTTTTGAGACAAGAATGTAATACCTCTTGTCGATTACTTGGAATATGGCAAAGCAGTGACTGGAGAATATTGATCTTCATTATTACTAACCTTCGAAAAAAATTTCTAGAAAAACGCCTAGGAAAATTATTTGATGGGGCGTTGTTGTTGCAAGAGAATGCGCCAGCTGACAAAGGGCTCTTAGTTTTGCAAAAAATAAACAAATTATGCTTTGAACTGATTGATCATTCAATCAAATCAATTTATCAAAAAAAATAATTGATAGAACACAAATTTCATTCAAATGAAGAAGAATTTATTTTGACAGATCTAGAGTTACTTTATAATCGCTACATTGAGTATATAAAGTTGACAAGAGATTATGTTAAATAAACAATGCTTGTTCTTTCTCTGCTAGGTTAGAAATTTAAATTACTTAGTAATTTTTTCCGAATGCTAAGGTGGAAATTTTATTTCTGAATTATTTAATAAGTTAATTTAGGGGAACTTCGAAAGTTTTATATACGTTTTGTTCCCATAGTTTTACACATTTTCTCATTGCGTACAATAAAATGTAATAACTGAAAAATAAATATATTCATTTTTATGAAACAAAATTTACACAATATATAATTAATACTACCAAGGCTCCGCATATTTACATTAAAACGCAATCACGCACCTAGCATGGTCCGAAAGCTGGTGGACTACATCGCAGGCGAACGATTCGGTCAAATATATAGTTGTAAATTTTAAAAATTCCTTTTCTGCTTCGGAATATTTTCAAAATTTGTAGTTTAATAATTCATAACCATATATAACCCACTATAAATATATATATATATATATATATATATATATATATATATATATATATATATATATATATACTCGTATATATATAGAAAAGAGGAAATGAAATGAAGAAAATAATATAGTCAGAAAAATAAAGTAGTATTAAGAAACAATAAAATGTAAATCTGTTTGCAAAAGGATAAAGTGAGAAGCTGGCTATTTGGTATCCACCAACGCCATAGAACACACACACACACATACTACTTTGATCAAAAAATAGTAAGACTTTTAAATTACCCGGGTAATTCCAAATCAGATTAATTTTTTTTCGTTACGTTGGTAGGACCTTAACTGCCATCTGTGTCAAATTTTAAGACCAGAGCATCAGTAGTTAATAAGATTCGCTTGCATTCGTTCAACAACAAAAGCGCGTTTTTCGATTTTTAACATGAGTGAAAAAACTCAGTAAAGAAGTTGCATAAAATTTTGTTTTAAAAATGATTTTTCGGCTTCTCAAACGTTCTAAATGGCCGGAATTATGGGCCGATAACTCTGGCTTTTTTCATCACCATAAAGCGCCTTCTCACACAGAATTGGTTCTTCGGCCATTCCAGAAATCGAATTCAACAATTGTTTCGAAGACTGAAAAAAACGTTGGCATAAATGCATTGTATCCAAGGGGGATTACTTTGAAGGGGACGAAATAAATTTTGAAAAATAAATAGCCCGTTATAATTCTATCCGATGATTTCTACTTGTCCTTACCGCACTTATTGAACGCAACTTACGCTCCTTTAGTAACATTGGTCAAGAGGCAAAAACTTAGTAGTACTGTCACTATACTACACGCGCCCCTCGTTGAGCGCGCACTTCTGAGAGCGAAAAAGTTTACTTGGACGGCCGCGTTAATGGATATTTCAGTCTTGATTTTTTGAATATGAAAAGAAAGTTGACAATTTCCGAATTTTTTGGGGAACATAAGATTTCCGCCAGTAAGCTATATTTAGAGTTTCTTCTCAAGTGCAAAACGTGTCGATTCAAAAATTTTGCTTAGTTTGGAGTCTTTACGTATTACATTTTGGGCATTAAGTATTAATTAAATATTACTTGCATTTATTACAGTTTCATTTAGCGAAGATTTGTTTTGCTAACTATATTTTTCTTTTATAAGCAGATGGGTACTAATTTTTTTAAGATTAAGATACTGTTTTGTACTTTTTATTTTATACTTTTTATCGCTTTTTTGAGGTCGGTTTATTTAAGCGTTATTTCTTTCCTTTTAGTTAAAAACGGTAAATGGGGTACTTACATATCTTTTATTCTTAAGTAAAGGGATAATGAGCTAAAAATGGTTAGGTTTCTGACAAGGAGTGTTGCTAAAAAAGAAAGATATGCAACTATAAAAAAGGGTACAGAGAGAAAAGCGATTTGAGATACAGGGTGCGAATTGCCTACCTGCAGACTTATCTGCTTAGCTGTCTACTTGCGGGTACACAGGTCGGTGGATAAACAGACTTCCTCACATATTCGCTAATTAATATACTTCATTTTTATTTTTCGACTTCTCTCAGAAGTTGAACTACAAAACCAATTTAAATAATTCTTTTACTGTGACCTAAGTTGAAAAATACCTGATGAAATATGAAGGGTTCCATTAAAATCGGCCTAGTAGCATATTTGAAGACACACATATATAGATACAATCTCGTCGTTCGGAAGCATATACATACATATACATAAATATTCCGACATTTAAACAATAATATATATGTATATATTGAATTGAGAACCTCCTTCCTCGATAAAAATGTCTTGGTATGATCATACTACGGTGGAGCAAATCAGTTTTATGAATATGCTGGGAATATCCAGTATTTATGAACAATCTCTAAAAATATAGCAAATAAATGAATATTAGGGAGTGTAAGTTATATGGTTATTTATCAAAGACCTAAAAATAATAACACGTACCCTAATAATAAATACAAGATAAATAGTTAGACTGTCAATTTCTTACCTCAAATATTTCAAATCTTAAAATGAGTCGTGTCTACAATTCTTTGTATATAATATGATTATACGAAAAAATATAAAGGGTTTTTAATGACGTTTTACAATTTTTTCATGGTTTTTAAATTGAGCCGTAGTTTTTATAAGTGTGTCGCAGGTAGGGTATCTCAGCGTTTTAGGCGGCCATAAATCGATTTCCTAAAACTGGTCCTAAGTAGAAAAAATTTGCTGCCTAACAATGTTGAATAGTCATAAAACAATAGGCGACTCCTCTCGTTACCCATTTGAAAGCGCGCGCGCGTCTGGGTCTCAGTCGGAATTTGATCGTCACTCTGCACAGCCTGGGCAAATGTTACAAAATAGTTATTTAAAAAAGTGATTATTCTTTTTTGGAGTTATTTTGATGGATATTACAGGTAATAGCGCATACATATCAATCATTTTTATGTATTTTTTTTTAAATAATGAGTAATGTTTTGATGGTAGAAATGTTACTCGAAATTGTTGTACGAAAACCCGTTTTTCGGCATTTAAAAAGGTATTTGCTATACTTCAGGGTGCGTCCCAATGGTTGGTTTTAACAGAAATAAAAAGAATTTGCATTAATCAAATAGATCAATATTAGGCGTGATTTTTCGTGAAATCGAGCTTTTCATCGTTTTTAAGTCAGATGGTGAAAACCACGTGGTATTTTGTATTTATTTATTTTTTAAATTTAAACAGTTTTTATTTTGTTCTAGAATTCGAGGGTGCTTTAGGTGCTCCAGTAGTAACGTGTAGATTACTTTTTGACAAAACTTGCCAAATTTTAAAGAAAAATTGATATATCTTGAGAGATATCGCCAGATGAATATTGTGATGAGCAAAGGAAGGCAGTGAAGCATAAGTTCTCCTATTTTAAGTCACGATTCAAGAAAAAGTGGACAGAAGCGCATAAAAAAGCAGAAGTTTTTCTTAAAAAGAATGACAAATGGTTACAAGGAACATTTGAAATACTTAGGGTAAAACGCCGTTCCTCTGGTCTATCGACAAAGTCATTTGAAGAATCAAGCGAGAAGAGCAAACGTAAAAAAAACAGAGGAAGTGCTGTAAATAAAGAAGTAATAATGCGTATTGCTTAAACAAAGTGCTGAAGAGAGAATTGCATGCAGTATTCTAAAACACATAACTAATTCTCCCCAGTCAGCCCAAGCATACCAAAAAGCATACAAAATGTCAAAGCAGCATGAAAAACAGTTACTTCTAAATCCAATAGCCGCCCTTTCAATGTTTGTAGAAGCTGACGTTTCAAGGAGACAGTATGAAATAATAAAAAAATAGTAAAAAATAAGTATTATCCGAGTTACACGGTGTTACAGCAAGCAAAAAGGACTTGTTATCCGGCGAAAGAGGCTTATCAGGAAACTGAAACATGTGCTGAAATTAACTTGCAACATTTATTGGATTATACGGCTAAACGTTTGGCCACATATTTGGAGGATGTACTAAAAGAATTAAATCTAGAAGAGCGTCAATCATTGACACTCATTTTGAAATGAGGATGTGACGGATCGCAACAAGCACAATTTAAGCAAAAAATGAAAAAAGAAGATGCAATTGATAGCAACATTTTTCAAAGTTCTTTGTTTTACTACAATTGATTTGTAGGACAAAAAGGAAAGTTATTTGGCAGAATCCAACTCTCTCTTCGCCACAATACGTTCGACCAGTGATGATTAGATTTGTTAAAGAACCAGTAGATATTGCAAATTCTAAAATTACTTATATAGAAAATGCAACAAACGCTTTGATAAACAGCGAATTCGTACAAGAAGACATCTCTTTTTCCATGAAACATGTAAGGACGCTAACTATGGGACTATGAGATACTACATTTGTAGTGCTTGTTCAGAGCAGTTTAATGATCTCAAAGTAAAAAATAACGTCTATACAGATGCATTGCAGTTGCCTGGCCTATCTTTCTTGCATGCTAGGATTAGTCGAAAGTGATACAAGCTTCAGTGACAAAGAAATTGTCAAGTAAAAAAGGCAGAAATACAAGCAAAATTCAGAGAGCAAACGGGCTTAATCATAGATGTGCCAAAAGCTGGATTTGGTAAGACCAATGACGGTAATACGAGTAGGAGATTTTTTGCCAATGTAGAGATGGTCGCTGAAATTACCGGTGTCGACTTCAACCTCATAAATCGCTTGAAAGCGATTTTGGACGGAATATCGAGTGGTCATAAAGTCGACTTGAAAAAATTTGCGGACTATGGATATGAGACCGCCAGAATTTATGTGGCATGGCATCCCATGACTTCTACAATGCACAAAGTATTAAGTCACGGTACAACAGTAATGAAAAAGACACTTTTGCTCATTGAATTACTGTCCGAAGAAATAGCAGAGGCACGAAACAAGAACTTTCGCCTGTACTGGCAAAATTTTGCTAGAAAATTCTCAAGAGAAGAATGTAATTTGAATTTCCACAACAGATTATTGCTCAGCTCAAATCGCTTAACATCTAGTATAAGACCCAAAAAAAATCTATGCCGTTTAGTGAAGAAGCAATACAAATGCTTGTTTCTACTGAACCCAATATTAGCGACCAAAGTACCGAAGACGAAGAAAAATCCGTGGAGGAATCTGCCGAG